>CM056055.1:70159112-70246095 GCA_029574335.1 Rana kukunoris
AGGTTTAGTCAAGACCCGAGGAATTAATAAAGGTTTCTGTTTAATTTAAACTCTCTTCATTCTCTCAAATCTTGGCCTACAATCATTTTGGATTGACAATAGCTCCTCCATAAACCCAATTCTGTCGACCTCCTTGAGCCATTCCCCCACCGATGGAGTATTATCCTTATTCCAATTCTTTGGTATTATTGCCTTAGCTCCATTCAGCAGGTAAGGGATCAGGGACATTCTACATTTTTTCCTTGATACACTCGTATTATGGAACAGACAGACCCAAGGATCCCATTTCACCTCTATTCCACTTGTTTTTTTTTATCAGACCCAGGACCTCTCTCCAGTATGTCTAAGTCCGTGGGCACTGCCACCAGATGTGGGCATGAGTACCTTCCATCCTGCATCCACGCCAACACAGAGGTGACTTTTTGCTATCTATTCTGTGAAGTCTCGTTGGAACGTAGTACCATTTAGTTAAAAGCTTGTAGTTCATCTCTTTAACTTTAGTATCTATGGAAGAGGAGTGGACATAGTCCAAGACTTGTCTCTTTTCCTCAGATATACTCTGCTTTAGTTCCATTTCCCATCCCCCCAGCTGTTTCAAACGACTCCAGACCGCTCGACGGAGTCAAATAGACCATATATGTTCGATATCCCATGCCCGCCTATCCCCCTCTAGTCTGTAAACTTCTCCCATGGGTTCAGCTCATTCAAGTCATGTATCTCCAATCGTCGCCTACAGCTGCTCCAAATCTTCCTTGCAGTTCTAACAAGGGGCACAAGTTGTCACCTTTCAGTAGGTCCCTAAGTTTTAATGTCTCCGCAGTTGCCCATCTCAGGAACAGGCCACCCCCCTTACCTGGCGGGAAGTAGTCCGTTCCTGTGAGGGGCAACTGAGGGCTGTTATAGGGTCACTTTTTAAGTTTACAAACTCTATCCCATATTCTGAAGGCTTCTTTATTTATTGATGAGGTTTCCCTAGAAAGGTCCCTGTATTGTTTTGGGATCCATATTCTTTTTTCCCCCAGGTCATTCCCGCTTAAATTCTCCTCTATATCCACCTATTTTTTCCTTTGTCTTTCCAAATAAACCACCTTATTATTTTCCCCAGTGTTCTAAAATAGATATTTGGGATTTTAATTGGGAGTACTTGAAATATATACAAAGCTTTGGTCAATATCATCATTTTTATAGTATTTATTCTCCCAAACCAGCATATTTTATCTGACCGATATCCTTTAACCACTTGCATACTGGGCACTTACACCCCCCTCCTGCCCAGGTAAAGTTTCAGCTTCCGGCACTGCGTCGCTTTAACTGACAATTGCGCGGTCGTGTGCGACATGGCTCCCAAACAAAATTTACGTCCTTTTTTCCCCATAAGTAGAGCTTTCTTTTGGTGGTATTTGATCGCCTGTGCGGTTTTTATTTTTTGCGCTATAAACAAAAAAGAGCGACAATTTTGAAGAAAAATACAATATTTTTTACTTGTTGCTATAATAAATATCCCAATTAAAAAAAAAAACGCAATAAGCAAGTGTTATAGCGCAAATGCGCAAAAGTTATAGCGCTTACAAAATAGGGGAGAGAATTATTCTTTTTTATTATTTTTTTTTTTTACTAGAAATGGCGGCGATCTGCGATTTTTATTGGCACTGCGACGTTATGGCGGACACATCGGACACTTTTGGCACATTTTTGGCGCCATTCACATTTATACTGCGATCAGTGCTATAAATATGCACTAATTACAGTATAAATGTGACTGGCATTGAAGGGGTTAACACTAGGGGGTGGGGAAGGGGTTAAATGTGTATCCTAGGTGTGTTCTAACTGTGGGGGGAGGGGGGGGTGACCGATCTGTGTCCCTATGTAGGAAGGAACACAGATCGGGCTCCTCCTCTCCAGAGACAGGACGCTGTCTCTGTGTAAAACGGCAATGAGAGATGATCTATGAGAGATCATCTCTCATTCGCCCACAGATGGCATCGCAAACGGCCACTCTGATTGGCCGTTCGCCGCGATCTGTGATTGGCCGTGTCCAAGGGACACGGACAACACAGGGCTTCCCCGCAGCGCGCTCTACAGCGCGCGCTGGGAACGCCTAAAGGACATGCCGTCAAATGACGGCATGTTGGATATTCAGGCCCGCACTGTTGCCGTCATTCGACGGTAGCGCGGGCCTGAAGTGGTTAAGTTCTAGTTTAATTTTATTTAATAAGGGGATATACCGTATTTTTCGGACCATAAGACGCATCTAAATTTTAGAGGAGATAAATTAGAAAAAATAAATAAAAAGATTCTGACCCAAATGGTGTACTGAAATATTTAATAAACTATAACAAAATTATATTTCAACCATGTAAAGTGAACAGCAGTCAACAATGACATTTAGAACCATCATCACTGGCATTAACAAATAAGGAGAGACTTTAAATTGTCATCTGCCCACCGTCAAATGACGGCGTGCAGACGACTCCATTGTTCTGACATCACGTCATATGACGTGATGTCCCTTTAAAGCCGCGGGCGCGCGTGTCGCCGGCGGCGCGCGCGCGCACCACCCGCCGCTCTGCGGGGATCCCGTGCGAGTGCCCGGCGGCAACGATCGCCGCCGGGCACACGCGATTGCTCAGTAACTGAGCTGGGACGTGCAGCTCTGTGTGTAAACACAGAGTTGCACGTCCCTGTCAGGGAGAGAGGAGAGCGGTTGTGTCCCTTGTACATAGGGACACAATCGGTCACCTCCCCCAGTCACCCCCCCTCCCCCTACAGTTAGAACACTCATAGGACACACATTTAACCCCTTCCCCGCCCCCTAGTGGTTAACCCCTTCACTGCCAGTCACATTTATACAGTAATCAATGCATATTTATAGCATTTTTTACTGTATAAATGTAAATGGTCCCAAAAATGTCAGAAAAGTGTCCGAAATGTCCGCCATAACGTCGCAGTCCCAATAAAAAAAAAAAAAATCGCAGATCGCCGCCATTAATAGTAAAAAAAAAAAAAAAGCCATAAACTATCCTCTATTTTTTAAACGCTATAAATTTTGCGCAAACCAATCGATAAACGCTTATTGCATTTTTTTTTTACCAAAAATATGTAGAAGAATACCTATCGGCCTAAACTGAGGGAAAAAATATTTTTTTTTATATATTTTTTGGGTTATTTATTATAGCAAAAAGGAAAAAATATTGCATTTTTTTAAAAATTGACGCTCTATTTTTGTTTATAGCGCAAAAAATAAAAACCGCAGGAGGTGATCAAATACCACCAAAAGAAAGCTCTATTTGTGGGAAAAAAAGGACGCCAATTTTGTTTGGGAGCCACGTCGCACGACCGCGCAATTGTCAGTTAAAGCGACGCAGTGCCGGAAGCTTATATTTTGTCTGGGCAGGAAGGGGGTGTAGGTGCACAGTAGGCAAGTGGTTAAGGTTTGAGTACTCTTCTAGTTTTCTGGGAACCCCAAGAACATCATCGCTAGTGTCAGAACTTATGAAACTCAGTTGCTCGCAATCACTGATATCACTTTCTTAGCTATCTTCATATACGATACAGTCTTCAGTTCCATCTAAGGCATTGCTAATGCCACATTTTTTGAATGACTACAACAATTTCCTCCTTCACTGAGTGCCATGATGTTTTCACCCATTCACAAACTTGAGTGATAGTGGGCCTCTTCATTCATCCAGTAGGTGTCAGATCATGATTACCAGCAGCCATCCATTTGTTCCACTCTTCTCGCATAAACACTTTAAATGGTTTGTTGATGGAAACGTCGAGAGGTTGCAACTGGCTGGTAAGACCCCCAGGAATCACAGCTAGATGAGTTTTCGCTTCTTTAAAGCACTTTTTTGTAGTTTCGCTAAAATGTGCTCTAAACTGCTCAAGCACTAATAAGGCAGGTTTTTTCAGAAGCCCTCCAGGACGTTTGGACCAGACTTTTTCAATCTATACTCTCATTCCATTTTCGTCCATCCATCCTTTGTCATGGACATGTACAACTCCTCGTGGAATCACTTCATTTGGAAAGGTTTTCCTTTTGAAAATTAGCATGGACGGCAATTTGGTGCCGTCTGCACAGCAGGACAACACAACCGTGTAATGGGTTTTCTCAAGTCCTGAGGTTTTGACAGTTATGGTTTTGGCACCTTTCTGATCAACAGTCCTATTGGATGGCACATCAAATGTTAGCGGGACTTCATCCATATTCCCAATCTGGGCGACTTCAAAACCATTTTTCTTCCTAGAATCAATCACAAATTTGTGAAAAGACAGAATCTTAGTTCCGTATTCTTTAGGCATTTTTTGCGCAATTCTAGGTTTTGGTGCGCATAACAAGGTCACATCGCTTCATAAATCTGTAGCACCACGATGGTGATCCAGTAAAATCCTGAATGCCTTTCTCTACAGCAAGGCGTTTGGCCACATATATTATCATCTTTGTAGAGACTGAGAAGCCATTATCCCGATTATTTGTGATCCATTCTTTCATGGCCACTTCTAACTGTGGCCACTTTGTAGCATGCCCGCGAAAAGTGTGCTTACTTTTATTTGCTTTTTCAAGCTGATCCTCCTGTTTCCTCCACTCTCTTATAATTTTTTCAGTTGGAGGTGGCTCAAAATGTCTCTCTGCTGCTCTGTTCCTTTTCTGCTTTATCATCTTTTCTGCTTTAGGACCTGGTCCCTGGCCCTACTGTGGGTGGCTGAGCTGGCACCTGGTCTCTGCTGTGGGTGGCTGAGCTGGCCTTGGTCCCTGCTGTGGGTGGCTGAGCTGGCACCTGGTCCCAGCAATGGGTGGCTGAGCTGGCACCTGGTCCTTAAAGTGGGTGGCTGAGCTGGCACCTGGTCCCTAAAGTGGGTGGCTGAGCTGGCACCTGGTCCCTAAAGTGGGTGGCTGAGCTGGCACCTGGTCCCTAAAGTGGGTGGCTGAGCTGGCACCTGGTCCCTAAAGTGGGTGGATGAGCTGGCACCTGGTCGCTGCTGTGGAAGGATGAGCTGGCACCTGGTCCCTGCGGTGGATGGATGAGCTGGCACCTGGTCCCTGCGGTGGATGGATGAGCTGGCACCTGGTCCCTGTTGTGGATGGATGAGCTGGCACCTGGTCCCTTCTGAGGATGGATGAGCAGGCACCTGGTCATGTCAGTGGGTGGCTGGGCTGGCACCTGGTCCCTAAAGTGGGTGGCTGGGCTGGCACCTGTTTTTTTGCTTGATGCCTCCCCCTGATTCGCTTTGCGAGCCTTCTTTACCATTTTTCACAGTTCTTAAGGTAATCCAGGCAGTTTTAAATAGGCCTGGTAGCGCAGACTCCAATGACTGGAAGAGGTTTGTTTGTTTTTATGAAAAAAAAAAAAAAAGGGGGGGGGGGGGACACTGGACAGTTCCTGTATTATTTTTCCAAAAATGACTGGGTAACAATATCTGAGAGACTAATAACTCCATAGATATGAAAAAAAAAAAAAAACAAGAGGGGCGGAGTACGGTTATAGCTTCAACTCTATTGTTCTATATGTCCCCCCAAACTCTGTTCACCCTTGTCTTATTTCTCCAGATAGTCCAGACCCGGGAAGACCTTTATTTAGCCTTAGGGACAAAATTCGAAAGCGATGGTGCTGCCAACTAGGCTAGGGGCCCCGGGGCTCTGGTCAGTATATTAGGCCGCAGTACCTTCCTTATATAATGGACATGGAAAAAACAGTCTATCTGGTATAGTAAGGTATAGCCGGGTACAACATACTGCAGAGAATTGCCAGAGGTGTGTATATATTATATCATATTTCCAGCTCCATCCCGCTCTTCATCATCATTCCTTCCACTTACATTAGCACTGGATCCAAAAAGCCCACTTTAAGCCTTCATTTGATTTTCCTAAGAGTAGTTACGGGTTTTAAGAAAATGAAAAGTCTCACCCACCTGCTTCCTGCTGCCTGCCAGAAGCTTCTTCCAGACCCGTCCTCTCAGCCTGGTTCTGCTTTTCCCGGAGTATGATTCCAGCCAGTCGGAAGGAGACAGTTACAACCAAACCCTATGACCCCTCCAGGACAGGGGGGAGGCAGCAGCCTCTGAGTGCTCCCCAACCTCTTCCCGGGAGCCGAGTGTAAACGGCTTCTCTCATCCTCAGACCTCTGCTCCAAGCCGCCCCACTCCGCCACCGCTTTCCACCTTTCGACTTCCGGTCTGTGAATGCTTCGGGTACTTTCGGCTGCTTGTTCTAAACCACTGGACACTCAGGTCTCGGCAAGCTATACGTCAGTCAAGTCTGATCACAGCACATGTGTCAGACAAACAAACATCAAGCAGCCCGCCGCTCCGCCAGTCCCCTCTCCGCCTTCTCCAGACAACCGCCTCTCAAAGCCGGGACGTACAGTATCAAAGGTCAGCCGTTTTTCCCCTTTTTTAGGCCCAAAACATCCTTCGGCTTGTAGCCTTAGAATAATCACCTAGGAGGGGATCATGGAGGAGCTTGGAGCCGACACAGCCCTACTCCGCCATGTTGTTAGCCCCGCCCTTCACAATGCATCTCCCGGAGGACGAGGACCGTCGTATGGCGTGTCTAAATTGCAGGTACTGGAAGAACCTCTGTCTTGGTATCTCAAATTGGTATCTCAAATTCCTCAGATAATTGAGCAAATGATTTGATATTATCATTCCAGAACAATTGCTCCACATATCTGAGTCCTTGAGTTTGCCAGAACTCAAACCCCTTTAATTTCTGAACTTCTACATTTCCGTTATTCCAAATTGGCTTGTGAGAAGTATTTCCCGTAATATCTTTATTGCACACCTGAGCCTTTAGTCATTACTAATATTAGTGGGTTGTATAGTTCACCAGAGGTGATTGGACACTGGCACACCCAATGAAGACGAGTTCCCCTCTATATAACCCCTCCCATAAGGGAAGTACCTCAGTTTTTTCACCAGTGTCTAAGGTGTTGGTCAAAACCAAGAACGTGCCAAGGCAAAGCTCTACCAAGAATCCCTGTATTGTTTTGGGATCCATATTCTTTTTTCCCCCAGGTCATTCCCGCTTAAATTCTCCTCTATATCCACCTATTTTTTCCTTTGTCTTTCCAAATAAACCACCTTATTATTTTCCCCAGTGTTCTAAAATAGATATTTGGGATTTTAATTGGGAGTACTTGAAATATATACAAAGCTTTGGTCAATATCATCATTTTTATAGTATTTATTCTCCCAAACCAGCATATTTTATCTGACCGATATCCTTTAACCACTTGCATACTGGGCACTTACACCCCCCTCCTGCCCAGGTAAAGTTTCAGCTTCCGGCACTGCGTCGCTTTAACTGACAATTGCGCGGTCGTGCGACATGGCTCCCAAACAAAATTTACGTCCTTTTTTCCCCATAAGTAGAGCTTTCTTTTGGTGGTATTTGATCGCCTGTGCGGTTTTTATTTTTTGCGCTATAAACAAAAAAGAGCGACAATTTTGAAGAAAAATACAATATTTTTTACTTGTTGCTATAATAAATATCCCAATTAAAAAAAAAAAACGCAATAAGCAAGTGTTATAGCGCAAATGCGCAAAAGTTATAGCGCTTACAAAATAGGGGAGAGAATTATTCTTTTTTATTATTTTTTTTTTTTACTAGAAATGGCGGCGATCTGCGATTTTTATTGGCACTGCGACGTTATGGCGGACACATCGGACACTTTTGGCACATTTTTGGCGCCATTCACATTTATACTGCGATCAGTGCTATAAATATGCACTAATTACAGTATAAATGTGACTGGCATTGAAGGGGTTAACACTAGGGGGTGGGGAAGGGGTTAAATGTGTATCCTAGGTGTGTTCTAACTGTGGGGGGAGGGGGGGGTGACCGATCTGTGTCCCTATGTAGGAAGGAACACAGATCGGGCTCCTCCTCTCCAGAGACAGGACGCTGTCTCTGTGTAAAACGGCAATGAGAGATGATCTATGAGAGATCATCTCTCATTCGCCCACAGATGGCATCGCAAACGGCCACTCTGATTGGCCGTTCGCCGCGATCTGTGATTGGCCGTGTCCAAGGGACACGGACAACACAGGGCTTCCCCGCAGCGCGCTCTACAGCGCGCGCTGGGAACGCCTAAAGGACATGCCGTCAAATGACGGCATGTTGGATATTCAGGCCCGCACTGTTGCCGTCATTCGACGGTAGCGCGGGCCTGAAGTGGTTAAGTTCTAGTTTAATTTTATTTAATAAGGGGATATACCGTATTTTTCGGACCATAAGACGCATCTAAATTTTAGAGGAGATAAATTAGAAAAAATAAATAAAAAGATTCTGACCCAAATGGTGTACTGAAATATTTAATAAACTATAACAAAATTATATTTCAACCATGTAAAGTGAACAGCAGTCAACAATGACATTTAGAACCATCATCACTGGCATTAACAAATAAGGAGAGACTTTAAATTGTCATCTGCCCACCGTCAAATGACGGCGTGCAGACGACTCCATTGTTCTGACATCACGTCATATGACGTGATGTCCCTTTAAAGCCGCGGGCGCGCGTGTCGCCGGCGGCGCGCCGCGCGCGCACCCGCCGCTCTGCGGGGATCCCGTGCGAGTGCCCGGCGGCAACGATCGCCGCCGGGCACACGCGATTGCTCAGTAACTGAGCTGGGACGTGCAGCTCTGTGTGTAAACACAGAGTTGCACGTCCCTGTCAGGGAGAGAGGAGAGCGGTTGTGTCCCTTGTACATAGGGACACAATCGGTCACCTCCCCCAGTCACCCCCCCTCCCCCTACAGTTAGAACACTCATAGGACACACATTTAACCCCTTCCCCGCCCCCTAGTGGTTAACCCCTTCACTGCCAGTCACATTTATACAGTAATCAATGCATATTTATAGCATTTTTTACTGTATAAATGTAAATGGTCCCAAAAATGTCAGAAAAGTGTCCGAAATGTCCGCCATAACGTCGCAGTCCCAATAAAAAAAAAAAAAATCGCAGATCGCCGCCATTAATAGTAAAAAAAAAAAAAAAGCCATAAACTATCCCCTATTTTTTAAACGCTATAAATTTTGCGCAAACCAATCGATAAACGCTTATTGCATTTTTTTTTTACCAAAAATATGTAGAAGAATACCTATCGGCCTAAACTGAGGGAAAAAATATTTTTTTTTATATATTTTTTGGGTTATTTATTATAGCAAAAAGGAAAAAATATTGCATTTTTTTAAAAATTGACGCTCTATTTTTGTTTATAGCGCAAAAAATAAAAACCGCAGGAGGTGATCAAATACCACCAAAAGAAAGCTCTATTTGTGGGAAAAAAAGGACGCCAATTTTGTTTGGGAGCCACGTCGCACGACCGCGCAATTGTCAGTTAAAGCGACGCAGTGCCGGAAGCTTATATTTTGTCTGGGCAGGAAGGGGGTGTAGGTGCACAGTAGGCAAGTGGTTAAGGTTTGAGTACTCTTCTAGTTTTCTGGGAACCCCAAGAACATCATCGCTAGTGTCAGAACTTATGAAACTCAGTTGCTCGCAATCACTGATATCACTTTCTTAGCTATCTTCATATACGATACAGTCTTCAGTTCCATCTAAGGCATTGCTAATGCCACATTTTTTGAATGACTACAACAATTTCCTCCTTCACTGAGTGCCATGATGTTTTCACCCATTCACAAACTTGAGTGATAGTGGGCCTCTTCATTCATCCAGTAGGTGTCAGATCATGATTACCAGCAGCCATCCATTTGTTCCACTCTTCTCGCATAAACACTTTAAATGGTTTGTTGATGGAAACGTCGAGAGGTTGCAACTGGCTGGTAAGACCCCCAGGAATCACAGCTAGATGAGTTTTCGCTTCTTTAAAGCACTTTTTTGTAGTTTCGCTAAAATGTGCTCTAAACTGCTCAAGCACTAATAAGGCAGGTTTTTTCAGAAGCCCTCCAGGACGTTTGGACCAGACTTTTTCAATCTATACTCTCATTCCATTTTCGTCCATCCATCCTTTGTCATGGACATGTACAACTCCTCGTGGAATCACTTCATTTGGAAAGGTTTTCCTTTTGAAAATTAGCATGGACGGCAATTTGGTGCCGTCTGCACAGCAGGACAACACAACCGTGTAATGGGTTTTCTCAAGTCCTGAGGTTTTGACAGTTATGGTTTTGGCACCTTTCTGATCAACAGTCCTATTGGATGGCACATCAAATGTTAGCGGGACTTCATCCATATTCCCAATCTGGGCGACTTCAAAACCATTTTTCTTCCTAGAATCAATCACAAATTTGTGAAAAGACAGAATCTTAGTTCCGTATTCTTTAGGCATTTTTTGCGCAATTCTAGGTTTTGGTGCGCATAACAAGGTCACATCGCTTCATAAATCTGTAGCACCACGATGGTGATCCAGTAAAATCCTGAATGCCTTTCTCTACAGCAAGGCGTTTGGCCACATATATTATCATCTTTGTAGAGACTGAGAAGCCATTATCCCGATTATTTGTGATCCATTCTTTCATGGCCACTTCTAACTGTGGCCACTTTGTAGCATGCCCGCGAAAAGTGTGCTTACTTTTATTTGCTTTTTCAAGCTGATCCTCCTGTTTCCTCCACTCTCTTATAATTTTTTCAGTTGGAGGTGGCTCAAAATGTCTCTCTGCTGCTCTGTTCCTTTTCTGCTTTATCATCTTTTCTGCTTTAGGACCTGGTCCCTGGCCCTACTGTGGGTGGCTGAGCTGGCACCTGGTCTCTGCTGTGGGTGGCTGAGCTGGCCTTGGTCCCTGCTGTGGGTGGCTGAGCTGGCACCTGGTCCCAGCAATGGGTGGCTGAGCTGGCACCTGGTCCTTAAAGTGGGTGGCTGAGCTGGCACCTGGTCCCTAAAGTGGGTGGCTGAGCTGGCACCTGGTCCCTAAAGTGGGTGGCTGAGCTGGCACCTGGTCCCTAAAGTGGGTGGCTGAGCTGGCACCTGGTCCCTAAAGTGGGTGGATGAGCTGGCACCTGGTCGCTGCTGTGGAAGGATGAGCTGGCACCTGGTCCCTGCGGTGGATGGATGAGCTGGCACCTGGTCCCTGTTGTGGATGGATGAGCTGGCACCTGGTCCCTTCTGAGGATGGATGAGCAGGCACCTGGTCATGTCAGTGGGTGGCTGGGCTGGCACCTGGTCCCTAAAGTGGGTGGCTGGGCTGGCACCTGTTTTTTTTGCTTGATGCCTCCCCCTGATTCGCTTTGCGAGCCTTCTTTACCATTTTTCACAGTTCTTAAGGTAATCCAGGCAGTTTTAAATAGGCCTGGTAGCGCAGACTCCAATGACTGGAAGAGGTTTGTTTGTTTTTATGAAAAAAAAAAAAAAAGGGGGGGGGGGGGGGGACACTGGACAGTTCCTGTATTATTTTTCCAAAAATGACTGGGTAACAATATCTGAGAGACTAATAACTCCATAGATATGAAAAAAAAAAAAAACAAGAGGGGCGGAGTACGGTTATAGCTTCAACTCTATTGTTCTATATGTCCCCCCAAACTCTGTTCACCCTTGTCTTATTTCTCCAGATAGTCCAGACCCGGGAAGACCTTTATTTAGCCTTAGGGACAAAATTCGAAAGCGATGGTGCTGCCAACTAGGCTAGGGGCCCCGGGGGCTCTGGTCAGTATATTAGGCCGCAGTACCTTCCTTATATAATGGACATGGAAAAAACAGTCTATCTGGTATAGTAAGGTATAGCCGGGTACAACATACTGCAGAGAATTGCCAGAGGTGTGTATATATTATATCATATTTCCAGCTCCATCCCGCTCTTCATCATCATTCCTTCCACTTACATTAGCACTGGATCCAAAAAGCCCACTTTAAGCCTTCATTTGATTTTCCTAAGAGTAGTTACGGGTTTTAAGAAAATGAAAAGTCTCACCCACCTGCTTCCTGCTGCCTGCCAGAAGCTTCTTCCAGACCCGTCCTCTCAGCCTGGTTCTGCTTTTCCCGGAGTATGATTCCAGCCAGTCGGAAGGAGACAGTTACAACCAAACCCTATGACCCCTCCAGGACAGGGGGGAGGCAGCAGCCTCTGAGTGCTCCCCAACCTCTTCCCGGGAGCCGAGTGTAAACGGCTTCTCTCATCCTCAGACCTCTGCTCCAAGCCGCCCCACTCCGCCACCGCTTTCCACCTTTCGACTTCCGGTCTGTGAATGCTTCGGGTACTTTCGGCTGCTTGTTCTAAACCACTGGACACTCAGGTCTCGGCAAGCTATACGTCAGTCAAGTCTGATCACAGCACATGTGTCAGACAAACAAACATCAAGCAGCCGCCCGCCGCTCCGCCAGTCCCCTCTCCGCCTTCTCCAGACAACCGCCTCTCAAAGCCGGGACGTACAGTATCAAAGGTCAGCCGTTTTTCCCCTTTTTTAGGCCCAAAACATCCTTCGGCTTGTAGCCTTAGAATAATCACCTAGGAGGGGATCATGGAGGAGCTTGGAGCCGACACAGCCCTACTCCGCCATGTTGTTAGCCCCGCCCTTCACAATGCATCTCCCGGAGGACGAGGACCGTCGTATGGCGTGTCTAAATTGCAGGTACTGGAAGAACCTCTGTCTTGGTATCTCAAATTGGTATCTCAAATTCCTCAGATAATTGAGCAAATGATTTGATATTATCATTCCAGAACAATTGCTCCACATATCTGAGTCCTTGAGTTTGCCAGAACTCAAACCCCTTTAATTTCTGAACTTCTACATTTCCGTTATTCCAAATTGGCTTGTGAGAAGTATTTCCCGTAATATCTTTATTGCACACCTGAGCCTTTAGTCATTACTAATATTAGTGGGTTGTATAGTTCACCAGAGGTGATTGGACACTGGCACACCCAATGAAGACGAGTTCCCCTCTATATAACCCCTCCCATAAGGGAAGTACCTCAGTTTTTTCACCAGTGTCTAAGGTGTTGGTCAAAACCAAGAACGTGCCAAGGCAAAGCTCTACCAAGAATCACTCCGGGGGTCAAAAGGGCTGCGCAATCACATCTATCCAGAACGTTTACTTTATACGCCTAAACGGAAGGTACCTGGACCTCGCAAAGACCAAGGTTTTGCCTGTAATGTCTCTTTCGAGGACTGGGCATTAGGGTCCAGTACTTTCACTATACATAAGTAAGAGCAAAAGTTTCTGGCAGTCTTTTACAAGACCCAGGGAAGTGGTCTCCTTTAAGTAGGAACCCATTGGCTCCGCTTCTCTTCCTCTGATACCCTGGCAAACATGTTGTCCTCCCAGCCATGATCGCTTCTATATATGCCACTACCTTAAAGCGGGCTTCCCCTCCCTCTTCTTACCTTTCATGGTATCCTTCAAGTGCTCTGTCAGCAACTCTCCTCAGATTCCTCCCTAGCTTTCCTTTCCTCTCCTCTCTCTCCTTCTCTCTCCCCATCCTTTCTTTTCTTTCCTTCTCCCTCCTTCTCTTCTCCTTCTCTTCCCCGCCCTCTCGCACCCCTGATTCTTGATTGTCCATTTTTACTTTTATTTATTTATTTTTTTCCTTTACTTTAAATTTTTTGGTCTTTGCCCTATTTGTAATTTTTTCTCTTGATTTTATTGTCTCCTTCCTGGAGGCTCTGTTTACGCTATTGTCACATATTCAGAGGCCCTTATGGCCGCTCATAATTTTTGTTTCGGGTTCTTATCATAATTGTTCTTGCTATGTTCTACGTTGGTCGGAGTCAGGCTGTGGGCGATAGCCATTTGGCTGACTCTTTACTGACTCTTTACTGCTGTATACCTATGATTGTTCCCTAACTGTGACACCACATACTGTTCTTGTTTATTATGTTAAAATACCAATAAACATTTTCAACTATAAGTAGGAACCCATATCCCTGAAGGTTGGCACAACATGCCTGCCTTGATGGGTGAAGATTAGTACTTTCTGGTCGAAAATTACTTCTGCGCCGGGGAAAAAAAAGGTAAGCCAGAAAGATCCTAAGTTGAGAGAATACTTAAAGCAGAGGTTCACCCAAATAACATCTATATAAGACCAAATTCTTTATACTAATAACATGTACAGTAGGCACTTTTTTTTTCTTTTTTAGGCTGTACATATCTTATTATCGCTATTTTCAATCTGGCTTCAGGGTACTCACTCCCACGGTAGTAGGCGTTTCTATTCTGAGCCGCAATGTAATCTGGGAGTTCGTCCAAAGGAGTGATGTCCTTCAGAAAAAGTTCCCCCCGGCGGATAAGGCCCCCCCCCGTATTGCGTAGGCACGTCACGAGAGTCACGGAGGAGTTTCCGAAAGTAGCCGAACATGTAGAGCTGCGAGTCAGCTCTACACGGCTCCTAGCTAACTCAAGGCTCTATATGTTCGGCTACTTTGGGAAACTGACTTGTGACGCGCCTACGCAATACGGGGGGGGGGGGCCTTATCCGCCAGGGGGGAACTTTTTCTGAAGGACATCACTCATCTGGGCGAACTCCCAGATTACATTGCGGTTCAGGATAGAAACGCCTACTCCTGCGGGAGTGAGTACCCAGAAGCCGGATTGAAAATAGCTATAATATTTGCCTTTGCATGAAAATGATTGGGGAAGATGCCTTCGAGGCCGTTGCTTATGCCCAGTTTTATGCGAGACGGCTTCAAACAGTATCCTGGCTGCCTGGAACAGAAGAATCCAAGCTCTAGACTTACCAATGCACCTTTCTACAACGGTGCGCCAAAGTTTTCGTTGGTTAAATGCAAAGAATTTACGAATCAGGAAATCCTTCCTTCCGTGACTGGAAGGCGATATCTACGGATGCCAGCTTTTACAGCTGGGGAGCAGTCCTGGAGGAGGCCTCGGCTCAAGGAACTTAGTTCAAGTTCGAAAGGAGCCTGCCCATCAACAGATTGGAGATTCAGGCATTGTACCTAGCCCTCAGAACCTGGACACACAGGTTACCCTAGCAGGAACAAAGATTGTCTCTGGACAGCCACACACTGAACAAATTGCAGCCTTTATTGAAAAAAGGACAGCACTACAAGTCACAGCACAGTCAAGTAAAATAAAACCCAACTACTGACGCATTTCGCACTAACACTAGTGCTTAGTCATAGCTGACTAGGGTTAGTGCGAAACGCATCAGGGGTTGGGTTTTATTTTATTTTGCTGTGCTGTGACTTGTAGTGCTGTCCTTTTTTCAATAAAGGCTACAATTTGTTCAGTGTGCGCCTGTCCAGAGACAATCCTTGTTCCTGCGTTGCCAAGTGCATTGCCTGCATCTGAGTTATCTGCAACGGTGGATGCTCGTTTGGGTTCCTACCTGGAGCAGCTATTCCCTTTCCCCACACAGGTTACCCTGTTCGGATTCAATCCAACAATGCTACTGTGGTAGCTTATATCAATCATCAAGGGGGCACCCAAACAGGGCCATCTTAATAGCATCATGGGCACCCGGGCAAAGTCATGCTATGGGGCCCCCTACAAGCCCCAATTTACACACCTACTTTACAGCGTGTCACTTGTGTCAGCCTGTCACTTCCCACTGCCAGATTCAGCATGTCAATTGCCAGCGTCACCTGTCTTTAGATTCAGCGTATAAACTGGCACCCATCCCCTGTCTGAGAGGCAGAGGAGAGGGGTCAGAGAGGCAGAGGAGGGGGGGTCAGAGAGGCAGAAGAGGGGGGGTCAGAGAGGCAGAAGAGGGGGGGTCCGACAGGCAGAGGAGGGGGGGTCCGACAGGCAGAGCAAGGGGGGGTCCGACAGGCAGAGCAAGGGGGGGTCCGACAGGCAGAGCAAGGGGGGGTCCGACAGGCAGAGCAAGGGGGGTCCGACAGGCAGAGCAAGGGGGGTCCGACAGGCAGAGCAAGGGGGGTCCGACAGGCAGAGCAAGGGGGGTCCGACAGGCAGAGCAAGGGGGGTCCGACAGGCAGAGCAGGGGGCTGAGACAGACCACATAGCGCTCACCCTGTCCCCTCTTAGTGTGCTGGCATGTACAGTGCGGAAAATAAGTATTTGAACACCCTGCTATTTTGCAAGTTCTCCCACTTGGAAATCATGGAGGGGTCTGAAATAGTCATTGTAGGTGCATGTCCACTGTGAGAGACATGATCCAATCAAAAAAAAAATTCCAGAAATCACAATTTATGATTTTTTTAACGATTTATTTGTAAGATACAGCTGCAAAGAAGTATTTGAACACCTGTCTATCAGCTAGAATTCTGACCCTCAAAGACCTGTTAGTCTGCCTTTAAAATGTCCACCTCCACTCCATTTATTATCCTAAATTAGATGCACCTGTTTGAGGTCATTAGCTGCATAAAGACACCTGTCCACCCCATACAATCAGTAAGAATCCAACTACTAACATGGCCAAGACCAAAGAGCTGTCCAAAGACACTAGAGACAAAATTGTACACCTCCACAAGGCTGGAAAGGGCTACGGGGAAATTGCCAAGCAGCTTGGTGAAAAAAGGTCCACTGTTGGAGCAATCATTAGAAAATGGAAGAAGCTAAACATGACTGTCAATCTCCCTCGGACTGGGGCTCCATGCAAAATCTCACCTCGTGGGGTCTCAATGATCCTAAGAAAGGTGAGAAATCAGCCCAGGACTACACGGGAGGAGCTGGTCAATGACCTTAAAAGAGCTGGAACCACCGTTTCCAAGGTTACTGTTGTTAATACACTAAGACATCATGGTTTGAAATCATGCATGGCACGGAAGGTTCCCCTGCTTAAACCAGCACATGTCAAGGCCCGTCTTAAGTTTGCCAATGACCATTTGGATGATCCAGAGGAGTCATGGGAGAAAGTCATGTGGTCAGATGAGACCAAAATAGAACTTTTTGGTCATAATTCCACTAACCGTGTTTGGAGGAAGAAGAATGATGAGTACCATCCCAAGAACACCATCCCTACTGTGAAGCATGGGGGTGGTAGCATCATGCTTTGGGGGTGTTTTTCTGCACATGGGACAGGGCGACTGCACTGTATTAAGGAGAGGATGACCGGGGCCATGTATTGCGAGATTTTGGGCAACAACCTCCTTCCCTCAGTTAGAACTTTGAAGATGGGTCGAGGCTGGGTCTTCCAACATGACAATGACCCGAAGCACACAGCCAGGATAACCAAGGAGTGGCTCTGTAAGAAGCATATCAAGGTTCTGGCATGGCCTAGCCAGTCTCCAGACCTAAACCCAATAGAGAATCTTTGGAGGGAGCTCAAACTCAGCGACAGCCCAGAAACCTGACTGATCTAGAGAAGATCTGTGTGGAGGAGTGGGCCAAAATCCCTCCTCCAGTGTGTGCAAACCTGGTGAAAAACTGCAAGAAACGTTTGACCTCTGTAATTGCAAACAAAGGCTACTGTACCAAATATTAACATTGATTTTCTCAGGTGTTCAAATACTTATTTGCAGCTGTATCATACAAATAAATAGTTAAAAAAAAATCATACATTGTGATTTCTGGAATTTTTTTTTTTGATTATGTCTCTCACAGTGGACATGCACCTACGATGACAATTTCAGACCCCTCCATGATTTCCAAGTGGGAGAGCTTGCAAAATAGCAGGGTGTTCAAATACTTTTTTTCCGCACTGTATGTACAGCCTAGGTACCCGATGGCCAGCAGCGTGGCAGTGCCAAGGCTCCCTCTAGATCCGGGGGGGGGGTGCTCGCTGCTCTGCTCCTTCCAGTGGTTCCTTGTCACAGCCTCCACCTTCCGCATGTTTTTCTTCCAGGTTCCCAGCCAGCCTGTCCTCCGGCCCGGGCTGCACGCACGGCGCACCACGGTTCCTGGAGCAGAGAGGAGGTGGAGGCATCCATCCAAGTTCTGGGAGTGGGGGGGGGCAGCCCTCATCTCTTCAGTGGTCAGGGAAATTTTACATCCAACTCCCCTCCTCGCTAGCCACCTTCTCCGAATCTCTGCTGTCTGCTGGCACGCTCCTGCTGAACTCTGCATTAAAAAAAGTGCCGATGCCAGAAAGCGGCGGATTACTGCTTGAAATGTCTGGCCCTGATTTGGCCCCATGCGAACGTGGGGCCCCCGGGCTGTACCCAGGGGTGCCCACTCGGTAAGACAGCCCGCACCCGAAATGCTCAGAGAGAATTGAACCAGATATTGGTATGGGCGGAAAGTCATATTCCTTGTCTTTCTGCAATCTTCCTTCCAGGGGTAGAAAATTGATAAGCAGATTATCTGAGCTGCCAGCAGCCGTTACCGGGGGAGTGGTCTCTCCACCCCAATATTTTTCAA
The DNA here is from genome assembly GCA_029574335.1 of Rana kukunoris. Taxonomy (NCBI): domain Eukaryota; kingdom Metazoa; phylum Chordata; class Amphibia; order Anura; family Ranidae; genus Rana; species Rana kukunoris. The sequence continues at coordinate 70,177,287 of CM056055.1, forward strand.
GCCATTTGCCAGAAATGGGGGACCCTGGATGTGGACTTGCTAGCTTCCAGGATCAACAAGAAGTTGGACACCTTTGTGTCAAGGATAAGAGATCCTCTAACCTTCAGAACTGGTGCACGGATGATTCCCTGGAATTAGGTTTTCACTGATCTATGCATTCCCTCCAGTTCAGTTTTTTGTTTGGGAGACCTTGCATTCTTCCACTTCGCCAAGACCTGGCATCGCAGGGTCCAGTGTTCCATCCTTCCTTACAAAAGCTAAATTTGACGGTTTGGCTGTTGAAACCTACATATTGAAGCAGCATGTGTGCTCCGGTCCAGTTCTCTCCACTCATTAATGCTAGAAAGCCGGCCCCCAGGCTTTTCTATTATAGAATGTGGAAGGCATAGGTTTCCTGGTGTGAATCCAGAGGGTGGAATCCGCAAAAATAGGTCATTAGTAGGATTCTGGTCTTTTGTCAGTTGGGCGTAGATATGAAACTAGCCTTGAGTACCATTAAGGGTCAAATCTCGGCTCTGTGGGTTTTCTTTCAGAGACCGCTGGCCTCTTATTCCCTAGTCTGGGCATTCATTCAGGGGTACTGAGGGTAAACCCATCAGTCAAGCCTCCCTTGTGCCCATGGGATTTGAAACTAGTGTTATGGTCTTGCAGAAGAAGCCCTTTGAACCTATTCGCTATATTCTGTTAATTCTTTTGAGTAGGAAATTGGCCTTTTTGTTGCATGAATTAGCAGCTCTTTTTTGTAAAGAGAGTTATTTACAAAGACAAAATTGTGTTACGTCCCCGTCCTTCCTTTCTTCCTAAAATGGTGTTGACGTTTCATTTAAATCAAGATATTGTTTTACCTTCCCTTTTTCCTGAGCCGCAGTCAGCAGGGGAAAAGTAATTGCACTCGCTAGATGTAGTGAGAGCAATAAAAGTTTATCTGCAAACAACTGCTCAGATACGTAAAACAAATGTTTTGTGTATTCTGCCAGACGGTCCTAAGATGGGCCAAGCGGCATTAAAATCTACCATTTCTAGGTGGATTCGACAAATGATAATTCAGGCTTATGGTTTAAGGAACAAAATTCCTTTTTTTTTCTGTTAAAGTGCACTCAACCAGGGCAAAAAGTGCTTCATGGGCAGTGCATCATCAGGCTACTATGGCTCAGATCTGTAAAGCTGCAACTTGGTCTTCAGTCTATACATTTACCAAATAGATGCAAGAGGACAAGAGGATTCCGCCTTTGAGCGTAGTGTACTGAAAGCAGTGGTATAGGTCCGGTGGTGGTCTGTTTGATCCGTGTCTCCCTCCCTTCATATAGAGCATTTCTCTAGGACGTCCCACTATGTAATGACTAAAGGCTCTGTGTCCCGTGGCGTACGATAAAGAAACTAGGATTTTTAATAATGGCTTACCTGTGAAATCCATTTTTTTGGAGTACGCCACAGGACACAGAGGTCCCCCGTCCCACCTTCTATGGGATCCTTACTTCTTTGCTATAAAAAACTGAGATACTTCCCTTATGGCAGGAGTTATATAGAGCGGAACTCGTCTTCATTGGGTGTGCCAGTGTCCAATCACCTCTGGTGAACTATACAACCCACTATGTAATGACTAAAGGCTCTGTGTCCCATGGTGTACTCCAAGAAAAGTATTTTACCGTTAAGCCGTTATTAAAAATCCCATTTGTAATATCTTTCATTTCCTGCCATACACTGGCAAATAATTTGCCCGACAGGAATCTTATCCATTTGCATAATTTTTGCCTCTAATGTGGACAGCAATGTACAGTATGTCCCTTACTAAACTGCAGAAGTAATCTGGCATCAAAACCAATTTCTCCCAATTGATGCAGAACCCTGAGATCTGTCTAAATGTAGATACAAGGGTCAAAAGTTCCCCTAGAGATTTTGTAGGGTCACTCAGCAAGATGAGAGCATCACCTGTGGCTGAAATCTTGGTTGGTCTACCTGACCGTGGATTGGTTTCAACAGAACCCCTCATTTTTCCACTTCTTGATTAGAGTTTGAACATTGGCATTCTCAATTCCTTGGATATCTTTTTATATTCCTTTCCTGTTTTATACAGTTCGGCCACCTTTTCCCGCAGATCCTTGAACAATTCTTTTGCTTTCCCCATGACTCAGAATCCAGAAACGTCAGTGCAGCACTGGATGAAAGATGCAAGGGTCTGTCAGGAGTCCAGAAACTCATTGACCTTTTATATACATACACACACACACACACACACACACACACACACATTACAAGCAAACAGATCATGGGTGAGGATGGTTACCTTTAATAGCCATTCAAACCTCTGTGTGTCAACTTGGGTGAATGTTCTCAGGCCAAAATCCCCAGGGTATACTGTATGTTACAACCAAAAGCGTAAATGTATTTTATTGGGATTTTATGTGATAGACCACGGATCCTCAAACTACGGCCCTCCAGCTGTTGTAGAACTACACATCCCATGAGGCATTGTAACACACTGACATTCACAGACATGACTAGGCATGATGGGAATTGTAGTTCCTGAACAACTGGAGGGCCATAGTTTGAAGACCCATGTGATAGACCAACACAAAGTTGCACATAATTGTGAAGTGGAAGGAAAATTATAAATGGTTTTAGAAAAATGTGAAAAGTGTGGCGTGCATTTATATTCATCGCCCCTGAGTCAATACTTTGTAGAACCGCCTTTCGCTGCAATTACATCTGCAAGTCTTTTTGGGTGTCTCTACCAGCTTTGCACATCTAGGCGAGTGACATTTATGCCCATTCTTCTTTGCAAAATAGCTCAAGCTGTCAGATTGGAGAGCATCTACGAGCATCAATTTTCAAGTCTTGCTTGGGATTCTCAATTGGATTTAGGACTGGGTCATTCGAACACATGAATATGGTAGATCACGAAACTATTCCATTGTAGCAACCTCTGTATGTTTAGGGCCGTTGTCCTGCTGGAAGGTGAACCTCCGCTCCAGTCTCAAGTCTTTTGCAGACTCTAAGGCCGCGTACACACGATCTGTCTAAACCGATGAAAATGGACTGAAGTTCAGTTTCATCGGTGCAAACTGACCGTGTGTACGGCCCATCAGTCTGTTGTCCTTCAGACCAAAGTTTTAAAACTTCCTTTAAAAAAATCGGACTGATGGACGCCTGACCATCGGTCCAAACCGATTGTTAGTACGCAAAAGCATCCCTTTTAAAAAGCATTGAACTTCGTTTTTTTCCAGCATGTCGTGTTTTACGTCACCACGTTCTGACACGATCGGTTTTTGAACTGATGGTGTGTACGCACATCAGACCACTTCAGCGGTGACCCGATGAAAACGGTTCGTCGGCGCATTCTCATCAGATGGACCGATCGTGTGTACGTGGGCCTAACAATTTTTCTTCTAATGTTCCCCTGTATTTGGCTCCATCCATCTACACATTCACGCTGAAGAAAAGCATCCCCACAACATGATGCTGCCACCACCATGTTTAACTCTGGGGATTGTGTGTTCAGAGTGTTGTGCAGTGTTAGTTTTTCTTTTAGGCCAAAAAATCATCTGACCAAAGCATCTGAAAGCCGTTTTTACAATGATAAATAAGAAGGCCAGTATGGTGGCCTGAGTTTATGGGAGGAGCCCGAGGGTATTTAAGCAGCCCACTCACACATGCTCTTTGTCGGTTCAGTGTGCAGTACTACACGTCACTGGGCCGACTCTCCCCAGCTCACCTCATGTCCGTGAGTCTGCGCATTCAATCGCATTCGACATCGCAAGTGCATTGCGGCTTCTCCGTTCATGGTCTTCGGCGGCGGTTCCCGCTTACTGTCGCAGGTTGTATTCAAACCTTTTGTATCATGTGCAATCTTGCAATTCGTTATGCTTCCTATCCTGCATTTCTTTTGTAAAAATCTGCCTCTGAGTTATTGTTGCTCATGTTCTAACATCTTAGTTACAAGCTTGGTACATTTGTAACTTCCTCCTGCCAAACAAACTATTTATTTGTATATTCATATTTGTGTCCATGCTTGCTGTCTCATTCATTTTGAGATTAGCATATATTCTTTGTATGGGTTCTTTGGCAGATTGAGGTGGTAATTGAACTCACCTGCTGCCTTGTCTGCACTCGATAAGCCTGGGGGGGATGGGTGGCTGGTAGCATACACTCTACAACCAATTCACAGCAGATTTGTTTAACACTCCTTACTTCCGATTCGTATCGGATTTGTTTCATGCATTTTACAACCGTTTTTGTATCAGTAATTTCTCTTTATAACCGTTTTGTATCAGATACATTGCATACTTTCCACCATTGCCATTCTATGTTTCCCCCATGCCGTGCGTTTTAGTTTCCGCAGCGGAACTTACGAATTGTTTGTACACGGTTCTTCTCTCTCTCATTTATTTACCAAAGTTATTGCCTGTGCGTCATGCATGGCGCCACACCACACCACGCCACACTCTTTGGATGTGTTGCACATCCACTCCAGTCCAAGCAAACCCAGTTGCATGTTCATTGTCCCAGGTAGGATTCCTTAGCTTGTTTGTCATGTCAAAATTCGTGGCCACTCATGGTGTCACCCGCATCATGTTCAGTTCCCACAGTGGAGCTTATAAAATATTCGTACGCACTTCTCGTGTTCTATTTTCTACACCAAACCTTGTTGTTTTGCCCCATGCATGGCATCCCTACACCTTTCCTACATGTTTCACTCCAGCCACAGTCCGCCGCAAACTCACTCGCATGGCCCACTGTCGCAAGTAAAATTTGTTATTAAATTCTTTATGTCCTATCAATTTGCTACTATTTGTTGTCTCCAATATCGTTCATTAGTGGCCCCTATGGAACCTACGATTCATACAGGCATTGTCCTTCTACCCTACTGCTTGCTTAAGGTACAAACAAATCAGGTGTTTCTATCCTTTCTCAGTAACCCATCTCTTATTGATTGAGACCTTACAACCATGCAAATCATCTCAGCAGTCTGACACCCTTGTTAAGACCCTTGCAACACATGACCTTTACAAAACGCAATATCGTCTCAGCAAACCAGACTGAGACCCTTGCAACCACACAATATTGTCTGCAGCAGTATAAAACACTTTGCAGCACGCACCTACGTGCAAACCCGAATACAAACTAAACTTGCAAACACACCTCAGTGACAATCAGCCAAACAAACGCACAGTGGCACCCAGTTGGCCATTCATCTTTAGTGGCACGCGGGCCACTCATCTTTTCCCTGTCTTTTTCCCTGCAGTTAGTTCAGGTTTGCAACCAGCACCAGCGAGTGCACGTTGGTCTGCGAGTGCACGTATATCGTCTTGTTGAGCACCTGTGTATTGTCTTGATTTTCTCACACCAATGCAAGATCCAGTCCAAGTTCTCAAACTAGACCAAGCATCAGTAGCAGACTTAGCTATGTGGGACAACTTCCCCACCTGATAGAACAGCATTTCAATCTTCATCCTGGCAGTGTCAGCCGAGCCACCACAGGCTTTTGCCTGCATTTTTCATCCGCCACTGGTTCTCCAAACCTTGGCCCCAAGAAAATCTCTTAAAATTTCTGCTTCACCCAGTCTTCATCACGCCTCGTGCTGTACCCCATTGTGGCAGCTGCCCAGGTCTGGGGCCACACTTGAACTGGACAGACAATCAAGCCACAGCCGACTTCATCAATTAAGGTAGATCAAGCCTCTCCCCATCACGTCCTTCCTGCGCAGGGTCGCGCAGCTGTCACTTTGTCACCAGTTTAATATCTTCTGTAGACATGTTCCAGGCAAATGCAAAATCACAGCTGATGCTCTGTCCCATTCCAACCTTACTTTGTTTTTCCAGCAAGAGCCTGGAGCTGACCCAATAACCATCCCTGTCCCACCCTGGTCATTGCTGACGATGGATTGAAGTAGCATCTCACCAACTCAACCCAGCTTATTAACCACTCCTTGGCACGCAACACACTGAAGGCCTATCGCACTGCTTGGAACACTAACTGCTAATTTCTGGCCACTTGCCTCGGAGCAGCAATAGGCAACGTTAGACACTTCCTAGCATTCATATCGTATTGCCACATGCAGCTGACCCTTTCTCACAATACTATCACACCATATCTAGATGGCGTCCAGCATTTCCTGTCCCTGCAGGACCCCAGTAAACTGTCAGTATTCTCGAGCCCATGCAGTCAAGTCCCTTCTACAGAGCATACAGAAGCACCAACCTGTAGTCAGTGGCGAGCGCCTAACTTTCAAGAGTGCCCTCTTTAGGGACATGTCTGAAATCCTTACTCGTTCCCCATTTAGGGCCTTGCCCAGCATAGTCATCCAAGCAGCCATCTACCAGGCCTTCTACAGTTCCCTACAAGCTAGTGAATTTACAGTCAGTGGCTCCGGCAATCAGACACTGCTACGACGCCACCCGACTCGCTTTCGAACCCCTGCACTCTCAGTCTGCAAACGCAACAAACCAGCCCCGGGGGTTGACATCAACCTGTTTCAGACTAACAATGCCTGACGCACAGTGACGGTGCTCGACCGACTACTGCTCCATCTACCCAGCCAATCTGATGGTAGCTTGTTGCTACCCTTTCTAAACCAGCTCCCTGAGTGGCAGACAGTTGTCAAGCATGTCAGAATCCTAAGCAACTTGGGCTTCAAATCCCAGTCGGTTCTCTGGACATTCTTTCCGAATTAGAGCAGCCTCAACTGCCTCCCAACAGGGAGTACCAGACCACGTAATCAAGATACCAGGCTGATGGGAAGTCTCCTTGTTTTGCCACATACATCCCAAATCTTCAGGAAGAAATGGCACAAGCCTTTACCAAGCTGGCTCAATAAATACAAGAAATCAATATAAGCTATTTCCCTATCTGAGTCGTTTGCCCCCTTTTCTTGGCATACTGACCAGACCACCAAGGCACACTTCAGGTCTATTTATGTTGTAAGTCTTGTCGCGTGTTTATGTGATCCACATCACTCTCGGTCAGAGGGCCACGACCATAAATAATATATTGATGTCATAGTATTCAAACTATATAACACAAAGACATAATGAAAGATATGAGAGTTTAATGTAAAGTCTTAAATTATTGCTTCTCGCAAACTGCAATTGGGACTTTGTATGCCTTTCTTTCAACAATGGCTTTCTTCTTGCCGCTCTTCCATAAAAGGCCATATTTGTGGAGAGCATGACTAATAGTTGTCCTGTGGACAGATTCTCCCACCTGAGCTGTTGATCGCTTCAGCTCCTCCAGAGTTACCATGGAGTGCTTCTCCGATTAATGCTCTCCTTGCCCTGCCTGTCAGTTTAGGTGGATGGTCAGGTCTTGGTAGGTTTCCAGTTGTGCTATACCCTTTCCATTTTCGGAAAAAGAGAAAAAAATAAATAAAAAAAATAAAAAAGGAGAAAAAAAAAAGAGAAAAAGAGATCGAAAGATAGAGAGATATACATAGATATAGATAGATAGCTTTATTTTTTTATAACCTAACCCTGCTTTAAACTTCTCCAAAACGTTATCCCTGACCTGTCTCGTGTGTTCCTTGGCCTTCATAATGCCGTTTGTTCACTAAAGGTTGTCCAACAAACTGAGGGCTTCACAGAACACCAATTAGGCGACTTCTGAAGGCAATTGGTTCCACTAGATTTTAGTTAGGGTATCACAGTAAAAGGTGTCTGAATACAAATTCACTTTTCAGAGATTTGTTAAAAAATAAATAATTGAAAACCATTTAACATTTTCCTTCCACTTCGCAATTAGGAGCCACTTTGTGTTGATCTATCACAAAATGCCAATAAAATACGTTTATGCTTTTGGTTGTAACATGACAAAAAAAATTGGCATCTGGGATTCTCGGCTGAAACCCCAGCAGACACCGGACCTTGCTGGAAAGAAATCTCTCGCATGCGCGGGAGTGACGACATCGCGGCTCCAGCCACTTACAGTGCTGGAGTCGCTTTACCCGGAAGTCTCTCTCCCCCCCCCCCCCCCCCCCGAGGTAACATGTCATCTCCCTCGGCGTGGACCAGCTGAGATACTGACGCCTCGTTCTAAGGTAAGCATTTAATAATGAGCTAGTATGAGGTGCATACTAGCTCATTATGTCTTTTGCCTTATAGGTGGACCAAAAAATAAATAGAAAATAATCTGTTAGTGGGTATACAACCCCTTTAAATTTAAGACGCCGGGTGCTGCAAGGTAATTTTCCATGACCTTAAGTCCCCTTTCACACGTGCAGACCGTATGTCCGCTTTTTCATCCATTCGTTTGCGGATGAAAAAGGGACATACATTGGTCCCTATGTGATTGTGGGTGTAAGCGGACAAACATCCGCTGACACCCATAATCAGGGCCGCCATCAGGAATTATGGGGCCCCTTACACAGCTTTAGGCATGGATCCCCTGGAGAACTGGGGGGGGGGGGGGGGGTGCCCTTTATAAAACACAGAATAAAGAAAAAAAAAAAAAATATATATATATATATATATATATATATATATATATATATATATATATATATATATATAAATTTGTTTTTATAAAAAAAAAAAAAAAAAGAGGGGGTTGTCATTTGGGGGCCCTGGGGGTCTCCGGGCCCCTGGGGACCTCCAGACCCCCAAAAAATAAAAAATAAAAGGGGGGGTTCCCATCCGGGCCCCTTACAGGTGTACTGCCTGTACCCTGCCCGTAATGGTCCGCCTCCGCAAACATCCGATTTTGTAGACGTCTGCAGAGCAGAGCAGATTGGATGAACACGGACATACAGTCCGGGTTCATCCGCTCCTCCCATAGGGGAGAGCGGAGAAAAGACAGGACGGTCCCTGCACAGTGTGCAGAGACCGCCCTGTCATCCGCTGGCTCAGCGGGGATCAACGGAGCGATCCCTGCTGAGCTTACGGACATACGGAGGCGGATCATTACTGATCCGCCCCGTGTGAAAGGGGCCTTAAGTGAACATTGCACAAAAGTTACCATGTGGACATTTAATTTTTTTATACAAGTTCAAGCTCAAGTTCAAGTTCAGCTATTTTCATCTTAGCTGAGGTAGAGATGTGAAGGTATAGAAAAAAAGAGAAAAAAAAAAATTAAATAAATAATATGTTGAGGTCATAGTATTCAAACTATCATGACAACATAATGAAAGATTTGAGAGTTTAATATAAAGTCTTCATTATTGCACATTCTCTCAGCTGAACACAAGCAAATCCTGGAATACAATTCAAGTAACACTATTCTTTTTAAGCGGATCTCCACCCTAAAGTGAAGTTCCGCTGATCAGAACCCTCCCCCCCTCCGATGTCACATCTAGGAGTTATGAAACATTTCCACAGTGCGATTTCTGCTGAGAGCAAAAGAGGAATTTGCAAATATTGTGAAGAAAATATTAATTTTCCAAATACTACAAGGTTGACAAAACCAATCCTTGCATGCCAGAAGTGCTCTAAATCAGGTCCACAGCCTGTTGGTGACCGGGGCGCACAGCAGAAAATGAGCGGCAACTGTGGTCCGCATTGGGCAACTGCAGACCGCGGTCATCGCTCACTTCCTGCTGTGCGGCCATGCCCGTTTGTCCTCTCCCAGGTCCTACAACCACCCAGCCCATGATGTCATCCAATCAGCATGGCAAGGGGTGGGAGGAACTGCAGAGCAGAATGGAGAGCTCCCAACGCCCCCTGCTTTGCTAATAGAATGATGTTGTCAGGCTAGGAGCAGGTAACAGGTATATGCTGAATAATACGATAACTTAATCCCCAGCTGAGAGCAAAGGGCCTTCCAAAACTGGGCTATAAACTGAGAGCCACGGTCTGAGACAATGTTAATTGGTGCCCTATGGAGCCTGAAAACATGTTTACATGTTTAGGGGGTGCACCCTAAAAACAATTTTCTAACATTACATTGAGCTCACTCTCGACATTGACAGTATGCAGATTTTTTTTTGATGTACATACCTCGTATAGCCATTTTCTTCCCCGGATAGTGCCTCCCGCGGGTGTTGGCGTTCCTATGCAGCAGTTAGTAATTGACGCGATGACAAAAACTACCCCCCCCTCCGTCGCATAAGGAGCGTCACGATTTGCCGAAAGAAGCCGAACGTCGGTGCGCAGGCGCCGTATAGCGCCAACTCGACGGTCGGCTACTTTCAGCAACTCGTGACGCTCCTTATGCGACAGGGGGGGTAGTTTTTGTCATCACGTCAATCACTAACTGCTGCATAGGAACGCCCACTGCCGCGGGAGGCACTACCCAGAAGCCGTGGAAGAAAATAGCTATACGAGGTATGTACAGCCAAAAAAAGAACGGCATACTGTCAATGTCGAAAGTGAGCTCAATGTAATGTTAGGAAATTGTTTTTTGGGTAAACCCCCACTTTAATGAATAAAGATGCCAGTTCTTTAGCAGATGGCAGTTTGGAAGAGGAACAAAGTGGGCGATCTTACTGAACCCGGCTATCACAGAGGTAAGTCAGTGATAAAGTCCATAGATAAATGGGTCCAGGGACAGGTAGGTATTGGTAGAGGACGTAGGAGACCAGGGGGGGGGGGGGGCTTAGAGGTACTGTCCTTGCTTCTGGCACAAACTTCACAGGCCTGGACGAAGGCTAACACATCCTGCCTAATCGATGGCCACCAGAATTTGCATATGATAATCTCACAAAGTTTGTTTAAACCACAGATGTACGGCAAGTTTTGATGTATGTACCTGCTGCAATACCTTCAAATGAAGAGCCAGCTTCAGCCTGTGCAGGTAACAAAGCCTCAGAGATGTCAGTCTGGGTTAACGCCAAAATCCTATCCTCAGAGATAATGGGGTTGTGGAGGAAGCAGAGGTGGAGACTGATATAAAGCTGCGAGACAAGGCGTCAGCCTTTAATGTTTTTTGGCCCTGGTAAATAAGAAATTGTAAAGTGAAATCTGGAGAAAACGAATGTATTCAAGGTTTTGGTGGTGAGTCAGAACTATGAATGGATAGCGAGCTCCCTCCAGCCAATGTCTCCATTCCTCCAAAGCTAGCTTTATGGCCAACAGTTCTGTTGCCTATATCATAATTGTGCTCTGCTGGGGAATGCACAGGGGTGGATGGCAGCATTTACAGGATCTTTTTGTGACAGATGTGCCCTCACCCTTACTTCAGATGCATCTACCTCCACAATAAAAGGCAGCTCAGGAACAGGATGCCGTAGAATTGGTGCAGAGGTAAAGGCTTTCTTCAACTGAGTGAAGGCCGCCTGGGCTTCAGTAGTCCATTTAGTCCATTTAAACTTAGTCTTCCTAGTGAGAGAGATGATAGAATGTGCAATGGTGGCAAAGTTCTTAATGAAATTCTGATAGAAATTTGCAAAGCCCAAGAAGTCCTGAACTGCTTTCAAGTCTGAAGGTGGTGTCCAGTCTAAAATGGCTTGAATCTTGACTGGATTCATGGTTAGGCCTGTGTCAGAGATTAGGTAGCCCAGGAAAAGTACTTGTTTGACATGAAATAAACATTTTTCGGGCTCAATACTGAGCAGAGGTACCTCTGATGTGTTTCAAGATTGGGACAGTATATCAAAATATCATCAAGTATACAAGCATGAAGCGACCCAATGGGTCAAGGAAAATGTCATTAATAAAGTTCTGAAAGACAGCTGGTGCATTCCTGAGACCGAAAAGGCATGACAAGACATTTGTAATGGCCATCCTTGGAGTTAAAGGCCATCTTCCATTGATCTCCTGCACAGATGCGCACTAGATTATAGGCTCCCCTTAAGTCTAGTTGAGAAGATTTTTGCTCCCTGGATTTGGGAGAACAACCCTATGATGATGAGAAGAAGATTATACCGATTGGTAACAGTTATTTTATTTAGACCTCTAGTCAACACACAGGCCTAGTCCCCCATCCTTCTTCGGGACAAAGAAGCATCCTGCGCCTGCGGGAAAAGTGGAGGGACGGACGAAACCAGGGGCGTCATTGGGGGTGGGCTAGGGAGGCTGGAGCCCCGAATGGGTACCCAAAAAGCCCAGAGTCTCATATATGCTGTATTTAATTACATAGCCCCGAGTGCTGGCATTTTGCCAAGCACTGGGAGAATTCTGTGTCCGACATCTGCCGAGCGCAGAGTGTGGCCGAGAGCAGAGGCGTACTACGTGGGGGCGGGCAGCCCCAGGTATCACACACTGGGGGGTGTCAGGTCGGCACCCCCCTCCACGATTTAAATGGTGGCAGCGCCGCAGTGAGAGGCAATCTATTGGCACTGTGGCGAATCGGCGATGCCGGGGGGGGGGGGGGGTTGTGCAGGGTGACACAGAGCTCATCGCTGCACCTACCATCCCCTCCTCTCGCGGCCGCGGGCTGTCTGTGCGATCCCGGACGTCAGGCACAGCCCGGCTGAGCAGCAGGGTGAAGCCGCCTCCCCCTCTTGCCTCCTCTGTTTATGTCTAAAACAGAGGGGGAGGGGGACCTGCTGTGCATGTGCCGGCACTATCCGACTGCGAACACATATCGACAGGACACCCGCAATGATGATCAGAGGTACTGAAGGGGGCTGCACTGAACGGGGGCTGCACTGAAGGGAGGGGGCTGCACTGAAGGGGAGGTCTGTGTAACATGCAGGAGGTCCAGAGCTGCAGGATGATGTGTAATGCAAAGTGGTGCAGAGGTGCAGGGTGCTGTGTAAGGCAAAGGGGTCCAGAGGTGCAGGGTGCCGTGTAATGTAAAGGGGCCCAGAAGGGCAGGGTGCTGTGTAATGTAAAGGGATCCAGAGGTGCCAGGGTCTGTGTAATGTAAAGGGGTCCAGAGATGCAGTGTGCTGTGTAATGTCAAGGGGCCTAGAGGTGCAAGGGGTTGTGTAATGTAAAGGAGCCCAGAGGTGCAAGGTGCTGTGTAATGTAAAGGGGTGCAGGGTGCTGTGTAATGTAAAGGGGTCTAGTGATGCAGGGGGATGTGTAATGTAAAGGAGCCCAGAGGTGCAGGGGGATGTGCAATGTAAAGGGGTCCAGAGGTGCAGTGTAATGTAAAGGGGTCCAGAGGTTGCAGGGTGCTGTGTAATGTAAAGGGGCCCGGAGGTGCAGGGTGCAGTGTAATGTAAAGGGACCCAGAGGTGCAGTGTAATGTAAAGGGGCCCAGCGATGCAGTTGTGGAGATGGGGTACACAGTAGTGACAAAGAGATATTGAAGGATGCAGAGGTATGCAGGGGGCACAGTGGGGCGTTTTTACATTTTAAAGGTGGGGGTGCCAGATATAGGATCCGCCCCGGGTGCCAAATGCTCTAGGTACGCCCCTGGCAGAGAGACATTGCGGGTCCCGCCTTCTGGAGCTTGCAGGCTATGATGGACGTCCCACTGGTCCAATGCCGGGACTGCAGGACGTGTGACATACATCATAGGCGCTGCAAGCTCAGAAGGCGGGAATTACAATGCCCCTCGCCGCACCATGCCACATCCCTGCTGAGCTCCCTGCTCAGCGCTCAGTTTGGCGCTCTCCTCCTCGGCTCCTGAGCCTCCTCTGGCAAATGGCTGCATCTCTCTGACACTCACATTGGGCACGTCCGCGCCGCACACCACACGCTCCACAGCCCAGCCGGCTGCTGACAGTGCTGAGGTAGCTAAGTGATTTAATTAACCATGTCAGCAAATGTTAAATCCCTGTTATCCAAAGCCGGTACTAAAGTATGTCTTGCCACTCTGTGCAATGGTGACCCCCAATGCTAATATCTCATATTCTGTCAAGGTGGGAGACTCCCACCTTGTCAGAATATGAGATATCAGCATGGGGGTCAGTGATTGTGCATGTAGGTCATGTCTGTGCATGTAGGTCACATTACTGCATGTAGGTCATGTCTGTAGATTATTTTTACTGTATGTAGGTCATGCTAGTGTCCCTAAGAGCTTCCTTACCTGCTGATCTCATGGAATGTGTAACTGACATACACGTATCAGGTAAGCCACGCCGCCAACCCCCCCCCCCCCCGATTCTGGCTTCAGGCTAAAACCACTGGTCTTATTGCCACCTAACAACGCCCTTGGATGATGAAACCCTGATCTAGGTTTTCCTGGATGTAAAGCAAGATTCTCTCGTTCAGACAGTGGAAAGACTCTCCCTCGGGGGAGGTGTAGTGTCAGGCAAGAGGTCAATGGCACAATCACAACTGCGATGAGGAGGTAAAGTGTCAGCAATCCCTTTAAGATACTACATATAGCCGCATAAAGAAGCAGTTAAGATACTGAAAACACATCCTGAAAGTCCTTATAACAAAGCGGAATCTGTTCCATTCCCAATTGACAGGTAGCAAGTCTACCAGGGCACTGGATGCATTTTTTTTTTTTACACTGCTTGGACCAAGCCAGAATATTTCCTGTTCGCTAGTCAATTACTGGATTGTGCTTCTGAAGCCAAGGAAGGCCTACGATTAAAGGAGTGGATGGAGAGTCAATGACAAGACATGAAATCTTCTCCCAACGCCATGCCCCCAATTGTAACTGGAAAGGGTTGGTGGATTGGAGCACAAGATCTTGTGAGAGGCCAATTATCCACAGAAATCAGGCAGACTGGGCAATCTAGCGTATGAGTTTCCAGGGACAAAGAGGTCAGCCGTTCATGAGTCCCTGTACCACAGTGAATAACAGTGGGTAAAAAGTATACGATTGTTCCCCTGGGGAAACGAAAGCAGACCCAAGGTGACATCCCCACAATCACCTAGGTCCTGGAGTTTACCAGACGTGTAGGGCAAGAACGGTGCCTAACTGCATAGGTTCTTCCTCAGATCTGGCACTGGAGGTGGAATAGTCAGGTGGCAAGGGAGGTATATAGTTTGCCATAGCCATAGTTTGTTCTCACCTCCTCTCTCGCTGGCGGCGGTCAATTCTAATGGCTAGCCATCTCTAGGGAAGCTGGGTAGGAGAAGTTGACCAGAGCATCCTTAATTGCATTTGAAAGGCCTATTCTAAACCGGAGCGATCACATGTAAACAAACCAGCGCTCCCTTTCAGTATTTGGTGAAATAAGTGACTCAATATCTATGTGTAGGCTCAACAAAATGTGACTATGTCAGGGCTCAAAATTTCAAACCCTGAGCTACTAGCCAGGCCTCAAGAATTACTCGCCACTAGTTGCCCCACCTAATTCATACACTGCTCTGTGCCTAATTGCGCCTGTAAACAGGCCCTCGTAGATTATCTCATGGAATGACACTGTTAAATGTTTTATGCAAAATAAAGTTACACAATTAAATATTACCAACAACTTTAACAAAATGGGACAGGGCACTGGGGGCAGACCAGAGGGACAGGGCACTGGGGGCAGACCAGAGGGACAGGGCACTAGAACTGGGTCTCTTCCCCATTCTCTTGCTGTCTCCTTTGCAACTTCCATCCATCCTCTCTCTCTCCCTCTCCTATTCATGTCATCATCAGGAGCCTGTGTGTGCGGCTCCACTTCACCCTTTTATTCAGGCTGGCAGTGAGGAGAGAAACTGCAGCACAGCGGGAGGGAGTACAATCCAGCGCTGAGATCCACACAACTGCACAGCCATTGACACCATAGCACAGCGACAGCGCACAGCACACATTGAGACCAGTTTGTTCGCAGTGCTCAGGCTGAACTGTTGGACACTTACATAGAGCACAAGGAGAAGAACACTGCACAAACTAGAAGGCTGTCGCTCTCATGTCAGGGCAACTTTCAGTGAGCGCTGCACCGGAGTGGTAATTTTCGCAATCCTCCACCTCACTTATTACTTCCTGCTCCCTGCTCTCCAGCTACATTGGTCGAGGGGAGGGGGGCAGGCTCAGAGAAGTCATACTGTTAGGTCCCATGGCTTGATTAGAATTGTAAAGAGAGCTCCTGTGTACTGCTCTGCCTGTGCGCAGTTTACCAGAGTACTTTTCCCGAGCGTGCGCCTTTCCTCTTCGGCCGTCAATCACATCGGGACTCGAAGTGTAGGCACAGATTGGAGGGAGATTGGTCATGCAGCCCTGTCATCACTCGCCCCCAGCTTAAATCCACTCGCCAAATGCTAGCAGGCGAGTGGAAATTGAGGGCCGACTATGTAACACATATGTATACCAACCAACTTTTATAAAAAGAAATGCACTTACATTAAAAACAAGTATATATGTGCCTTTAAACTGGACAACACAACCACAAACAGATACTCGGCGGCTTCGGCGTCGCCCTGTTCCTCTGAAACGTTACATCACCACTCTCGTGACTTGCTCAGTTTCTGTATCCAGTTTGAGAGGCACATATACTTGTTTTTAATGTACACTGGAACCTCGGATTACGAGTATAATCCGTCCCAGGAGAACGCTCGTAATCCAAAGTACTCACATATCAAAGTGAGTTTCCCCATTGAAGTCAAGGAAAATGAAAATACAGGTGAAACTCGAAAAATTTGAATAACGTGCAAAAGTTAATTTATTTCACTAATGCAACTTAGACGGTAAAACCAATATACAAGATAGACTCATTACATGCAAATCAAGCCACGATTTGTCATAATTTTGATGATTATGGCTTACAGATCATGAAAACCCCAAATCCACAATCTCCGAAAATTAGAATATTACATGCAATCAATAAAACGAAGATTGTACATAGAATAATATCGGACCTCTGAAAAGTAGAAGCATGCATATGTACTTAGTACTTGGTCTGGGCCCCTTTTGCAGCAATTACTGCGACGTGGCATGGAAGCTATCAGCCTGTGGCACTGCTGAGGTGTTATGGAAGACCAGGATGCTTCTATAGCGGCCTTCAGCTCTTCTGCATTGTTCGGTCTCATGTCTCATCTTTCACTTGGCAATACCCCATAGAGATTCATTCTCTATGGGGTTTAAGTCCGGCGAGTTTTCTGGCCAATCAAGCACAGTAATCCCACGGTCATTGAACCAGGTTTTGGTGCTTTTGGCAGTGTGGGCAGGAGCCAAGTCCTGCTGGAAAATGAAGTCAGCATCCTCAGAGCTCGCTTGCAGAAGGAAGCATGAAGTGCTCCAAAATCTCCTGGTAGACGGCTGCGGTGACCTTGGACTTAATGAAGGACAGTGGACCAACACCAGCAGGTGACATAGCTCTCCAAATCAACTTAGACTGTGGAAACTTCACACTGGTCTTCAAGCATCTTGCAGTTTGTGCCTCTTCATTCTTCCTCCATACTCTGGCTCCTTGGTTTCCAAATGAGATGCAAAAATTTGCTCTCATCAGAAAACAGGACTCTGGACCACCGAGCAACATACCTGGTCTGTTTTTCTTTAGCCCAGGTAAGACACTTCTGACGTTGTTTGTTGTTCAGGAGTGGCTTAACAAGAGGAATACGACATTTGAATCCCATGTCCAGGGTCGGTCTGTGTGTGGTGGCTATTGATGCACTGACTCCAGCCTCACTCCACTCCTTGTGAAAGTCTAAACACTTTTGAATGGCCTTTTCCTGACAATCCTCACCAGGCTTCGGTCATCCCTACTGCTTATGCACCTTTTTCTTCCACACTTTTTCCTTCCACTTAACTTTCTATTAATGTGCTTTGATCCAGCACTTTGGGAACATCCAACTTCTTTTGGAATTACGTTTTGAGGCCTTCCCTCTTTATGGAGGGTGTCAATGATAGTTTTCTGCACAACTGTCAGGTCAGCAGTCTTTCCCCAGGATTGGCATCCCTACTGAACCTGACAGAGACCATTTAAAAGCTCAGGAACCCTTTTGCAGGTGTTATGGCTAAAAGGAGTAGTAAAGGAAAAAAAATTTTTTGCTGAAATGACTGTTTACAGGGTATAGAGACATAATAGTTAACCGATTCCTTTTAAAAAATGATTAAAAATAGATAAAAATGAGGGCTGTGCAAATTAACTTTTAATTAATCGATTAATCTTTAATTTTTTTGATCGATCAAAATTCTTTTGATTGGTACTCACCTCTCCGCTGGCTTCTGGGCCTTCAGGGAGTTCCGTCGGAGATCTGGTGACGTCACGGACAAGGGCAGGGCTTGCTGTGTCCATCTGAAGGGCTCCTTTGCTCATATCTGCATGCCGGCGGGACCTTACTATCTGCCACACACAAGGGCTGTTACACTTCCCTCTATCACTTCCCTCTATCACTTCCCTCTATCACTTCCCTCTATCACTTCCCTCTATCACTTCCCTCTATCACTTCCCTCTATCAACCTGGGATTCTACAACCATCCACTGGGAGTTGTGATAGTTCCCTTTCACGGGACATCTACATGCCAACGGACTGATGTTAACCCCTCCATATCTGGATTCAGCAACGGTATCGTTGTACACATTTTTATACCAGTATATGACAGCTTTTGTTACCGCTTGGTATTACTCGCACCGTTTTTACAGTTTATGTAGCTACATCAATTTTATCTGCAGTGCAATATTTATTTGGTTACCTATTTGAAGACTATAAAAGTTTTAATGCTATTCCCATCGAGCGCTGCCTTTGTGTGTTTTTTGTATCCTGCTATCCATGTTTCCAGTTGTTGGGAGCTGCACTGGGAATCGGCCTGCAAGGAGATCAGCTAAAAATAGTTGGATCTGTATGTGCATTATAATTAATCAAAATTAGTCGATCTTTTTTTTTTTTTTTTTTTTAACCAGTTAGCAACAACCTGCCGAAAAATAACGGCGGCAAGGTGGTTGCTTAACTCTGGGATCACGTTATATAACGTGATTCCAGAGTCGCACTCCCGCGCGCCCCCTGGGGCGCGCACACGGGAATGTCCGGCGGGTCACAGATCACGGTACACGGGAATGTCCGGCGGGTCACGGATCACGGTAAATCGCCGCTGATAGCGGCGGTTTACCACGTGATCGCGCCGTCCAATGACGGCGCGATCACATGTAAACAGACCGGCGTCATTTGATGACGCCGGTTCCTCCCTCCTCTTTCTGTACCGATCGGTACAGTGTGAGAGGGGGGAAGCGCGGATGGCGGCAGCGCTGTGGATGGATCTGTGACTATTGCAGTCACAGATCCATCCATCCCTGCAACCCCCTGCGCAATACTCAGCAGTACCCCCAGCGCACAATACTCTGCAGTACCCCCAGCGCACAATACTCTGCAGTACCCCCAGCGCACAATACTCTGCAGTACCCCCAGCGCACAATACTCTGCAGTACCCCCAGCGCACAATACTCTGCAGTACCCCCAACGCACAATACTCTGCAGTACCCCCAACGCACAATACTCTGCAGTACCCCCAACGCACAATACTCTGCAGTACCCCCAACGCAATACTATGAACAATACTCTGCAGTACCCCTGCGCAATACTCCCTGCGCAATACTCTCTGCGGTCGTTTTTTTTTCAGGCTTCCCAGCCTAGAGGTGAGATGTGGGGTCTTATTGACCCCATATCTCACTGTAAAGAGGACCTGTCATGCCATATTCCTATTACAAGGGATGTTTACATTCCTTGTAATAGGAATAAAAGTAATCAAAACTTTTATTTTTGGGGAAAAACTGGTCAAACTAAAATAAAAGTAAAATGAACAATAAAAATAAATAAAAATAAAATTAAGCGCCCCTGTTCCCGTGTGCTCGTATACAGAAGCGAACGTGCACGTAAGTCCCGCCCACATATGAAAACGGTGTTCAAACCACACATGTGAGGTATCGCTGTGAACGTTAGAGCGAGAGCAATCATTTTGGCCCTAGACCTCCTCTCCAACTAAAATTATGTAACCAGTAAAAATATTTAAAGCGTCAACCTATGGGGATTTTTAAGTTGCTAAGTTTGGTGCCATTCCACGACCGTGTGCAATATTGAAGGGTGACATGTTGGGTATCTATTTACTCGGCGTAACTTCATCTTTCATATTATGCAAAAACATTGGGCTAAATTTAATGTTTTTTTTTTTTTTAAAAGCACAAAACTTTTTTATTTCCAAAAAAAATGTGTTCGAAAAATTGCTGTGCAAATACCATGCATGATAAAAAGTTGCAACAACCGCCATTGTATTCTCTAGGGTCTTTGCTAAAAAAGCATATATAATGTTTTGGGGTTCTATGTAATTTTCTAGCAAATAAATGATAATTTTTACATGTAGGAGAGAAATGTCAGAATTGGTCTGGGTGCTCCCTGCATGTTGGGCCTCTGTATGTGGCCACGCTGTGTAAAAGTCTCACACATGTGGTATCGCCATACTCGGGAGGAATAGCAGAATGTGTTTTGGGGTGTCATTTGTGGTATGCATATGCTGTGTGTGAGAAATAACCTGCTAATATGAAAATTTTGTGGAAGGAAAATAAAAATGAAAAAAAAAAAACTTGATTTTGCAAAGAATTGTGGGAAAAAATTACAACTTCAAAAAACTCACAATGCCTCTTTCTAAATACCTTGGAATGTCTTCTTTCCAAAAAGGGGTCATTTGGGGGGTATTTGTACTTTTCTGGAATGTTAGGGTCTCAAGAAATGAGAGAGGCTGTCAGTACATCAGATGTGATCAAATTGATCAATTTTCAGTAATTGGTGCCATAGCTTTTAGACCCTATAACTTTCACCCAGACTAAATAATATCTAATTTTTTTTTGTTTTGTTACCAAAGATATGTAGCAGTATACATTTTAGGCCAAGTTTATGAAGAAAAATTACTTTTTTGCAAAATGTTATAATAGAAATGAAGAAAAATTCATTTTTTTTTACAAAATTGTCGTTCTTTTTTCATTTATAGCGAAAAAAATAAAAACCGCAGAGGTGATAAAATAACACCAAAAGAAAGCTCTATTTGTGGGAAAAAGGACAAAAATGTCATTTGGTTACAGTGTTGTATGACTGAGTTATTGTCATTCAAAATATGAGAGCACCGAAAGCTGAAAATTGGTCTGGTTATTAAGTGGGTTTAAGTGCCCAGTAGTCAAGTGGTTAATCGATTAATTGAACACAAAAATTTTGATCAGTAACAGCCCTAATAAAAATCAATCATATAATATGCCTGCAGTTTAGTTTAGTTTTTAGACTAGTTTAGAGACACACAGAACAAAAACAAACACAGGGCAGTATTTGTTTTTAAAAATGAATCTGATGAGTTTTAGACACATAGTAATCGCATCTTCTTGATCATGGACCACAATGAAAAGCTACCATGTTTTTTCATAAGGAGCCAGACAAGCAGGAAGTGTGGAGTTCAGCAAGGGATTACAGCAACTAAGCAAAAATGGACATGGAGGACATGAAAGCAGGAATGCTATAAAGGTAAAGCAAGCTATTTAGCATTAAAAAAAAAAAAATCCTTTACTGATCCTTTAATTAGCTGATTAGAGTGCGACACTTTGAGACTATAATATTGCACCTTTTCACAATATTCACATTTTCTGAGATTGTGGATTTGGGGTTTTCATGAGCTGTACGCCACAATCACCACAATTATGACAAATCATGGCTTGAACTATCTTGCTTTGCATGAAATGAGTCTATCTCATATTAGTATCACCTTCTAAGTTTCTTTAGTGAAATAAGTTAACTTTTGCACAATATTCTAAATTTTTGGAGTTTCACCTGCAATTTGTTAGGCATTGACTTCAATGGCATGCAACACCGCATGCGGCCAGAGGTGGGGGGGGGGGGGAGTGCCTCAGAGTCTTGGAAACAGGCTCGGAATGGAGTATGCATTCTTTTTTAGAGAGTACAAGATGAGCTGCTGGGGACCATATTACCCTTCACTGTTGTATGGAAAGTTCCTCCCCAAGAGCATGTTCCCATCTAAGCATGTACCTAGGCTTCCCTTGGGTATCCACACTGTACTCATTTGATATCAGAGACTAGACTTTTGTGACGGGCCTGCAAAGACTATGCGCCCAAAACAGGGTAAATTTTAAAAATTAGAGGTTAGGAGCAAAAAGGTAGGAACATGACGACCTATCTGAAGGTAGCCAACACAAATCTATGGGGGCAGGTCATGCTTCCCTCGAAGTTCCTCAAAAGGATGGTAACTTTCACATTACGAGATTAACTATGTGATCAAAAGCGGAACAGAGTTTTTTTATCGACCATGGTGAGATAATTTGGGAGGTGAGGCCATCTGGCATCTTAGGGATATAGAGGAAGGCTGTCAAAAAAGCTTCAGACTGAAGGGGGTGTTTTTGTTTCAGCTGCCTACAACAGTGGTAGAACAATGCCATAGTGTACAGAAGAGGCAGAAGGCATATCTGCATCATTATTCCACAATAGATTATTTGGGTGGATTGGGGCCAGCCATAGTTTATCTTGGTCCAGCAATTGTAGGGTAAACCATGAGGCAATGGGTCCAAAAATTGTAGGGTAAACCATGAGGCAACGGCCCTCAATTGTGTTGCATGATAGTAAAGTATAGGATTGGGGAAGGCCAAACCCCCAATCTTTCTTTGGGGCAAAGATGCTGAGTGAGCTATCCTATGCTGATTGTGGTTCCACGTAAAAGTTCAAGAGATCCCCCTGAAGACTTAAAAGATGCGCCAGGGGATAGGTATTAGTAGGGTCATCAAACAATATATAATCTTAGGTACGATCGTCATTTCAACTGGATGCTATGCAACCTAGCCAGGAAACGCGCGGTAATGCTTCCATTTAGTGAAGAGATTTTATTAACGCAAAGAGATGTTTAAAATGTTACCTTCGTACAGAGAGTCGTACTCTGTACTGTAATGCACACCCCCAAGTATTTAATAGCAGTGGATTTTCATGCATAGGAAAAAGACCCTGAGAGATGCTGCACTTCAGTGGGATGGATGTTAAGTGGCAAAGCTTCAGATTTGGAGGAACTAACTTTATAACCAAACAAAAGCACCAAACTCTTCCAATAGCTTATGGAGGTTATTGGGGGTTACTCGAGGTTGTGTTAAGGTAAGGAGAACGTCATCCGCAAACAGCGAAATTTTAAACTCCCCTAACCGGGACCCATGAACAAGGGGATCACAGTGGATCTGGGCTGCAAGAGGTTCAATGTTTTACCCGAAGGCTTCGATACACAAAATAAAAAAAAGTCATTGGGGTAGATTCACAAAGACGTAATATTCCGCTGCGTAATCGAAATACGGTACGCTGCCGTATTTCACCAGACTCTACACCGAATTCAGGTAGTTTTTTTGCGCGTACGCTATTGTGTCGTATTTTTTTTCCGCCGCGCAATCGAAATACGTGATTAGGGGGCGTGAAGCATTTAAATTAAGCGCGTCCCCGCGACGATCGAACTGCGCATGCTCTGTTCAGGAATTTCCCGCCGTGCATTGCGCGAAATCACGTCGTGACGTCATTCGTTGTTTGAGTAGCGGCGTTTACGAACATTCCTATTCCCGGACGACTTACGTTAAAAATAATAAAAGACATCGGAAAACGTTGAAATTCGACGCGGGAACGACGGCCATACTTAACATGGGCTGTCTAATATTAGACCAGCAAAAAGCAGGTATAGTGAAACGGAAAAAAAAGATGACTAAAGGTGCCGTAAGAGATTGCGTTGAAAGTGCGAAATTTTGTGGATTGCAGGCAAAAGCTCATTAGCATACCCTGACGGCGAAAAACAACAGGAAGTCCGCCCAGTGGCCGCAATTTTCTGGCAGCGTAGATCTGAAGGCGTACTAACACGTAATACAGTCGAAATGAAGCCCGCAGGTGTCTTTTCATGGTTTGAGGATTTCGACTAGCGTAAAAACGCCCGTAAGTCGAAATTACTCCAGTCTAACAACATTTACACAGGCGTAATCGCTTTGTGAATCTAGGCCCATGACATTAAAAGACATTAAAAAAAAAACAACATACCAGAATGACAACACACAGTAAAAACCTGGGGGTCTGTCCATCACACCCTATTAAAATTAGGTGACTCCAAAAGTTTGTATAAAAAGTATGATTTTCAATTCCTTTCGGAATTTCAAGAAGTAATCATCAAGTCTCGGTTTCAGAGGCAAGGAGTTTCAAGATTTAGCTCCTTGTACTTCACTCGTTCTCCCTCCGCATTTTTCTTTTTGAATTTTGGAATCTTCAATTTGGCCAGATTCGCCCATCTCAAGGATAAGGTAGGCACATACTTGATGAATTTTTCTTATGGCAACACGACCATGCAGCCCACCTTTCTTCAAGTGCCTCCTTATTGTGCCTCTTGAAACAGCCACACCACATGGATACATGTCCTGTATTTCACCTGAAGTTATTTGTGGGGGGTTTTTTTGCATCCCAAACAATTTTCCTGGCAGCTGTGGCTGCAATTTAAATTAGTCTACCTGACTTTGGTTTGGTTTCAACAGAACCCCTCAATTCCCACTTCTTAATTAGAGTTTGAACACTGCCGATTGGCATTTTCAATTCCTTGGATATCTTTTTATATCTCTTTCCTGTGTTATACAGTTAAAACTACCTTTTCCCGCAGATCCTATGGCAATTATTTTGCTTTCCCCATGACTCAGAATCCAGAAACTTCAGTGCAGCATGGGATGAAAGATGCAAGGGTCTGCCAGAAACGAATTGGCCTTTTATACATATACACACACACACAAATTACAAGCAAACAGATCACAGGTGAGGATGGCTACCGTTAATAGCCATTCAAACCCCTTTGTGTCAACTTGTGTGCATG
The DNA here is from genome assembly GCA_029574335.1 of Rana kukunoris. Classification (NCBI taxonomy): domain Eukaryota; kingdom Metazoa; phylum Chordata; class Amphibia; order Anura; family Ranidae; genus Rana; species Rana kukunoris. Next base: position 70,201,783 of record CM056055.1, read on the forward strand.
TTATCGGGCCAAAAATCACAAGGGTATGTAAACTTTTGATCAGGGTCATTTGGGTAGTTTCGGCTGGGATTATGATTAAAAAAAAAAAGTAAATACAGTTGATTGATAACAAATGGTTTCAGCCAAACACTAACCACTCACTCGTTTGTTTTATTCATATTCTCTGAAAAAACAGGCAAGAAATCATAAATTCTGCCAGGGTATGTAAACTTATGAGCACAACTGTATATGAATGGTTATCATTGGATATCATGGGGAACGACTTGTCATGTGACTTTGCAGTCCCAAGTCGCAGGACAAGTTGCACAAGTGTGAAAAGGGCCTAAAGCAAGAGATCGATGAAATCAACTTTGTCAACAGTATGTTAAGCTACCCACACCTATTTGGACCCATTCACACTGTCTGCACACTAAAGCGCAGCAGTCTAGAGTGCGGGCAGCTGTCCGGTTCAGATGCAGTGATCCACAGTGAGGTAGCAGTTTACCACATTAGTTACTTTTTTTTCTTGACAACTTTATTTGAAGTGCACAAAGTGACACTGAGCTACTGTGCGGGAACATCAAGCATGCAGAATGACTGTATTTCATTGCAGGCTATTGCACCGCACCTCCCGGCTATATTGCAGTGTCAATAGGGCACATTGAAAAACATAGGTTTCCGGCATAGAAAAACACCAGCCACGCCACTAGTGTGAACAGGCCCTTAAAGATTGATTGAAGATGTTTGAACATTTTTAAAGCATATTCAGCAAACTACTATTGCATCACATACAAGTAACAATAAACAAGGCAATAAAGTTTAATACAGCTGTGTACATTCATTATGTAAGCCCACTAGGGTGACCACATTTACAAACTACCATTAAGGGACACCCCCCCCTTCCCAAAAATCAGCTTTTGATGTAATGAATCACAGCACAGTGATTGGACACAAGAGGCAGGATTTATGATTTCTCCAATCACAAGCAGGGGGCGGGGATTGTGCTTGTAACGGAACCCCAAATGGGACAGGGGTTAACACCATTTAAGATATTCCATTCCGAACCCAAGACAGCTTATCGACACTCCACAATCTGGCGAACACGACCCATACGGATTCCCCCAGAAACGAGACACAGCTCTGTTCTCTGGTTCAAAACGAATAGACAATCTCTATTGAGAAGGCAGGCTCTTATATACACCAAAAAGAATACTGCAGTAATCAAATGGACAATGACAAACTCCACCCACAACATCATACAATGGTTCCTAACGAGTCCCCCTCAATACACATCATTTACCCAGATAAGGTGAATCTGAGATATGACCTTTAAAGATAGACACCTGCTATACAATACACATTCCTTTAGTAGACATCATTTACATTAGCTAATTAACTACAGCTGACAAGTCAGACATCTGACCTTTAGACTGTGCTAACTCACAACACACATCTATCATCAATAGAACTTTCACACAATACAGTGTCAATTAGCATAACACAATATAAGGTTCTTAGGAGCCATACTAAGGTTCATTTACATCACAGTAGCAGACTTAATAGTACACATCAGTCAACACAATACAATATATTAATATATATATATATATATATATATATATATATATATATATATATATAATATTACACACACATACATGTATACTGTATATATATATATATATATATATATATATATATATATACACACACACACACACACAATATATACAATATCTATACTGCATTAAATGTGACTAGCACAGACCATAGTGGGGGGTTCTCATTCACCCTGTGCCCCTATTAGAGACACAGGGTGATCTACACCAAGGATGAGCTCTGGCATGGTACACGTTAAGAGCCCGCCAGGAAGTGTGCACGGCGCTGCGCTAATCACAGCCTGGGAGACATTTCCCGATCTCTACAGCCGAGCATCGGGAAATGTTTCTCTGGCTGTGATTAGGGCAGCGCCGTGCACACTTCCTGGCGGGCTCTGAATGTGTACCATGCGAACATGCCAGAGCTCATCCTTAATCTACACATAAGAGGCATCGGTGAAGCTGAAACAGGAGCATCTCATACTTTCTAAGCGCTTCTGGATTCCACGGGCCCTCCCGTTACAGTGCTCCTCCAGGCATTCCCGGCCAGGACAAGTAGTGTCAGCGAGTAAAGCGTGAAGTGGCAGCCTTTTTTGGGGGGCATCAGATTGGCCGGGGGGGGATGTCTGTGTCAGTTTCATTCCGGGACACTGTATTGTCCTGAAATGAAGGTGCCTGGGACAGACCTGCAAAATGCGGGACTGTCCCGGGCAATCCAGGACACGTGGTCACCCTAAAGCCCACAAACCTTTTAATTTCTATATATACCTATCTAAGCCAAGTAGATTTTACATTTAGATTGCAACAGGTATGGCAATTCTCTTTACGTTCCTATTATGTTTTAGTAGATTTGATTTATTTTATACAATTGCCTGCCCATAATAGGTTTGGCAACATTGAACACATTCAATTAAAACAACAAATGTTAACTACGTCACCTTATCATGGTCTCCATCAAAAAGCTGCAAGAAGCTGGCTTGTGTTCCGGTTGTACCCTTCACCCCTCGAAATCTGAGCTCATTTCGGGCTCGTTCTACATTGTGAAGATCCATGCACAGGTCTTGAAGCCACATACAAGCCCGTTTGCCTACGGTAGTGAGCTGGGCTGGTCTGCAAAAACAAACATTGCACAGTTGATCACTAAATCATAATTAAATTAGAAAAAAAAACAAAAAAACAACATGGACAAACAGCAGGAAATAATATCTTGGAATAGATTCAAGTGCACGTTGATAAAGGGCAAAGCGCAATGCTGTACTGAAATTAAATATATGATTTCAGCATGACGAGTTACAGCATAACCACCACTCCACTGCTTGAAGTTAGATATCAACTGCAACCAAAACTTTTTTTCTTTTTTAGGATTGTATAAAGTAGGGGACAATCGAACTTCTGTCAGGTGTATTGCCGTCATTGACCTATTACTGGAGACATTTCCCCCATCAACTCCTTGCTGTGTGCCATCAAGTCGGAAAGGGAAAAATGGGAGTAGCCAGAAAAGTAGGATTTCACCATGTCAGAACAGTGTTGTTGCCACATCCCTAATGTGTAAAGGGGGGGGGACCCCCTTTGTTGGGACTTTATAGGAAACAACCACACATAAGTAAAACTAGAAAATAGATTTATTGTTGCACATAAAATTATTCGATCATTCAAGCATGAAAAGACATAATCAGACAGTCACAGGAACACTCTTCCTGCAGCAGAGGTGCAGCATGAGGTAGCACGCTGCACGTCACGGAGCCGGGGGAGGAGCCTGATCGTGGTGGTGAGCGGCTGTGGGGAGCCCCCAGGCTCTGGGAGGACGAGAGAAACAGCCAGTGGAGTTTGTCGCTGGGAATGCTGGCAAACTACTAGCGGTCCCCCAGGATAACTCCCCCCCCGCCGGATGACAAACTCGACGTGGACCGAGGGTGAGAAGTGTTCAGAGAGGCGGAGGGACGGTGTCCCTTATAAGAAATGCACAGACCACTCACGGACCATCCACCCTGAACTCAAGAGAACCCCCCGGTTCAAAGACATTAAAAGGAGAAGCACAGTGAGGAGAGGTGAGCAAATATAAAATGCAATGTTAAAGAGGATTAAACTTTTGCCAAATAGTGCCTGATATAGCGAGAGGAGGAGGAGGAGAGTACTGGTGGAATTGCTGGAATATGTAGTCCTGAGTAAGCCTGGATGTGTCAATATGATATACTGAGACCAAGTGCTGATCCCTTACTAGTACTGAGATAATAACTATAAAAGGAGCAGATGAGCGGTGGACTGTGATAAATGTTTACATTATATGCGGTGTGAGATGGCTGTGGAAATAATCAGAGTGCCATGACGTAATACTCAGTACGGTGTTAGGGGAGTATCAGCAGTATCAATTATCTACTTATATTGTGGAATTATATGCCTTGGAATGGGATATGCAAATAGATAAAGGCAAATATATGAAGATATGGTCCCTGGTATAGAGTACCCTTAATGAAATTGCCCCCAGCTGGGCACAAACTGAAAATACTAAGGGCTAGTTTAAGCCCTAGTGTGTAAGGGTACTAGACATTTGACAGTGGATCTCCAGGCACTGTGAAATAAAAGGCTATTACAGATGGACTGAGGTATTACATAAAATACAGACGCTACTGGGCAGGATAAGAAGTAAAATCTGACCATAAAAGTTTTTCTTCTTTTTCTTTGCTTGCCCCCCCAAACCCCCCTGGTAGAGACTTTGCCTCTGTTTATTCTTTTTTTTTCACCCTTGTGGATATGCTCTTTTCTTTTCTGTGGAGCCAACTCCTTCTTTCTGGGGAAATCGCAGAGTATCGGTGGACCAAGGAACACTTTGAAGCTTTAAATTGAGTCTGACGTTTGGGCCTTTCTGAATCTGCCCTTCCCTCATATGGCTATACTCTCAGGAGTACTATTTTCTGTTGTGTTATTCTTTTTGTATTTTTGCTGAATGCTTGCCTCCCTTTTTTTTCTGGCATCTACCTCCTTATCCTTGTTAAGGAGTACAAGATCTACAAAAGTAACAAATGCAACAAAGCAATAATAGTAAAAGTAACAGAACCTAAAGGAGCAATGGAAAAATGTTAATACAAGTAATATACAAAAGTATTTAACAAAAGAAAGCACCCCTACAAGCCCTACACCGGGAAATGGCAGGCAATTAAAAATAAAAAGTCTGCGAAAAAGAAGGGGAGGTGCAGGAAAAGGCTAAAGCGAATACTAATATGGAGAGCCAAGTGGGTACAGGGGAGCAAAGCATACAAATGCTGACCAAATCAGAAATGGTGGAAATGTTTGTAAGGTACCTGTGGAAGGTAGTGTCCGAAGTGGAACTTGTATGCTGAGGATTCAGGCAAAACGTCGTCAAGCAGATTTGGTTGGCAACAGATCAGGCAAAGTAGTACACAATCGAAATCCAAAGAGTGGTCAGGCAGGCAAAGGTCATACATGAGCTGGCGGTGAAGTACTAAATCGGCAGGCTAGAGAGTAGTCAGGAATTCAGGCAGGAGTTCAATACGAAAAACAAGATCACAGAGCAGTCACAACACCCAGGGAACTAATCCACATAAATGGGCACTGAGTGATAGCATCACTTCCTATTTATGGGCTTGCAGCCAATACAGAGCAAAAAAGGGTGGGCCACATACCGGACCCCAGCTCGATAGCCAAAACAATGAAAAGCTAAAAAAAAAAAAAAAAAATGTAGGGATCAAGGACACCAATCGATCCGGCCACTGACTGTATAAAGATCCCCAATAAAAAATATATTTTAATTAATAATTCATTAAAATGTATACAGAACCAACTAAGGGAAATAGAAAAATAATCCTATATGATATACACTTAAGCACATCACATACCGAGAGGCGCAATCAATCCCCCTAATATATAAAAAATAAAATAAAAATTACAATAAGGTTCTTATACTATACAAAAATAAAATAAAAATGTGTATATGAAATTCTCCCACATATAATATATATGGAGAAAGACGTCAACCGCGGTCGCCCCTTCACAATATAAAATTATCAATTTATTCAACAAATTATCAATTTATTCAACAAATTATAAACCATGAGTCCAAAAAGGCAAAACACAAACAAAGTAACATATTAATAATAAAAGGAAATGTACCTGTTGGAAATAAAACAAATTTAAATTAAAACTCGTAAATCCAATATGATTCACAGCGACTAAGTTGTCGAATGTAATGGCCACCTCGCCAATGTTTAGAAACCTTTTCTATCCCCCAAAATTTGAGGCTTTTAGGATCTCGTTGGTGGCGATTCTTAAAGTGTTTAGAGACACCGAGTTTTGATTCCTCTCTTTATGTTGCTGATGTGCTCACCTACCCTTATGTGAAGCGCACAGGAGGTGCGCTCCACATATTGGAGGCCACATCCACATTCCAGCATGTAAACTACACCTATTGTGATACAGGTAATCAATTGTTTGATGGGGTATTCAGTCTGTGTCACTGCAGAACAAAAAGATTTCCGTTTTTTGATACTTGCTTTAACATGCTTACAAGTCGCACAGCGACCACATGCATAGAAGCCAGACAAAAAGTTTAGGTTGGGCTACAAATCGGTGGATCAACTACTCCTGGGGCCAGACAGTCCCTCAAAGAGGAAGCCTTCCTGTAAATAAAATTGTGGGCGATCAGGGAGGGCTGGTCCCAGGATTCTATCACCTGTCAGGATAGGCCAGTGTTTACTCACAATTCTCTCTAATTTTTTGTGTTGGATATTATAGGCCAACAACATTTTGTAATTACTGGCTACTTCCTTGTCAGGATTCTGGGGTTTGTCAGCTAGGATACTACTCTTTTTGAAAATTTCCAAATCCAAGAAAGTGACCTGATCATGGGAGACAGTCCAAGTGAGGACTATGTTCCTATTGTTATTGAGTCTATCCATAAAAACACCTGAAGGGTAGACATCTCACCCTCCCAGATCATTATCAGGTCATCTATGTACCTTCTATAACAGAGAAGCTGTGGTGGCTTATCATGGAAGACCACATCCTGCTTCCAGTGGGCCAAAAACAAATTGGCCACACTGGGAGCAAAACAGGCCCCCATTGCAACACCACATCGCTGGAGATAAAAATTACTTGTTTGATAGTTTTCTAAAAGGCAGAATTTAAAGTGGATGTAAACCCCAAAAAAAAAAATTTTTCTTTTGATGTCACAATGTAGAGAATAAGATTTCCTATCATCTGTGCCCAGTCTTGCCACACAAAGTTAATCCAGTGCTGAGCAATCCTCTTTTTATTGTTCAGTGGAATAAAACGGACTTCCCTGTAAAAAGCAAAGTCCGTTCCGCCCCCATGCTTTGAGTGACAGGTTATTTACATATCTTGTGCACTAGCCTTCAGACCATGCACAGTTTCTGTAAACAGTGCACAATGCACATCACCCCACCCCCACCCCTCCTCTCCCCTGCCTTCTAGCTATAACATAATTGTCTGCTTGTCCTGTGTTTTGACTAAATGTTTCAAAACATGAGGCCAGCCAGAGTTCAATGTCATGATGAAATGCTCCAGTGAACAGCCATCAGAATATACATAGACAAGTGATTAGGGTAGATGTATTTAGTCCAAGCTTAAGTGATCTTCTTATTGTTATATTGAAGGGTGTGTGTCTGAGGTCACCTGATCACATATGCTAAATTCCTATGTGACCAGGATGCGTTATGTGGGGGAGGGGTGGATTTCTCACGGTTTATATTTGCACCCAGGCTGAATGAACTTAGGGCTGGTTCACATTAGTGCGCTGTGCGAGATTGCAAGTGATTCGCACTGCACTGCTGTTCAGATCACATGCGATGTCTGTGCAAACTGTATGGCTGAAATTGCATCTCATTTTGACCAAACACGCACAGGACCCCATTTTTGGTCCACACCAGAATCGCATGGGTGTTCACACCTATGCGATCCGATTCATGTCCAAACTGTCGGTTCGCAGTTTGATATGCGAGCTGAAATGGGGGTGTCATTACTAGGGTTGTCCCGATACCACTTTTTTAGGACCGAGTACAAGTACGGATACTTTTTTTCAAGTAGTCACCGATACCGAATACCGATACTTTTTTTAAATGTCATGTGACAGTGACAAAAGATCTAAAGTAAACTCTAGTCTAAAGTATTACAAAATCAAATTATTTACAATTTACATAAATTGATCAATATCTTTTACATGAATAACATGAATATTTAATTATTTAGAAATTACTTAAAATACAGAGCTTGTACTTTAGGAAGTTGTATTCTATGTGACTCCATTTTGAGTGACACAGAAAAAAATAACATGCAATGCAGTGCACTGACTGAGAACTTCTGGCAGTGGCAAGGCAACAAACTACACATTGCTTGCCTCTGTGTGCACTAATGTATTACAATTTACTAGACACTCGGTATTCTATTCAATTCATTCAGTTATATTATATATCACTGTCTCACTCTCGAGTGTCTACAATTCTAGATTTAATCTTACTTGCTCGGCGAGGGCTGGCGAGGGCTGACTGCTGCTATGAAGTTCGTCCTGGTCCTGCTCTCCGCCCGCTCTCCTCCCTCTCTCCGCCCTCTCTCCTCCTTTCATAATTTAGCAGCAAGAGGCGAGGAGGAAAACAAACAACTATTGGCTGCTCTTTGGCGCTCTCTCCACCCCTCAGCTGCTGCTGCTCTCCGCCCCCAGTATGCACGCTCGAGCGAGGGGAGTTAAAAAAAACGGCACATAGACATACCTCTGATGTTTGCCGCCGCTCTATCCAGTGTCCACCCCTTGTCAGCTGCCACTATTAGGCTGCTCACCAGGAACACAGGGTTACATACACAGTACCAGTGCAACCAATTAGGATGAATGAATGAATGAATGAATGAATGAAGAACTTGTATAGCGCAGCACATGCGAAGTAAATCGCCTCTGGGCGCTTGTTGTTCCGGTCTCCTTTGAGATCAAAAGAGATGAGTCTTAATCTTTCTCCTGAAGACCAAGTAGTTCTCCTCCAGCCGAATGCTGGCTGGTAAGGCGTTCCATAGTCTGGGACCTTGGACCGCGAATCTCTTGTCTCCTTTGGACTTGTATCTGGCTTTCGGTATCTGTAGCCGATTTTGATTGGTGGATCGTAGAATACGATTGGGATTGTAAATTTTTAATTTTTCACATAGATAATGGGGAGCATTCCCATGGATACATCTATGCGTTAGACAGAGTGCTTTAAAGGTGATTCTGTCTTTGACTGGTAGCCAGTGAAGGGATCTCAACGAAGGTGAGATTGATTCCCAGGGTTTTTTCCCAGTCACAAGTCTGGCGGCCGTATTTTGAACGACTTGAAGACGAGCGATTTGGTACTTGGGGAGTCCGAGGTAAAGGGCATTTGCATAGTCCAATCTGGAGTTTACAATCGCTCCCACCACGACCGCTATGTCTTTCTTGGGAATAAAAGGCGTGAGTCTGCATAGTAGGCGCAGCAGATAGTGAGATCCGCTGACTACTGCCCCTATTTGTGCGTTCATTGTCATGTCGGAGTCAAAGACGACCCCAAGACTTTTGACTTTGGTGCTAGGGGTGATGACTTTGCCCAAAATGGGCGGGGGGATCCAGGTTGTTGTCGATTGATTCCTATGCTTGGCGTGAAACAGAAGAAGTTCTGTTTTCGCTCCGTTGAGTTTGAGATAACTCTTTGTCATCCAGTCCTCTATCAAAGAGAGACATGTCTCTAGGTTGAGGTGGTGATCCTTTTTATTGCAAATGCGGAAGTACAGTTGTGTGTCGTCTGCGTAAGAGTGATATAGCAGTTTTTGGCTGCTGATGATTTCAAACAGAGGACGCAGATAGATGTTGCATAACATCGGCGACAGGGGAGATCCCTGAGGGACCCCGCACGATAATGTGCGATGTTCCGAAGTGAATGGTCCTAGCTTCACTATTTGCGATCGGTTTTCCAAAAAAGAGGAGAACCAAGATAGATCGCTTTCTGCGACTTTGGCTATTTTAGCCAGCCGAGTCAATAACAGCTTATGATCAACTGTATCAAAGGCTGCGCTTAGGTCCAGCAGAACCAGAAGAGAAGATTCTCCTTCGTCTGCGGCCTCGAGAACGTCGTCCCATATCTTAAGCAATGCTGTTTCCGTCCCGTGTCCGGGACGGAATCCTGATTGCAATGGGTCGAGTAAGTTGTGGGTATCTAGATGCTGTTGCAGCTGCTGTACCACTGCTTTCTCCATTACCTTGGAGAGAACATTTAGGCCTGTTATGGGGCACCAGTTGAGTGGATCCTTAGGATCCAGGGTGGCTTTCTTCAAAATGGGTTGAATGAAGCCCTCCTTTAGCTGGGAGGGCATTTTGCCCTCCCTGAAGGATTGGTTAATAAGCTGCGTGACAGGAGGTGCCAGGATGTCGGCGCATTCCTTCAGCAGTTTGGTGGGGATAATATCATTTGGCGCAGTGCTGTTGCGCAGAGCGGCAATGATATTTTTAGTGGTCTGAATGGAGATGGGTTCCAGCGTGAATTCACCAAACTGTGGTGAATTGCTGCCGGTGCTGTGTAAATGCCTACGGGGGGGGGGCTGGGAGAGCAATTGTTTTGCTGAATGATTTGCTGGATTGCCATAATTTTGTTAATGAAGCAATCCGATAACTCATCGCAAAATTCTTGTGTGTCCAAGTTGGGGGCTTCAAGACATTCTGGATTCATGGTCTGAGTGACCAGCTTGAAGAGTTCGCGGGGGCGATTTAGGGCACCGTTGATAGCCTCAGAAAAATAGTTTTTCTTGGCTTCGAAGATTTGCTTGTAGTATTTTCTGGTTATTGCCTTGTAGATCGAGAGGTTCTCATCTGAAGAGTTTATTTTCCAGGCTGCTTCTGCCCTTCTGCGCTCTTGCTTCAGTAACGCCAGCTGGTTGTTGAACCAGCCGGAGTTATTTTTCCTGATCTGGGTCTTTCGTTTCGGCGCTATCAAGTCAGCTGACTGCAATAGTGCTGTGTTTATGGCCTCCAGTGTTTCTGCCGCTGTTTGGTGCGGCTGAATTGTGTTTATTTTTTTCCCTAACGTGGCTTTGAAGAGTTCCGAATGGAGCTTCTTCTGACATCTGGTCCAGTGTGTTGTCACTGGATTTGATGTTTTTGTTAAGGGGGGGAATTCGGAAATAATGAATTTAATTGCATGGTGATCTGTCCATGGCAATGGTTCATTTTCCAAGATTTTTATTTCCAGATCTTGTCTGAAAATAAGATCGAGCGTGTGACCTGAAGCATGTGTGGGCCCACATACTAGTTGCTGAAGCCCTAATTCTTCCAGGTGGTCGATGCAGGCGTCGGCAATGGGGTCTTGCGGGGAGTTGGCCCAGAGGTTGAAGTCCCTGAGCAGCAAAAGGTGTTTGCTATTCAGGGTATAGGTGGAGACAAAGTCCGTCAAAGATGGGAGCAGCTGCGACTTAGGGCCAGGTGGCCTATAGCAGAGTAGAATCCGGACGGTCTCCTGGCCGTTTACTTGCAGTTGAAGAGTAAGGGTTTCCATGAATGGAAGAGGGTTTTGGAGGCTTGGTTTTGTGATCGCAAGACGCGTCTTATGGATCACCGCCAGTCCTCCTCCTCTTTGCCCTATTCTGTTTTCCGTAATAATACGGTAGTTTTCTGGCACCAATTCTCCTAGAATGGTGTTACAGTCGGCTGTGAGCCAGCTCTCTGTAATAAAGAGGCAGTCTAGGTCGTGTTGTAGAATGAAATCATGGATTTCAAGTCGGTGTTTTACTGCCGATCTTGTGTTGATCAGAGCACATGAAATGCGCTTAGGTAGGGGTAAACGGCTAAAGTTTTTGACAGTCGATCGTCGATCGATTCTCAAAAGGTGCTCAATTCTTAGGGTCTTTTTGGTGATGGCTGGCAGTATTGCGGCGAAACACCTCAAATTCCCAATGGTTTCTGCGGAGTACCGCAGATTAGCCATGGTCACCATTCACCGGGGGAAAAGTCGTTCCTTTTGGTGGCGATGAAGAGAGGATTCAGTGAATCCTCCCGGCTTGGTCCAGAGGAAGGCAAAAAACCCCTAACCATGCTATGCCAATTTGCATTTGGTAGGGGAAAAAATTCCTTCCTGATCCCTGAAAGGCGATCAGGCGAACCCCTGGATCAAGTACTATTAAGTTGTGAAAAGGGGGGTGGGGGGGGGAGCTGACACTGCTGCTGGGTGTACCAAGATGGCCGCCGACCAGGAGCAGGGCATGGGACCCAGGCTGGTGTGTAGCCAGCTGGGCTGATTGGTGAGCCAGGGGGGGGGCTGGTTGTTGAGGCCAGGGGTGGATGAGTACCTAGAGGGGCTGGGGGTGAGCTCCTGGGGGCTACTACAGGTGATTTGGCCGAGAATGCGGCGCGCCGCTAGGCCGCGGATGAAGCCGCGGCCTTTCCTAAGATGCGGCGGCCGCGAATCAGTCACGGCTGGCGCGGTTCAGGGGAAAAGACGGGGAATCGCGGGGAGGCGCCGGGGGGAAGATTGCATTGGCAGGTGGGTGGTAATGAATAAGCACTGATCCAGTGCGAAACGCGTCGGCTGTTCCTTGTTTCTACTGCTGTGACCCTATTTTTGTACATGCTGTCTATTGAATAAAAGACCACCCATCAGGTTTTGGAGTGCGGCTATCCATTTTTCTTTGTCTTCATTTTGCTTAGTGCACCGCCAGCACCCTCGGTATCCTGCACCACCTGTAACCATTTAGTGATCCCACCTGGAGCGGTGACTCCTTTCTCTCTGGGTGGTAATGTGGGGTAAGGAGAGGGAAGGAGACCCCAGCGTTCAGTTGATTCGGCGGCTTATCCTGATAAGGACGGCCGCCAATCGGTTCCAGGGGAGCCGCTGCCGCTCGCTCCACCCCCTTCTAAACTGCCGCAACCAATTAGGATGATCGCTCGCCAGTCCCCACCCCTTCTAAGCTCCCGTTCTAATACTCAGCAGCCTGCTAGTTGAAAAAAAAAAAAAGTATTCTATTTTGGTATCGGCGGTATTTGCGGGAGTACAAATACTCCCGCAAATACTCGGTATCGGTCCCGATACCGGTATCGGGACAACCCTAGTCATTACCATTGTATGACACGCCCCAGCAGTTTGCATATGGCAGTGTGAACTGCCATGCGAGTCAGGGTGTGATTTGGGAACCCGCAGTGGATTCGCAGGGTTCCCGAATCGCACCAGTGTGAACCGAGCCTCAAAGCATACAGCCTACAAATGTCACCTGACTGCTCCCACCAAGGTTAGGTTCACAAGGGTGCGATTCGGGAACCCTGCGAATCCACTGCAGTGGTGAGTAGTACGTGCAGGATGGTGCCAGGATAGTGGACAGTGTCAGATAAAAAAAATTATTTTATATTTTTTTTTTTCCCAAAAGTTTTTTTGGGACCAGTGGATTTTTTTTTATTTATATAAGTTTTTACAATTACATTTTTTTACAATTTTTTTTTTGTACTATTCATGAGGGGGTGGGGTAGTGGTCGGTGTCAGTGGTCTTGGGGCTCTGGACCTTGTCAGTATTGTTGCGGTTGTTGTGTCAGTTTTTTTTTTTTTTTTATTTAATTTTATTATCTCTTATTTGGACAGTGTCAGTGCGGTAGTGGTCGGTGTCAGTGCGGTAGTGGTCGGTGTCAGTGCGGTAGTGGTCGGTGTCAGTGCGGTAGTGGTCGGTGTCAGTGGTCTTGGGGCTCTGGACCGTGTCAGTATGGGGGGAGGGTGGTTGTTGTCAGTTTTTTTTTTTCAATTTCATTTTATTATCTTTTATTTTTTTTCAATTTTTGATTATTTTTTTTATCAGTCCTGTGGGGGGTAGTGGTCGGTGTCAGTGGGGTAGTGGTCAACCACTATCCCACCGACACCGTCCACTACCCCACCGACACCATCCACTACCCCACCGACACCATCCACTACCCCACCGACACCATCCACTACCCCACCGACACCATCCACTACCCCACCGACACCATCCACTACCCCACCGACACCGACCACTACCCCACCGACACCGGTGTCAGTGGTCTTGGGGTAGTGGTCGGTGTCAGTGGTCTTGGGGTAGTGGTCGGTGTCAGTGGTCTTGGGGTAGTGGTCGGTGTCAGTGGTCTTGGGGTAGTGGTCGGTGTCAGTGGGGGGTAGTGGTCGGTGTCAGTGGTCTTGGGGTAGTGGTCGGTGTCAGTGGGGGGTAGTGGTCGGTGTCAGTGGGGGGTAGTGGTCGGTGTCAGTGGGGGGTAGTGGTCGGTGTCAGTGGGGGGTAGTGGTCGGTGTCAGTGGGGGGTAGTGTTCGGTGTCAGTGGGGGGTAGTGTTCGGTGTCAGTGGGGGGTAGTGTTCGGTGTCAGTGGTCTTGGGGTAGTGTTCGGTGTCAGTGGTCTTGGGGTAGTGTTCGGTGTCAGTGGTCTTGGGGTAGTGTTCGGTGTCAGTGGTCTTGGGGTAGTGTTCGGTGTCAGTGGTCTTGGGGTAGTGTTCGGTGTCAGTGGTTGGTGGTTGGTGTCAGTACGGGGGGGGGGGCGGTTGTTGTGTCAGGTTTTTTATTTTTTTTCATTTTATTATTTTTTTTTACAATTTTTTTTTTATTTTTTTTACTATCAGCCCTGTTGGGGGCTTCGGTGACATGTCAGGGGTCTAAACAGAGACCCCTGACATCTCCCATTTGAGACAGAGAAAGGGACAGAGGACATTCATTCCCCAGTTCATTTCTCTGCACAGAAGATGAATGGAGGGACAGACAGCGTCTCCCCTCCATTCATAAACTGAGCAGAGTAACACACAGGCTACTCTGCTCAGTTATCACAGGATGCACAGCGCTCGGTAACGAACGCTCTGTGTCCTGTTTCCGCTCTCCATCCCAACGGGTGTTATGACAGGGGCGCCTGTATTGGACCAAGGGCCTTGGGGATCCTGATTAACAGGCAAAAGGACCTGGTTCAGTAGTGTCCATTGACGATGACTGGGCTTGACACGTAGTCAGAGATTGCCATTTGAACACATTATCCACTTAAGACCCGGACCAATACGCTGGCAAATGACCAAAGGGGTTTTTGCGATTCGGCACTGCGTCGCTTTAACAGACAATTGCGCGGTCGTGCGACGTGGCTCCCAAACAAAATTTGCGTCCTTTTTTTCCCACAAATAGAGCTTTCTTTTGGTGGTATTTGATCACCTCTGCGGTTTTTATTTTTTGCGCTATAAACAAAAATAGAGCGACAATTTAAAAAAAAATGCAATATTTTTTACTTTTTGCTATAATAAATATCCCCCAAAAATATATAAAAAAACATTTTTTTTCCTCAGTTTAGGCCGATACGTATTCTTCTACATATTTTTGGTAAAAAAAATCGCAATAAGCGTTTATCGGTTGGTTTTCGCAAAATTTATAGCGTTTACAAAATAAGGGATAGTTTTATTGCATTTTTATTAATTTTTTTTTTTTTACTACTAATAGCGGCGATCAGCGATTTTTTTCGTGACTGCGACAATATGGCGGACACTTCGGACAATTTTGACACATTTTTGGGACAATTGTCATTTTCACAGCAAAAAATGCATTTAAATTGCATTGTTTACTGTGGAAATGACAGTTGCAGTTTGGGAGTTAACCACAGGTGGCGCTGTAGGGAATGTGTGCCCTAATGTGTGTGTTTACAACTGTAGGGGGGTGTGGCTGTAGGTTTGACGTCATCGATCGCGTCCCCCTATTACAGGGATGACGCGATCGATGCTCCGGCCACAGAGAAGCACGGGGAAGCCGTGTGTACACACGGCTCTCCCCGTTCTTCCGCTCCAGGGACGGATCGCCGCACTGCAGCAGCGATCGGGTCCGCGAATCCCGCGGTCCCGGAGCTTCGGACCGGGTCGCGGGCGCGCGCCTGCGGGCGCGCGCCCGCGACCCACGGCTGGGTACTAAAACCAACGTATATATACGTTGATGTGCCCAGCCGTGCCATTCTGCCGACGTAAATGTGCAGTAGGCGGTCCTTAAGTGGTTATGCACTCCAAAATGATTTATTTATTCTTGGATTTGGAAATTTTCAAAAAAGTTGTCCAAATTGCATACCAAAAATCATTTTAAAATAACTGATCGGAATGGATATATACCTCTCACCAGTTGCCATCACAGGTTATGGTTGTGCAGCATTCCGAGAGGACAATTTGTTAGACTCCATAGAAATTTCACTTTTTTTACTACAGGTCACAAGAGTTGGCCACTAGGTTCACTTCCAAAAGGTTATTCTCGACCCTCTATCCAACAGGAGATCGAGAAAGTCAGGGCCATGGAAAGGAGTAGTATCCTAGCTTACAAACTCCAAATTCCTGACAAGGAAGTAGCCAGGAATTACAAAATGTTGTTGGACTATAATATCCAACACAAAAAATTCTAGAGAATTGTGAGTAAACCCTGGCCTATCCTGAAAGGTGATAGAATCCTGGAAGAGCCCAACCTGATCGCCCACAATTTATTTACAGGAAGGCAGCCTCTTTGAGGGACTGTCTGGCCCTGGGAGTAGTTGATCCACTGATTGTAGCCCAAACTAAACTTTTTGTCTGGCTTCTATGCATGTGGTTGCTGTGCGACTTGTAAGCATGTAAAAGGTAATATCAAAAAACGGAAATCTTTTTGTTCTGCAGTCACACAGACTGAATACCCCATGAAACAATTGATTACCTGTACCACAATAGGTGTAGTTTACATGCTGGAATGGGAATGTGGCCTCCAAAATGTGGGGCGCACCTCCTGTGCGCTTCACATAAGGGTAGGTGAGCACATCAGCAACGTAAAGAGAGGAATCAAAACTCAGTGTCTCTAAACATTTTTTGGGATCTCGGTGGTGGCGATTCCTAAAGCCTCAAATTTTGGGGGATAGAAAAGGTTTCTAAACATTGGCGAGGTGGCCATTACATTCGACAACTTAGTCGTCGCGAATCATATTGGATTTACGAAACCAAAGTCTCCTCGCCTTTAGGCCTTAATGTTGAGTTTGATTTAAATTTGTTTTATTTCCAACAGGTAAATTTCCTTTTATTATCAATATGTTACTTTGTTTGTGTTTGCCTTTTTGGACTCATGGTTTATAATTTGTTAATTGTTCATTTTAATTTTATATTGTGAAGGGGCGACCGCGGTTGTCTTTCTTCATATATATTATGTGTGGGAAAATTGTATATACAATTTTTTATTTTATTTTATTTTTGTATAGTATAAGAACCCTATTGTAAAAAATGTTTTTATATTAGGGGGATTGATTGCGCCTCATAGCATGCAATGTGCTTAAGTGTATATCATATAGGATTATTTTTCTATTTCCCTTAGTTGGTTCTGTATACATTTTAATGAATTAAATATTAAATTAAAAAAAAAGTATTGGGGGATCTTTATACAGTCAGTGGCCGGATCGATTGGTGTTGTTGATCCTTAATTTGATATATTTTTAGCTTTTCATTCTTTTGGCTATCAAGCTGGGGTCCGGTATGTGGCCCACCCTTTTTTGCTCTGTATTAGCTTATGACGTGGGCTGCATTTAGCTGCGTATTGTGGCTAGATTGTTTTTGTCTGTGGCAGTCGTCATAGCAACACTCCAGCGTTATATATATTCTTGTGTCAGCGGGACGTCTACGCTATCTCTCTTACCCACGCTGAGGAAGTCCTGCCCATGGGACGCAACGTATGAGGGGGTTACGTGTGACGTCACCCGTGATCGCCGCTTCACGCTCCTGTTGTCTACGCTTGTTAGCGTTCTCTGCCTGTGAACCTGCACTCGGTGCTGAGTGCAGACCCATGTAAGTGCTTTTATTTATTATTTTAATAAAATACCCATTTGCTACTAAAAGCATTAGATCTCTCATTTTTTCTTTTGTAAATCCATCATCACTGGGGCCAATTATTGCCATTTGGAGTCATATATCCACCTGCTGAGTGTTTATATCAGGACCTGTGATTTTGATACCATGCTTCATGACCCCTTGAGGGTCGAGGGAATGAGGTGAGAGGCCATCTGTTTCTTCTTGGTGGAGGATTTCTTTCTTTGGTCACTGGATTTGAATCTGCACCATTTAATGGATATCATTTGGTCACTGGATTTGAATCTGCACCATTTAATGGATATCATTTGGATTTCTCTCTCACTTATTCACATATTGACTTTTACTTTTGAATTTACATTTTATTGTGTTTGCGCTGCACTGTTTCACTTTACATGTCTATTTGGGAAGTTTATTTGAATATATCCTAAGTGCTGGCTAGCAATTATATATTTATATTTTTTCTTTTTTATTATTATTATTATTATTCCCGCGCTGAATACTTTCCTTTTATAATAATACATATGATGACTGTAGCAAAAAGTTTAATACCGAAAAAATTGAAAGAAGTAGACAGCCCAAAGATAGGTGAATGGCTAGATGGGATAGAAGAGACACAGAATATGGAATATTTAAGATGCTGTCAGGAAGATACAAGAGAGGAGTCTGCCAAAAGATGGGAGGTGTGGAAAAAGTTTAAAAGTAACGAAGAGATGGGGGTGTGGCCCGACGGTGCATGGAGTAGCACGCTATCCAGGGAGCTCCGGCCATTGATCCTGCAATCCTAAGCATCCTGCCTTTCACAGACCATAACTTGCTATTCTGCTCACCTGCCTAGATACCCTGAGCCCCGGACATCATGTCGCCGCCCAAATCGCAAGAATCCACCGAGGCGAAGCTGGCACAATATCGCCACCAAGATTTGGCTGAGCAGGAGGAAGATGGCGGCGCGGCAAAGGAAGGCGAGGAGAAACCGGCGGGAGACACAGCCAAGCTCCTGGAAGCTATCACGTTCTGCCGCACCTCACTCAACACGCAGATCGAGGAAGTAAAGGTGGACATCTCCCTCCTCAGATAAGACCTACATAACCTAAAATACTGTGATGACCACGGAGACCTGCCTGAGTGTTGTGGAGGACGCTCTCCCGCCGCTACAGACCAGAGTGGGCCGCATACAACAGCAGATCTAGCAGCTGTTCTCCAAGCAAGACGAAAGGAGGGTAAGGATCCAGCAGAGTTCCTGGAACAACTCCTCATAACATCTTATGGGAGAGAGGGCTTCTCCCCTATGCTGGCGGTGGAGAGGGCCCACCGCATGCCGGCCAGGCCTTCGCCGCAGGAAGCTCAGCCACGCACCTTTATAGCGAAAATGCTTAACTACAGAGATCGGGATGCGGCCCTTAGAATGTCGAAGGTGAACAATACTTTTGGGAATGTCAAAACAGCCCTATTCCCAGATTTCTCGGCTGAGATTCAGCGCCGGCGCCAGACCTTTTTGGAGGCCAAGTGTAAATTACGTGTGCATAACTACAAGTATGCTATGCTTTTTCCCGCCCGGCTTAGAGTGGAGCACGTTGGGAGAGTGTCTTTCTTTGAAAATCCTGAAGATGCCATCTCCTGGCTAGAACGCCGTGCGGCCCTGGAGAATGCGGACTAGAGACTGAGTGAGTATGGAAGCTACTGTTCTCTTTTGCATAGACTGCATACCAACCATTCCATTTTTTGTGGATTGGTGTGGCCAACTTATCTGCTCGCTTAGGAATTTTTGCACAGCATTCCTCCTGTTTTTCCCCCTTTAAATACATTTTTTCTGTTTGCCTGTTTTGACCTTCAACCGGACCTATGGATCTATTGCCACACTGTGCCAATCTGGCTAGCCTGCAGCAAGAGATGGACATACCTGATTCTGTGGTACACTGATTGAGAGCCTTGGGATACCAGCGGCCCTGCGGACTTCGTGTACAGTACAGCGAGACTTGTCCCCCTGTACATCCCGGAACCATAGGCGAAATCCTGAGGGACATGGGAGGGTTACATCAATGACCACACACTCCCGGGGGACTTAATACCGTTATAAGTGATGTGTGCTTCTGGCTCTGTGCCATAACGTCCCGTTGGGTTGTGGGCTGGGGAGACCCCTTGCTTATCTACCCCCACAGGTTACCTTTTTCAGTTGTTCCGGGATGACAGTATATGTTCGGTTTTGAGTGGATGCCCGCATCAGTTTGACAAGGTGCAGGGCGGGGGGAAAATGATGTTAATGTTACTGGTTGTAATGGTGTATACTCTAAATCAAACACTAATTACGCAGAATTGTGAGTCAGGTTGGTATTTAACTGGTGGGCTGCATTTATCACTGAGGGCCTGCACTGCATGGTTCATCACCAATGTATGGCGGGACAGTTGCTCTAGAACTACTATATCATGGCGTCCCTAAAATTCTTCACATGGAACGTGAGAGGGCTGCATGACAAAATTAAACAGGCGGCTGCTTTCACCTTCCTGAAACAAAGGGCGGATGTGTTGGTGGAGACCTATGTGGAGGGGCAGTTGCAGATGACTCTGAGGCGACCTTGGGTCGGATGGGCGTACCATTCGACTCACACATCACACTCCAGGGGGGTCTCGGTGCTAATAACCAAATTGGTACATTTTGAGCTGGGGATAGGTATCTACCGACTCACAGGCTAGGTATGTGTTTTTATATGCAAAATTGTATGGTGAACCCCTTCCTTGTTCTAGCATTTTACGTCCCACTCCCTTTTAGTGTCTCTATAATCCTGGAAGGCCTGTCTTTCATGGCAAAATACTCCACCACACAAGCGGTGTGGTTGGGGGACTTTAATGCTGTACTAAATGCCGCTCTTGACAAATTACACACTTCCCAGTTGATGGCACGCCCTGCTAGGGATACTAGGTTCGGTAAGTTGATCTCCTCCTTCCATCTACTTGACACGTGGCGATATAAGAATCCCCTTGCCAAGGCTTATTAATGCTTCTCCACCTTTTACAGATCAATGTCTAGGATTGACTTTATATTCATCTCTCAGGGCCTTACGCCCAGGCTGTTTCGCTATTATGGAATTATTTTTTGATGTATACACTGTACTCCAATAAAAACCCTTTTTGAAAAAAAAAAAAAAAAAAAAAAGCAACAAAGAGATATGGTGAAATGAAGAGTAAGTAGTAGAGTGTAGGTACGGGGAGTAGCGGTGAGGGAGTCACTTGACAATGTCTCTTTCGTGGCGAGATAGATGCCTCCCCATCTACTATCCACCCGCTCTGCAGTGCAGGGTGGACTTAAGATAGGAAGGAAGAGCTTTTTTTTTTTTTATAAAAAAGGATGCAAAGTTATATGCAATATGTTAAAACAGTGCTTACGTTGTCTTACCCTAACCCCCCACCCCATACAGACCTTGTTTCCTAGTGTAGTCATAGTTTATTAACCTAAAGGAAAGATTATCTATGTTATAGAAGTGTAAGCGCTCCAACAAGAGACAGGGGGAGAAGAGAAAAAAAAAGGAAAAAAGAAAAAAAGAAAACCAGAACGAAAAGGTGGCAATAGAAGAAGAAGTTGCAGAAAAGTATAAAAAGGGACAGAGGGAGAAAGGAAGGCGCTAGACGCCCTTGTTGATAAATTATACAGGCAATGGCAAGACGTCCCAATTTGTATAGGGACAAGGAGACCTAGGGCGGGGGGAATGCTAACCCCCTTAAAGAGGATACCCCATTGCCCCCAGGCCATGGCCCCCACATTCTCTCAAACTTTTTATAGTTGCCTTGTCTAATAAACGCCACTCTCTCGCACCAAATCATTGAGTTGATAGTCTCCACCCAATATTCCACCGGCGGAGGAGTGTGTGCCTGCCATTTCTGTGCAATTAAAGCGGAGTTCCACCCAAAAGTTGAACTTCCGCTAATCCCACTCCTCACCCCCTTACATGCCACATTTGGCATGCAATTTTTTTTTGGGGGGGGGGGGGGGAGTGGGGGCTTCAGGAGGAGTGGGACTTCCTGTCCCACTTCCTGCTTCCGCCGAGGGGCTGGTTAGGCGATTAAGCTTAATCGCCTACAGCAGCCCCTCCCTGTAGGCGATCGCATGGGACACATGACAGGTCCCATGCAATCGCCTGTCCAATCAGCGGCGGGCCGCGTCGCTCGCGCATGCGCAGTGGGTGCCCGGCCGTGAAGCCGAAGGCTGTCACGGCTGGGTGCCCACAGTTGTGACGAGGACGCCGGCCGGGGAGGGGGGGGGGGGGGGGGGGAGGAGCGGAGCGGCGCTGGAGCAGGTAAGTGTCCGTTTATTAAAAGCCAGCAGCTACACTTTTTGTAGCTGCTGACTTTTAATAAAGACAAATATTGGCTGGAACACCCCTTTAACTCTCGTGCTTGGAATAGGCATCTCAGCACCACTTCCAAAATATCTGACGTGACTCTACAATCCTCCATACTCTCTAGGAGGCAGGTTATAGCCACTGGTTCTAGTGAGGTGCTAAATATTTTATCAACCCTGTCTATTATCTCCACCCAATATCTAAATAGCTTGGGGCATTTCCAGCCCATATGTATGAAATCACTTCATCTTTTTTCAAGTTGCATTGTAGAACTTACAGCATGACGAAAGTGCTTGAACCAGAAATGCATCGAATACCGATGTATTTTTTTACAACTCCATGCTTACTACTATGTAATCTGTCATGTTTGTCTATTTTTTTTATATGTTTTTTTGCTATGTCTTTTAAAAAATTATTTTGTGCTTGAATGATCGAATAATTTTATGTACAACAATAAATATATTTTCTAGGTTACTTGTGTGGTTGTTGCCTATAAAGTCCCAATGAAGGGGGGTCCTTTTTTTTTTCCTAATCGGAGAAAATCAGGACACCCCTTTCTACTATAGAAACAAAGATTATATCCCTTCCTCGTGAAATTGGCAATCATATCATGTCAAAAAGGAATGGCGCACAAGATCTATTCTATAAATAAAAAAATAAACACACACACACACACACACACACGTTCGTAAAGTCATAAATCCACTGCAATGGCTGCTTATTTTAAAGCTCTGACAACTGTAAAAATGTACCTTGGTGGATAAGGTCTTAGGGTAGAATTTTTTTTGTACATTATCAGCTATCCAAAACATTAGTCATTTTAGAACTACATCATTTCAGAAAATAGCCTATTCTATATTAGAAGCGTTTCTATTAAAATAGATATTTTATGGAATCACCATACACTTAACAGTCATTAGTATATATGATAGAACAAAAATTTCCAGCAGTGGCGGTTCGTCCATAGAGGGCGCTGAGACGCCGCCCCCTCTAGCTCTCGCACCGCCACTGACTAATAACAGATTCATTGCATGAATCGATGTCATCGTCGCCGCTGGTCTATTCAGATGGCCGGACATGAGCACCAGCCACCTGAATAATGGCAGCTGGTTGGCTGTACGGCAGTACCTATCAGAGCCAACAGCTCTGATAGGCTTTTCAGAGTACAGCCCTCAGCATCCGGAAGCTTATTCAGGGAACGTACGGGGGGGGGTGCGTTCCTTGGATAAGACCGACAGGCGTTTTAGCCAATCAGGTTCACCGGTTATGGCTATCAATAACCTGATTGGCTAAAGCGTCATCGAGGGACGTGGATGGCTGACTCCAGTAAAGGTAAGTGCCGGGTGGGGAGTGAGGGGCATTTTACAGGGCACAGCGGCGACAATTGATGGCATGGCACAGTGGCTGCATTTGATGGCACAGTGGCTGCATTTGATGGCATGGCACAGTGGCTGCATTTGATGGCATGGCACAGTGGCTGCATTTGATGGCATGGCACAGTGGCTGCATTTGATGGCATGGCACAGTGGCTGCATTTTTTTTTATTTTTCGTTTGCGCCCCCCAAAAATGTTAAGCACCAGCCGCCACTGATCTCCAGTGTGTGATTTTTTTCCAGGAATGATGGAATATGTTTATCTTATGTCTAAAAACAGAGCTCAGGGGCGTGTCCAAGATGGAGCTGTGAGCGGCTGCATCTGTTGAGAGCTCTGCTGCATAATTGCCTATAATCCAGATCCCAGGCTTTCCGGTTCCCCTTTCTCACTCCCGGATTGTGGACAGTGCTGCGGACACCCGGTGGGAGTGAATGGCAGGGGGAGAAATTCCAGCGGAAACTGGCACTGAGCATCCCGTTCCCCACGTGGAGCCAGGCCTCAGGCACGGCGCAGACCTTCCCAAACAAGCGCTAGGACGCTGCATGAGGGGACGGCTCAAGCTGGTAAGGGGGGGGGGGGGAGAATAACTGTCTGGGCATCCCACTATCCCAGGTGCCTTCTCAGACACTCTGTCCTGCTCATGGAGCCCTGCCCAGTGCATAGGCCCTTAGTGACTAGCCCTGTGCCACCTGAATGAGGTGTGCCAAGTTCAGCAGGAAAAAAAAAAGGAAGACTGTCCCCTTCCCAGAGACCCTCCAGCCACCGAGTAAAGCCCTGCATTACCTGTAGCACCCACAGGGCCTTGCCGAACCTCCTGGCTGCAGATGTTATGGCGGCCATAGCCATCTGCCAATCCACCCTCGCGGCGAAAAAAGATGGAGGTCGTACAGATGGACGTGGGCCTCATACGGCATGGACAAAAATCAGGGCCAGAGTTGCAGAGACCGAACAGAGAGTAAGCAACACAAAAAGACACGGTCACAGAACATAGCGCAATGCTCCGCACACTCTAAAATAAAGGCCTTGGAGTACAGAGCTAAAGACGCTGAAAATAGAAACCAGTGCAACAATCTCTGCATTGTAGGCCTGCCTGAAGGAGCTGAAAGGAACAACCCCACGTGCTTTGTGGAAGACATGCTGCGCAACCTCCTCCACGATACTCGCATGTCACCCCATTACGCGGTGGAGAAGGCACACCGCATTCCACCTAAACCTGGACCACCGTTAACCCCTCCAAGAACCTTTATACTCCACCTGCTCAACTTTAGGGACAGAGACGAAATTCTCTGTGCCTCCAGGAATGTCCGAGACCTGCGGTTACAACAGGATTTGACAAATTTGCTTGGAATCTAGGAGCCAGCTAAAAAAGTTAGGAGCCAGAAAACGCACCCCGTCCCGACAAGCTTGCGCGCAGAAGCGAACACATACGTGAGCAGCGCCCGCATATGTGAACGGTGTTCAAACTTTTATACCTGAAGGGTTTCACATGTACTGGCACTTTAAGGCTGGCTCCACCCAGCAGTGATGACAAGGGTCAAGGGGTACAGTGGCCATCTTAGAGTGTGCTCATGTAGGAAGCAGATAAGATGTACTGTCCTGAGATGCATGTTGCAGTGTACAGCCTGTACTGAATAAACATCCATTGCTCCAGACCAGAGTCTTGTGTCTCTCACAACACACAGGACATCACAGTGGCGACGAGAATGGAATTTACAAAGTGTCTATCAGTCTGAGAGATAGAGAGAGACAAAAAGGCATTGTGGATTGTCACCTGGATAAAAGCAGTCACAGATCCCAGCAGGAAAATGTCATTAATCGGGACATTAAGTGAGTTTGATGGAGAACAAACATCCTGGAGTTCCTGGGTTGAGAGGCTGGAACAGTATTTCAGTGCAAATGCCATCACAGACAACAGGCAAGTGGCAGTTTTTTTGACAGTGGTCGGGTCCAAAACGTATGATACTCTTAGAGATCTGCTTTCCCCTGTAAAACCTTCAGCTAGGACATTGGCAGAGCTGCTGACACTGCTAGAGGATCACTTCCAGCCCAAATCACTAGAAATAGCAGAAAGATTTCGCTTCTATCAGAGGCAGCAGCAGACAGGTGAAGAGATTAAAGCTTATGTGCTCGCCCTTCGCAGACTAGCCTCTACCTGTTCTTTTGGGGACTACCTACCTACTGCACTGAGGGATAAGTTTGTCATGGGACTGAATTGTGAGTCAATACAAAAAAAGAGACTGTTAACAGAGAAAGACCTTACCCTTTGGCCTCTTACACACACACATCAGTTTTTCTTCAGGTTTTTCTTTTCAGTTTACCAAAACTATGTAGTACAAGGGCCTGCCTGATTGCATACAAATTGAGACTCTTGAGGTTTGACCTCATATTAGATGGATTTGGTAAACTGAAAAGAAAAACCTGAAGAAAAACTGATGTGTGTGTAAGAGGCCTTACAAAGGCAATTGAGATAGCTTCAGTGATGGAAATGGCTGTGAAAGATACAGAGCAATTGAACTCCCAGAGCAGAAGGGAAGAGGTGAAGCAGGAAGTTTTCAGAACAGCAGTCAAGCCAACTGCCGCAAACTGGAAATACCGACCCCCACCAAGCCGGGAGTCAGCTTGTTACCGTTGTGGGAATACAGACCATGATCACAAAGTCTGCCGGTTTAAGGATCAGAACTGTCATAATTGCAGTAGGACCGGCCATCTGAAACGAGTTTGCCGTAGCAAGAAGGTGCGAGATAAACAACCTCTGAACCCCAAGACAAAGACATATATGGTGGGAAGATATACATCATCACCTGAGTCAGAGGATGAAGAAGTGCTCCATAGGTTAGACATGCATCATATGCATGCAGCACCCTCCGCAATGACTGTAGATGTAACCATTGAGGGAAAGAAACTCAAGATGTATGTAGACACAGGAGCAGCAGTTTCAGTTATCACCCAGAAACAATGGAGACAACTTCAGACCCGAAGAACTGTCCGCCCAACACCAATCAAACTGCAGACATACTCAAAGCAGATACTCCACCCACTGGGTTACGCAAAAGTAAAGGTATTGTACAAGGGTCAGACAAAGAGACTGCCATTATATATCCTGAAAAATGGGGGACCCCCTCTCTTTGGGAGAGACTGGATTGCTCACTTTGGTATGGCAGACATCGCCATAAGTCCCTGTAACACCGTTACCATGCCATTAGGAGATAATGAGGGATGGGTGGTGTCCCTGAAGCAGCGGTTCCCAAAAGGTTTTTGATGACCAGTTGGGAAAAATAAAACATGACTGTGTGAGACTCAAGCTGAAACCCAACGCTCAGCCTAAGTTCTTCAAAGCTCGGACAGTACATTTCGCACTCCGAGCAGGTGTGGAAGCAGAACTAAGTCGGCTGGAGGAACAAGGTGTCATCTCAAAGGTAGAGCACAGCGAGCGGGCATCACCAGTTGTACCGGTAAAGAAAGCAAATGGGGACTTGCGCATTTGTGGCGATTTCCGCATGGCACTGAACTCCCAACTGGAAATAGACCAGTATCCCCTACCCAGAGTAGATGACATTTTTGCCTCTTTTGCAGGGGGTCAAAAGTTCACCAAGCTTGATCTCAAACAAGCATATTTACAGTTTGAGGTCCATCCTTCTTCCCGCAAGTTTCTGACCATCAACACCCACAAGGGACTGTATGAATATAATCGGATGGTGTTTGGGGTAGCCTCTGCCCCAGCCATTTGGCAACGAAAAATGGACGAGATTTTGGCGGACATTCCTTTTACGCAGTGCCTGCTAGATGACATGCTCATCACGGGACGGACTGACCAGGAACACAAGCAGAATGTGGAGCTTGTGTTGGCGAGACTCCAAGAACAGGGTCTGAAAGTGAACTTAGCAAAATGCCAATTCATGGTGCCTAAATTGGAGTTTTGTGGCCACCTTGTGGATGCAGAAGGTATACACACCACAGAAGCCAAGGTTGATGCTTTAGTCAAAGCTCCAGCCCCAACCAACGTCCAGCAGCTGCGATCATACCTTGGCTTGCTGAACTATTACCACAAATTCCTGCCAGATCTGGCACACACCTTGTTTCCGTTGAACAAGCTTTTGGAGAAACACTCCAGATGGGACTGGTCGGCTGCATGCCAGCGTGCTTTTGAAGTTTCTAAGCGGAAGCTGTTGGCGTCACGCATGCTCGTGCACTATGACCTCCAGAAGCCTCTCACCTTGGCTTGTGATGCCTCACCCTATGGTCTGGGGGCGGTACTATCCCACATCTTACCAGATGGGTCAGAAAAACCAGTGGCATTTGCCTCCAGGTCTTTGACAAAAGCAAAAGAAAGCAATTACTCACACGTTGACAAAGAGGCTCTTGCACTGATATGGGCAATTAAGAAGTTTAATCTTTACCTGTATGGTAGGGAATTCACCATACTAACGGACCATAAACCACTCCTTCAGATCTTTAGCCCTGACAAAGGCATCTCCCAGACTACTGCGGCCCGCCTCCAACGCTATGCCCTATTCTTGGGGGCATACAGCTACAAAATTCAGTATCGTGGTCATGATGCCAATGCTAATGCGGACGCAATGTCCCGACTGACAGGGAGGTCCATGGACTCTTCTCCACCAGTCAAGAGTTGTCGTTACACCAGCCTGTCCTTGTCTTCTGGAGAGATAGCAGCCCATACAACCAAGGATACCTTTCTGAAAACAATACTCTCCTGGGTACGGTCCGGTTGGCCTGCAACTGTCACACAGGAGTATGAACCTTATTTCCGTAGGCGTATGGAATTAACTGTGGCTGGCAACTGTGTTTTATGGGGAGACAGAGTGATCATTCCACAGACCCTCCGGAGACACATTCTGGACTTGCTACATACACCGGTCATCCCGGGGACACTCGTATGAAACAAAAGGCCAGAGGCTATGTGTGGTGGCCAAACCTAGACTCAGATATCGCAACATATGTGAATGCTTGTGCTGGATGTGCACAAACGGCAAGAGACCCTCCTCGAGGGTGCGTCCAGCCCTGGACTTGGCCCACGGTTCCTTGGTTTCGCCTACACTTGGACTTTGCAGGCCCGATCAGAGGACACACCTTCTTGATCATAGTGGACGCCCATTCAAAGTGGCCTGAGGTCATTCCTGTTACTCAGCCAACGACTAAGGCAACGGTTTCCATACTGTTACATCTCGCTGCTACGTTTGGATACCCCAGAGAAATCGTCACGGACAACGGTGTACAATTCACCAGTCAGGAGTTTTAGCTTTTCCTGACTGCCCACAACATCAAGCACAAGTTGACCGCACCTTACCACCCAGCTACAAATGGTCAAGCAGAGAGGTTTGTGCAGACTTTCAAACGCTATTTCAAAGCTACAGTGGCTGCAAGTAAACAGTCTGTCACCCCAGCAGTTGGACTCCTTCCTTTCTGCTTACAGAAACACACCACATGCAACCACATGTAAAACTCCAGCAGAACTCCTTCTGGGTCGGCAGCCATGGACTGTTTTGGATATGCTCCGCCCTCAAACAGTCCAGGAACATGTATTGCAGTCCCAAAACAAGATGGTCAAACACCATGAGCTTCCTGGATTCACAGCCCAACAAAAGGTATGGGCCCGATCTTATGGGTCTTCCAACACCCGTTGGCTTCCTGCTGTCATTGCAGAGACTTTGGGACCCAAGATGTACAAGGTCCGCCTGGAAGATGGTTCCATTTGCAGACGTCATGCGGACCAACTGCGTCCTCGCTCCCAACTGCCCGAATCCCTCATGCCGGCTGAACCACCAGTGTCTCAAGGTTCTGCTCCCAGCGGATCAGGATGCACAGAGACTGATGATTGTGGGGACTCTGAACTTTTGAACTCAGCTCCAGCAGAGCCCTCCAGCTCTGGTCCGGAGGTCTGTTTACCCTCAGAGTTGGGGGATCCCTTCTTGGCCCTGCCGGTACCCATTTCGGCCAGCCCTGTTTCCTCCGGTCCCGAATCGCTGGATGCCCGGCCTCCTGACCGGTTGCAGTTGCAAGAGCGGTTACGAGACTTTCGACGGGGCCGACGGAAGTGATTCAATGACATATTAACCGCAACGGTCCCTGGAAGCTTGAAGTCCTGTAATTTTCCTGTGTTTGGAGGACTGTTACTGGACAGTTATCAGTTAATGTTTCGTTTCGGTTATGGTCTTATTGTGTTTTTTTTTTTTTTTGAGGGATGGATGGAAGGTGTTATACCTGAAGGGTTTCACATGTACTGGCACTTTAAGGCTGGCTCCACCCAGCAGTGATGACAAGGGTCAAGGGGTACGGTGGCCATCTTAGAGTGTGCTCATGTAGGAAGCAGATAAGATGTACTGTCCTGAGATGCATGTTGCAGTGTACAGCCTGTACTGAATAAACATCCATTGCGCCAGACCATAGGCTTGTGTCTCTCACAACACACAGGACATCACACAAACCACACGTGAGGTATCGCCGTGATTGGTAGAGCGAGAGCAATAATTCTAGCCCTAGACCTCCTCTAACTCAAAACATGCAACCTGTAGGTTTTTTTTTTAAACGTCGCCTATGAAGATTTTAAAGGGTAAAAGTTGGTCAGCATTCCATGAGCGGACGCAATTTTGAAGCGTGACATGTTGGGTATGAATTTACTCGGAGTAACATTATCTTTCTTAATATCAAAAAAAAATGGGGATAACTTTATTGTCGTCTTATTTTTTAATTAAAAAAAGTAACTTTTTTTCACAAAAAAGTGTGCCTGTAAAACCGCTGCGCAAATACGGCGTGACAGAAAGTATTGCAACGATCGCCATTTTGTTCTCTATGGTGTTAGGATAAAAAAAAAAATATAGGAGGCGTGGCCTGGACATGTGAGGACGCTTTGCCTTTGAGCTCCCGACCTTCTCCCGACCTGCCGGGTCTATCTCGCTCTAATATACCACTATGCTGCCCCTGGAATGTATGCAAGGAAGAGAAGAACGAATGGGAAGTCTAAGGTGGTGAAGCCGGGGGATCTCGGAGGAGCCATCGATCAATTTCTGGTTCAGACACGGCTCACCCCCCCTGGATCTAAGATGGCGGAGACGAGTGGAGCGCGGGCTATGGAGAGCCAGCCGACGTCCCCAGCAGCATCAGGGGAATCTGACTCCTACTCAGAAGATCCCGCCATTCTACAACCAAGCGCGACAGCCCCGTTGATGACACCCTCGAGACCCGGAGATGCAGATGAGATGTGGGCGATCCCGAGATCCCTCCCTACTAAGGCAGACATTGAATCAATAGTAACCCGGCTTGAGACCCAGCACCGCAAGGACATACGCGAGGTCAGGGGGGAGTTGGGCGCAAGGCTTGCTACAGGGGAGACCTCGGTGGCGGATCTGGAACAGAGAGTAGCTGCCCTGGAGCACCTTCAAGATGTAGCATCGTGGCAGCGTCAATATGTGCAACTCCACATGGAAGAAATGGAAGATAGAAGCAGAAGGAATAACCTTCGTCTGCGGGGCTTACCAGAGGCAACGGGCCCAGAAGGCCTCCCGGGAGACCCACTTCCTACGAGAATGGAGTTCGATCGCATCCACCAAGCTTTAGGGCCGAGATCCCAGGACCCTAACAGGCCACGAGTCGTGATATGCCGGTTCCACCACTACACACACAAGGAACTGATCATCCGCATACACACACAAGGAACTGATCATCCGCAGGGCCTGGGAGGCGGGGGGACATTGACTTTGATGGAGCGGCGGGCGGTGAAGATCCTGCCGGACGTCTCTCGAGCCACGCTACAGCAGAGGGCCATGCTCCGCCCGGTGTTAGAATTAGCCCGCCGACATGGGGCCATGTACCGCTGGGGATACCCGCTTTCAGTGCTGTTCCGAAGAGACCAGCGCGCCTATACTCTTCGCTCCCCACGTGACCTATCGGGACTGTTTGAGTTTTTGGCGGCTGACCCCATAAGGATCCCGAACTGGCTTGTCTTCTTGCCACAGACCGGTGGCCGCTCCGGATCACCCCCCCCCCCCGAATGGGACACGGTCAGCCTGGTTCACAGAGGCAGCGCCGGAGATCGAGACCGGCTACGCCGGAGGGATCACGTGAGTCATAGCCAGCCTGCCTCCCTCTGTCCCTAATTTTTTATTTATTTTTTTTGTCCACTCTTGCCCCCCCCCCCCCGGTTTTTTGCCTGTCATCTGACAGTTTTACCCCTCACCTGACAGTTTCCCCCCCCCCCGGGGCTGCCCCCCCCCCCCTGCCGCATTGATTTTACGTCCCCCCCCTGCAGTGAGATCTTGCGGGGTGTGTCTCCAATGACCTGGAAGTCTCCCATATCTGGACATGAACTGCAGCGCTGACGGAATGCACACTGAACCTCTGTGCCCATAGTAGATCCCTCTGGCAAGTAATAGGAACTGTACTCTGACTATATATGCCAGGATATGCTTTATTCCAAGATCTGAAATGGGTATCCACAGGGGTCTATATGTGAAGGGTGTAGGGGGATGGTTGTGATGTGCCGGTGGGGGCCTGCCGGGGGGGGGGACAGGCGGTGGATATGGGGGCCCGGCATCTCCTCCCCCCTCCATGGGCCTTGGGGGGGAATCGGGAGATCCGGGCGCCCGAATATGCTTCTGCACAGATCTCTGGACCTCGGTGGGGTGGGATGGGATGGGTCGGGGGCGTCGCTCTATGGCCTGTTCCAGCTACGCCCCCACATAGGAAGGCACACCCCTTGGCCATTTAGGCTGAGCTGTGCTAAGGTACGCAGATAGTCTGCCATTAGGTGTTTCTCCCTGTTTTCTTGTGTGTGTTTCTCTTTCCCGTTCCTTCATTTCCTTTTACTGAGCTTTGTGACCTACCTCTCTCCCCACTCTCCTCCCCCCCCCCCACCACTCTCTTCTCCCCCTCTCTTACTCTATCCCCCACTCTTTCCGTGGGCCCGGTTAGTACCCCCCCCTTTTTCTTTAACTTTTTCTGTTAAGCGGGTTGAGGATGGATGACCTTACAGTATACTCCCTTAATGTAAAGGGCCTCAACACCCCCGAAAAAAAGACATATGCTGATGGCTGATTTAAGGAAAGCGCGGGTGGATGTAGCATTCCTCCAGGAAACGCACTTTAAGGATAACCGACTACCGGTTCTCAAAAACAGATTCTTCCCTACGGCCTACCATTCCACCTACAACTCTAAGTCTAGAGGTACTACTATTCTCTTGTCCAGTAAGATACCATGGTCCCTTCGGGACTCATTAGTAGATGGGGAGGGACGGTATACATTTATCAAAGGCTTGATAGGACACACATTACTGTAACCATATACGCCCCAAACGTTGGCCAAGACGCCTTTGTACGCCGGGCTCTCTCGAAACTGTCCCGCTTTCGAGAAGGCCAACTTATTCTAGGAGGGGACTTTATTGTCCCGTTATCCCCCAGTGTCAATACGTCCTCGGAAACATCCTCTCTATCGTCGAGGACTCGCAAACAAATAGTCTCCAGCACTCGGGAGAATGAGATTACACGTTCTACTCCCCTCCCCACAAACTATACTCCAGGATAGACTATTTCCTCATACCACACGGCCAATTACAGGCAGTGCTGAAATCTTCCATTGGGCTTCGGACTTGGTCCGACAATGCCCCTATCACCCTGACCTATAGGCTTTCTGATCAACACTTACGCAGGAATCGCTTCTGGCGGTTAAACGAAAGCCTCCTACAGAACCCAAAAGTGCTGGAAGTGGTTAACAGGGAGTTCGTGTTTATTTGGAAGTAAAATCCTGAGGAGGATTGCACCCCTGGAGCAGTGTGGGAGGCGCACAAGGCGGTAATTAGGGTAATCTTTATAAAGCACAGCTCGCGCATTAAAAGGGAGAACAGCTGAAAAAGTTGTAAGCGGATCTCCACGATGCGGATATGCGACATAAGAGCTCCCCCGACCTTTTAGGGGAAGCGGAACTGACGTCTATTCGCTCCCGAATTAACAAACTCCTCAATTACAGGGCCAAAGCTGCGCTACAGAAATGTTGCCTCGTATCTTACGAGTCGGGAAATAAATGTGGGCGGGTCCTGGCCAGGGCGGTCGCAGACAGACTTGAAAACGCAAACCTACGTCGCCCACATTAGGACGGCAGCGGACGCGAAAGTCAGCCTTCCACAGCACATAGCCAATACATTTAAGGAGTACTATGCAAATCTATATAACATACAAGCCCCTCCCAGAACGCAACAACTGGTGGAGGCATATTTAGCCTCTGCCCAAATGCCTCCATTGGCACCGGAAGCGGTCACCGAATTAGAGGCCCCCATTACGTCAGAGGAGCTGGAGGCGGCTCTGGCCTCAACCAAACAGGGTAAGGCTCCGGGGCCAGATGGCCTTACCATACAGTACTATAGAACGTTCTTCCCATCCCCAAGTCCCCATATGGTGTCCTTCTATAACAAGCTAGGGAAAATGGCAGCTTTTGCCAGTGATACGCTGCGGGCACATATCACGGTCATTCCTAAAGAGGACAAGGACCCCCTGGTTTGCAGCAGTTACAGGCCGATCTCCCTTCTAAACGCGGACCTAAAGCTATTTACCAAGATTTTAGTGATCCGTTTAGCCAGACATCTACAAATGCTAGTCCATTTAGATCAAGTGGGATTCATTCCCACTAGAGAAGCCAGGGACAGTACGATCAAAGTGCTAAACCTCCTACATGTGGCCAATTGGACCCATGTGCCGTCGGTCTTCTTGAACACTGACGCGGAGAAGGCCTTTGACCGGGTCAACTGGGAATATATGTTCTCGATCCTCAGACACGTTGGACTTGGGGGGTACCATGACTAGATGGATAGCACAGATTTACACCACCCCCTCAGCACAGGTTAAAGTAAACGGAATCTTGTCTGATCCACTCCCGATTAGGAACGGGACTAGGCAGGGCTGCCCTTTGTCGCCCCTCCTCTTTGCCCTCTCATTGGAGCCATTTCTGTGTAGGGTTAGAAATAACCCGGATATTGTAGGCCTTAAGGTAGGGGACTCCCAATATAAAGTGTCGGCCTATGCGGACGACTTGATGTTCTCCCTCACTAATCTGCTTAAGGAATTCCACAATTACGGAAGCATATCCAACCTTAAAATCAATTACAGTAAATCGGAAGCCATGGGTGTGGGGCTATCCCGAACTGCTATGCAAACATTAAGATCCAATTTTAATTTCAAGTGGACAGACACTTCTTTGAAATATCTGGGCACCCGGGTCCCGGCTGATCTTAAACTTACCTTTAACCTAAATTTCCCTCCTCTATTGATCAAGACCCAGACCTTATTGGACTCCTGGCACAAGGGCCTCCATTCATGGTTTGGCCGCTGCAACCTTATTAAAATGTGTATTCTGCCCAAATTCCTCTATTTACTACAAGCACTTCCCATCCACATCCCTGCGGCATTCTTTAAGCAAACACGTAGCCAGTTTACCAAATTTATCTGGGCAAATAAGAAGCCGAGATTACCCCGAGCCCTGCTATCTCTACCTAAGCTGGAAGGGGGGCTGGGGGTTCCTGATGTGAAGAAGTAGTCGCAGGCTGTACACCTAGGTAGGATGGTGGACTGGTTCCGCCACTCCGATCTGAAACTATGGACACATCTTGAACAGTCTCAGACACAGGTACCCTTACAAGGAGCTGTCTGGTGCTACGATAATCTGTCGGCAGATATCAAACAGCACCCGCTTATAGGAACGACGCTCCGAGTAGGGACGAGGGCACTTTCTTCACAGGCCTATCCCACATCTAAGTCTCCCCTATACCCTATTTCAGGGAATCCAAAATTCCCACCGGGGCTGTCCCCCCAGGCCAGGAAAGTTATGTGGAACCCGCACGTCCGGCCCACATAACTAAAAATGAGATTCTCCCGATAATTCTTCTGGGTCCGGCCCTCCCCCAACCACCCAGTCCTTCCTTACCCCCTCCTCTCTATCTTATTCCCCTGCTCTCTTACCTCTGCCTTTCACTACCCCCCCCCCTTCTTTTTCTCTCTCCTTTAGTTTTGAGCCCCCCTCCCCTTATGCCCCTCCTCTCCGCCTTAGGGCGGACTCGGTTCGGGTGGGGGGGGGGGTGGTCGGAGGGGAGTGGGGCCTTGGGGTCTAGATTGAAACTACATGGAGATCTCGCTGTAGGAAGAGGCCTACGGCCTTGAGATGTCATTTAAGGGGTTCTAGCCGGAAGAAGACATGTTATATGATATATGTTCTGGCAGCCGCTGTGCTGGACCTCGATTTTGCCTCTACCTTCTGATGGTCATGTTGAAGATGCACCCCCCCCCCCTCTTCCCCATTTCTAATATTGCTGTTATCTTTTGAATGTATTACTGAATCTGTTTGTAATGCTTTGGCCCATGTTGGGCATTAATAAAATATATATATATATATATTTATATATATATATATATATTATATATATATATATATATATATATATAAATAAATAAAATGTTTGGGGGTTCTAATTAGAGGGAAGAAGATGGCAGTGAAAATATTGAAAAATGACACTAGAATTGCGGTTTAACTTGTAATGCTTTTTTTTTGTGAGCTGGCACCATCTGGTGGTGAGCCGTTAGTATTTTTTTTTTGCCCACCTTCCAAGGCAAGTCGCCAGGACACCATTTCTAGTCGCCATGGCGACCTGGATTTGTCGAGCCCTGGGTTACAAGAACACCTACTCGGTGGAGACCCAAAAACATGCGCTACAGTGTCCTGTTCCTGGCTCGCCTCAGAGTCCAGGACAGAGAGACGACCCGCTGCTTCAACTCCCCTAAAGAAGAATCTATCTGTCTGGACTCGCTGACCAGGTGACTTGTATGCAACACCTGGGCCTAGACCCATGCAACTTATAGCCTACCCCACCGATAAGGCGCTTTCATTTCATGTTCATTCCCCTGGTGGGCGCTGCGCAGCTTGCAGTGGCTAGCCCCCTACTGTGGGAACCAAAGATAGTGCCCCCGACAGAGACATGTCAGGAGAACTCTGCGGCCTGACCATTTTTCTTTGTTTAAATTATTCATCCTTGGGGCAATAGGGGACATACTAGTTATGCCTTGTTACTGATGGACTAATTTTTCTGTTGGGACATCTGACTTTTTACTTTCTCCTCCTGGATCCTTGTACCATGCAGCATGTGTCAATGTGCCAGCGGATGTATCGCATGTGGAGAGCTGTTCAGACAGCTGCTTAACCCTCCCAGATACTATTCGGGGGGTGTTGGCATATAATTTCAATAGGTCAGAATATTGGTACACAAATCGCTCCCCTTCAGACTGCTGGACTCGGAAGATATGTACTTATTCATGCACCAATACGAATATTGAAGTGGGTTATTGTGGGTCTGCATCTGCCTCCCCATGTGTCCTCGACTATTCTGAACCAAAATAAGGTCAAAAATAGCCAAGTTTGCTAGTGATAACCTTGCAATTCTGGAGGATTTTAACCTGGTCCCCGACTCAAGTATGGACAGAATTGATAGCGGGTGGCCCTTCACGCTCTGGACTGGTGGAGTGGGCAGGGACATATGGCCTGACAGATGTATGGAGGTGGAGACACCCTTAATCCCTAGGCCTTCACCTGTCACTCTCGAACGCACCGCTCCTTTTCCAGGATTGACCCGACTTATGCGGGTGGGGTGGCCCTACCCAGAGTTAAGGATATTAAGATTCTCCCCAGAGGCATATCAGACCATGCACCTCCGTTTCTGACCCTGGACCTGTCCAGGCCCCTGGGCGACACCTTGTGGAGATTTTCCAGGTTCTAGGTGTCGGACGCAGAGGTGAACGGGCAATTCAGGGGGGCACCACAAGACTACTGTGCGGTCAACCTTGGCTCAGCAGACAGGCTAGTGGTGTG
Source organism: Rana kukunoris (assembly GCA_029574335.1). Lineage (NCBI taxonomy): Eukaryota > Metazoa > Chordata > Amphibia > Anura > Ranidae > Rana > Rana kukunoris. The sequence continues at coordinate 70,238,711 of CM056055.1, forward strand.
GGACGCCTTCAAGGCGTATACCAGGTGGCAGTACAAGACCATTATAGCCAAAATTCTTAAGGCCAGAAGGGCTGCACTGACCAGGGCAGAGACGGAAGCAGGGTTGCAGAAAGCAAACTTTGTCAGGACTAGAGACCCACAGGACCATGTAAAATGACAGTGTCTGACTGGGGAGGTTCTACGCATCCGCACCTCTCTCACTCAGAAACTAATGTTGGCCCAATCCCAGCAGATCTTTGAGCAGGGGAGAGATTGGGGAAACTGTTGGCCTGGCTTTCATGAGAAATAAATGGTTGATTTGTCTCCTTCTACTAAACCTTATACAGCTCTAGGGCAACATACACCAGTGATGATGGGGTTTTGTGCAATTTTGGCATTTTATGGCCTTCAAAACTGTGAGGCCTCGTACACACGAGGGGATATATCCGCTGAAAACGGTCCGATGGACCGTTTCAGCAGACATCTCCGCTCGTGTGTATGGGCTAGCGGACAGATTTCTCCACCCGACACATTTCAAAGCATGCTTTGAAATCCATCCGTCGGAATCTGTCCGCCCGACATGTCTGCTGGTTAGTACACTTACCAGCAGACATGTCGTCCCCCACCGCCGCCGCCGAATGGATTCGGCGCATGCGCGGAAGTGTTTAACTTCCTGGTGCGGTGACGTGGTGGTGACGTGGCGGCGTCAACGTCACCACCGCGTCACCGCGCTGTCCGCGGCGGGAATTTGATCCGATGGTGTGTACACGCCATCGGATCAAACTCCCGATCGGACATATCCGATGGAAATGGTCCGCGGACCGTTTTCATCGGATATGTCCGATCGTGTGTACGAGGCCTGATAGGTAGCGAGGAGTGAAATCAAAAATTTGCGCCCTTAGAAATCCTTAAGGCGGTGCTTGGTTTTTGGAGCCCCGTACGTGGCTAGGCTCCCAAAAAGTCCCACACATGTGGTATCCCCGTACTCAAGAGAAGCTACAAAATGTATTTTGGGGTGCAATTCCACAGATAACCATGGCATGTGTGAGCAATATATAAGTTAGTGACGACTTTTTGTAAAATGTATTTTTTTTTTTGTCATTAGTCAATTACTTGGGACAAATAAAATATGTAATATTCAATGAGCTCTACTTTCCAAAATTCGGTCATTTGGAGGGGTTTTGCACTGCCCTGCAATTTTAGCACCTCAAGAAAAGAGGCAGTCATAAACCAAAAGCTGTGTAAATTCCAGAAAATGTACCCTAGTTTGTAGACGCTATAAATTCTGCACAAACCAATAAATATACGCTTATCGACCTTTTTTTTTTTTACAAAAGAAAATGTGGCTGAATACATTGTGGCCTAAATGTATGACCAAAATTGAGTTTATTAGTTTCTTCTTATAACAAAAAGTAGAAAATATATATTTATTTTTTTTCAAAATTTTCGGTCTTTTTTTCCGTTTATATTGCAAAAAATAAAAATCGTTTGGGTACAACATTGCATGGCCACGCAATTACCAGTTAAAGCAGCGCAGTGCCAAATTGTAAAAAGACCTCTGACAAATGGTCCTGGGCTGAAGTGGTTACCAAGCTGCAACTGCAAAGGATTCTGGGATATGTAGTCCCCATCTAAAACAGCCCCATAGCTTTCAATGGAGGCAGAACTACAAGAGCCAGCCTGCTCTAGGGAAAAATGAACTAGAGACTCCATCTTGCTGATCAGAGATCTCTCAGACACCACGAGGCCAGAGAAAAAGACTAGACCTAGAGGAGAGGTGCTGCCTCCCAGGTCAGTCCACTGCATAATTCGAGGCATCCACAGCCGCACCTACCAGGTGCATATCCAGGCACACACCTGCAGCAACTGTGGTGAAGCGTTCCAGTGTGAGGTGACCAGTTGGGTCACCCGAAGAGCCTGCCCATTTCCAGGACATTTGGGCCTTACCGCAGGTGAGAGAGCTTTTGCCAATTTGCAGGAAACAAGGACACTGCACACAGGTAGAGTTGTATGGACACTGTATGTGGACATCATTGCTGTTAGTCACCTTGCTGACACTTGAAGTGCCACAGGACACAAAGTCATTCAGATACAGACACCATTGTCCTTTCACCTTGCTAAGAAAGATCCTGCATTCTTTACTCGATAATTCAGGCCAGTTGTGGGGTTTGGCCCGGCTAATCAGAAGTTTAACTGCACCAACGAGAGTGGCTAGCTAAAGATACGAAGCATCATCCTTCTTCAAAGGGACTGAAGTTACTAGTGCCACATGGGCACGTAGACACATACTCAGGGCTCTGTATATGCAGTGGGTTTGCAGGACAGTATATCTGGGAAGCTAAGCCATTAAATATAGCTTTGATTACAGTATTTGTCGTTGAGCCTGTGGAGTCAGGAATCGGAAGGAAGAGGTCTGAAATAAAGAGGGTCCGTCTTCTGCTCTCCTCATGGCCTGGACTCAGAGCCAAATTTGAGTAGAGGTATCCCAGGGTTCGACAAACCCCAGGTCGCATTGCCGCCTAGAATTAGTGGCCTGGCTCCTGAGCTAGACTGTGGCAGATATCTTGTCCCCATGCGGCTCCCGAACTAAGATGTCACATCGGGGCTGAGGGCATTCCCTTACATTGCTTACACTGGCAGGGGATATTGCGCCCTCTTCTGGTGGCCAGAACTCAGAGCGGTACTGATTGGAGCATTGCAGGGCAAATGACCACAAGCATGTCACAACCAGGATGTGTCTGCATACAGTGTGCAACGAGGAGTGGAAGTAGCTGAGGATGATCCTGTCCGCCACAGATGGATGGTGGTCCTATTTTCTGGATCAGATGGCGTCAGATGAAAATTGACAGTTGTCCGTTTCCATCCGATTTGTCCCATACAGGAGAGTGTGATTGTGTCCGAGTTCGCTCCGCATGGTGGAGAGGATACAGACCTGTCATCCAACTGCTCCGTGGAGCGATCCCCCACTGAGCAAGCCGATTCCGCTTGGTGGACGTGCCTGTGTGAAAGGGGCACGCATAAAAAACATCAATTGCGATATACGATGCATATCGCCTTGCACAAACTGGCTCCTAACTTATTTAGCTGGCTCCTAGATTCAAAACAATTTGTCAAGCCCTGAAGTAACCAATCTGATATAAAAAGTGTCATATTGTGATTTATCATATTGTGATTTATTTGCCATTTAAAGTGTCCCTCTGCTCTTGGGTTTATTTTCAGGTTGGTAATCCTCTGATAGCAGCCTGAATACAGTATTAACCACTTGCATACTGGGCACATATACCCCCTTCCTGCCCAGGCGAAATTTCAGCTTTCGGCACTGCAACGCTTTAACCGACAATTGCATTGCACGTGTGACATGGCTCCCAAACAAAATGTACTTCCTTTTTTTCCCACAAATAGGTTTCTTTTGGTGGTATTGGATCACCTCTGATTTTTTTTTTTTATATTGCAAAAAAAAAAAAAGACAATTTTGAAAAAAAAGAAAAAAAAAAGTTTTTTTTATTTTTTGCTATAATAAATATCCTTTTTTTTTTCCCCTCAGTTTAGGCCGATACGTATTCTTCTACATATTTTTTTTTAGTTATAGCGCCTACAAAATAGGGGACAGAATTTGCTTTTTTTTTTTATTAATAATTGCGGCGATCTGTAATTTTTTTATTGGGACCTGCGACATTATGGCAGACACAGACACATTTTGGGACCATTTACATTTATACAGTGATCAGTGCTATAAATATGCACCAATTACTGTATAAATGTGACTGGCAGGGAAGGGGTTAACACTAGGGGGCGAGGAAGGGGTTAAATGTGTTTCCTACTAGTGATTCTAACTGTGGGGAAGGGGACTGACCGGGGAGGTGACTGATCTGTGTCCCTATGATGTACAGCATCGGTCTCCTCTCCCTGACAGGACGTGGATCTGTGCATTTACACACAGATCCACGTCCTTGTCTGTGCAACGGCCGATCACGGGTACCTGGCGGACATCGTGGGCGGCAGGCACGCGCGCCCCCCAGTGGCTGCAGGAGCCGAGGACGTCTCCTGGCATTTGAGAACCACCTTGTGGCCATCATTTGTCTATGGCCCGGGCTCAAAGTAGTTAAGCTATAGTGCTCTTAATCTCAGTAATTGCTCTCTAGTTGATCACTTGAAGATATTTTACTGTTACTTTTCCAGATAAATATTACAGAAAAGAGAATTTCTGTGTTTTATCATAACGTGTGCGTCTCTCATTGCACTTACACTATTGCCAGGTGTGCCAAGAGGGGTAGAGACTGTTATTGGGGTTGAGAGGTAGAGTACAGAACCAAAATATACTTAAGCAGCTCCTATGGGAGGGGGGGGTAGTGCTACACAATAAATATGGCAGACATATCTGGGAGAACGCAATCTTCCTCCAGGAAGCCATATTGCCATGCACTTTACAGAAAATGAAAACACTGCAGATTGAAAAGGAAAGGGAATTTTTAAAACAAGTCATAATGTAACTGAATGTTATCGCAATTGTATATGTTTTTTTTTATGCTTTTTACTCCCCACGAAAGTGGAGTTATCCTTTAAGCACATTTATTATACCTGAATACAACTCAACATGACAAGAGATCACTCATTACATCTTTATCAATTTACTTACTGGTAGTGGGTGAATCCTAGTGTTGGAAGATCAGCATATCTTTCTGCAAAGTCTGCCAAGCGGCTTACAACCCGTGCAAGCTGTTACCATGAACAAAACATGCCATTAAAAAAATAAATAAAAAATCATTCATGTATTCGCTTATTAAATTTTCAGTACACTGAACTAAAATGCTCACCTTTGGAAGAATTAAATCGAATCCATCACGCAAAACAATAAGGTCCTACAAGAGAAGGAAAACTAGTCAAAGTCCTATAAATATTAGAGCACTTAAAGGGGTTGTAAAGGTTAATTTTTTATTTTCTAAATAGGTTACTTTAAGCTGGTGCATTGTTGGTTCACTTACCTTTTCCTTAGATTTCCCTTTTAGATGTTTTTTTTACCCCCTTTGTTTCTCAATTTCCTATTTCTCCTCAGTAAGGTGTTCAGTAAGCTGTTCTAAATGACTTCCCACCGCTCAGATGATGGTGGAAAGCTTACTGAGGAGAAACAGGAAGTGAGAAATAAAAAAAAAAACATTTAGAAGGGAAATCAAAGGAAAAAGGCAAGTGAACCAACAGTGCACTAGCTTAAAGGAACCAATTTAGAAAATAAAAGAAACCTTTACAATCCCTTTAAGAGCCAGAGTATACTGAAAGAGTTGCACTTATTGCAAGCATAGGATATAATTTAAACAGTTCCTAAAAGAGTCCATATGGGTTAAATAATCACCCACGGGGATAAAAGCTTTCACCTCCTGCTTACGTAATAGCATCTGGCAAGTACAGAAATTACTGCTAGAGGGGCAGCGATTGGGCGGACTTTAGAGGCAAGACGGGAACAACAAATTTTAGAAAAAAAAATATATTGATTACAAAAGAATACAATTGATATAAAAGAGACCATATAGGATATATAATAGTATGGAAAAATATCCTCTGTGCATCGTCTACGGGTTTCGCCTTTGGGCTTCATGACGAGGCAGGAGAATTTTTAAACGTAGAACATTAAATATTTAATTTATCAAAATGGTCGTCAGGCTTCCAAAAGCACCGCAGATCACTTCTAATTGCAGATATAGCAGCAGTTGCTGAGTGAATTTATGCGTAGTTCCAAAAGAGGTTGGAGTGCCAAAAAGAGGGAAAGGTTTCGTCTATATAAAAGACCATAGTTGCATCATGTCCTTATCAGGAGTAATTCTATTCTGCAACCAGAAAACCATAAAGAACCGGGGCAATGGAAAGAGCCACAATAGAAGTTATATCCATATAGAGTAGCCAGGTCTAGCAGTGTAGACCATCCAATGCAAGGTGGCCAGCAACTTTAAATTAGAAAAGCCTGTAAGATGAGATCGATACCTAATGCCCGGGGGATAGCCTGTGCTATACACGACATTATATATATATATATATATATATATATATATATATATATATATATATATATATATATATATATATATATATATATATATATATTATATATATATTTTTTTTTTTTTTTTTTTTTATTAATAAAAATGCCAGAAAACTATGCCCATTTTGTGGCCACTATAACTTTTGCGCAAATCAATAAAAGCTTATTGCGATTTGATTACCAAAAATATGTAGAATACATATCTGCCTAAACGGAGGAAACAAATAAATAAATAAATGTGATCTATATTTTGGGGGGATATAGCAAAAAGTTAAAAATATTGCTTTTTTTTCCCAAAATTGTCGCTCTATTTTTGTTCATAGCGCTAAACAATAAAAAAACGCAGAAGAAAGCTCTACTTGTGGGATCAAAAGGACTTCAATTTAGTTTGGGAGCCACGTCGCATGACCAAACAATTGTCAGTTAAATCGACGCAGTGCCGAATCGCAAAAAGTGGCCTGATCTTTGGCCAGCCAAACAGTCCGGGGCTTAAGTGGTTAAAAGAAAGAAATGCTAGAAATATATCACTTTGCGTGTAATGAATCTTTATAAAATATAGGAGTTTCACTTTTTTGAATTGAATTAATTAAATAAATTTAACTTTTTGATAGTTACATTTTTTAAGATGCTTTTAAATATAATCCAACTTTCTATAGGCAAGGCTTACTGCCAGGTATGGCATACTCACTGTGTTGTCACCCACATAACAGGAAGTGGCCCCGAGATGAATAATAGGCGCAGCTCGAGGACAACAATGCGCAAATGTATGCACATGAGCCATGACATCATGCCGCAAGCGTTTCTCCTCCTCAGCTGCCATTTTGAAGTCTATGTTCTCCAAGTTGGTCTCCATCTCCTGGATCTGCTCCTCTGTAATTGGAAGCCCCAAACTCTACAAAAGCATAAATAAAAAATAAATGAAAAATAAATAAAAAAAAGGAGTATATTATATATAACACACACACACACACACACTTTTCAAACTGCTGCTTACAAAAAACATTAATTCGCTCTGGTTTATTATGGACAATGTAAAAAGACAAGACAAGGTTACATTGACCTCTCCACAACTGCCCCACAAAAAATATAACTTCCGGGTCTGGGGCGTGCACGCGCACCGCTGGCAAACCCACTCCCACTGTGATTGGACACCGCGGACCCACTAATCGTTCTGAAGACAGGTAAAATGGCGGTCTGCCTATGTAAACAAGGCAGACCGCCGTACTGAGACAAAGGAAGGCAATGATCATGCGTTTCTGCCAAGCAAAAACACAGATGTCTGCCTGCACACAGTATAAACCAGGACCCTAAGAATGAAAGACTTTTTTGTTACAGCAAAAAGTTAAAAAAATATACCTTGCAGGGAATCGGGCCA
>CM056055.1:70246195-70251195 GCA_029574335.1 Rana kukunoris
TTGTGTAGTTCCCCCCCCCTGATTGGCTGTGTAGTTGTAGTAGTTCTCCCCCCCCTTTGTAGCTGGTATTTTAGTCTCCCCCCCCCCCACCCCCCCCCCCCCCTCCCCGTTTAGTAGTGGTGTGCTGGTTAGTTCTGCTGGTGTATTTCTAGTTGGTTTTTTTTGTAGTTGTCCTTCCCCCCCAGGCTGGGTAGGTGTAGTATCCCCCCCCCATCAGTGGAGTTGTAGTAGTCTTGGGCAGGTAGTAGGAAAGTCCCCCTTCAGGCTGGTAGTTCCCCACCCACCCCCCCCCCCCTCTGTCCCCCCCCCCACCCGTCAGGCTGGCTTTGTGTAGTCTTACCGTGTGCCCATTCAGGCTGGGGTAGGCTGTGGTAGTTGTAGTAAGTCCCCCCCCCGTCAGGGGTAGTTTTGTAGAAGTTGCACAGTTTGCAGTAAAGTTTCCCCCCCCCCGTAATAACAGTTGCAGTGGTTTTAAATGTAGCTATAGTAGTCCCACCCCCGCATCCCCCCCCCCCCCCCCCCCCCCCCCCGCCCCCCCCCCCCCCCCACTGGTTTCTAGTCCCTGTTCCCGGCTAGGGGGTCAGTCCCCGGCCGGAAGCTTGGGGGGGGGGTCCCCCCCCCCCGGGGCTGGTAGGGGCAGTCCCAGCCCCGTCAGGCGGGGGCTGGGCTCCCCCCGTTAGGGGGCCCCCCCCCCGTCTGGCGGGTGGGTTGTTTGTGCCGCCCCCCCGTCAGGCAGGTTTTGTAGGTAGTCCGTTATTGTAGTATGATAGTTCTTTTTACCCCCCTGCTGGGTTAGTTACTGTTGTGTAGTTTTAGTCCCCCCCCCCCGTTGTCAGGCTAGTTGTATGGGCCCTGTCCCCGCGGGTAGTTGGTAGTAGGTCAGGCCCCCCCCCCGTCAGGCTGGTAGTTGTAGTAGTCCCCCCCCCCCCGTCAGGCTGGTAAGGTAGTAGTTTCCCCGTCAGGGTAGTTGTTTCCCCCCCCCCCCCCCCCCCCCCCCTGTGTAGTTCCAGGCCCCCCCGTCAGTTGTAGTTGTATGTAGTAGTTCCCCTCCCCCCCCCCCCCCCCCCCCCCCGTCCCCCCCCCCCCCCGTCAGGCTGGTAGTTGTAGTAGTCCCCCCCCCCCCCTTCAGGCCTCTGAGGGTATGTTGTAGTTAGTCCCCCCCTTCAGGCCTGTTGGTAGGTTGTCTAGTAGTCCCCCCCCGTCAGGCTGGTAGTTGTAGTCCCCCCCCCCTGTCAGGGGTGGTTGTTGTAGTCCCCCCCCCCCCCCCCTGGCAGGTGGTAGTTTGTAGCTGAGTTTTTAGTAGTCCCCCCCCCCCTTGTCAGGCTGTGTTTAGTTGTAGTCCCCCCCTCACTCCCCCCCTTTTAGTCGTCCCCCCCCGTCAGCGCTGGGGTAGTTGTGTAGTAGTAGTCCCCCCCCCCCGTCAGGCTGGTAGTTGTAGTAGTCCCCCCCCCCGTCCCTGGTAGGCTGTGGTAGTTGTTAGTATAGTGTTCCCCCCCCCTGTCAGGCTGGTAGTTGTAGATAGTCCCCCCCCCCGTCAGGCTGGTAGTTGTAGTAGCTCCCCCCCCCCCCCCCGTCAGGCTGGTAGTTGTGGTAGTTGTAAGTAGTTAGTAGTTTCCCCCCCCCCGTTCAGAGCTGGTAGTTGTGTAGTTCTTCCCCCCCCCGTCAGGCATGGTAGGACAAGGTTTTTAGTCAGTCCTGGTCTTGTAGTTTGTTCCCCCCCCCCGTCAGGAGGGTTTGTCCCCCGGGTAGTTGGTAGTTTTAGTTTCCCCCCCCCCGTCAGCTTGGGCTAGCTGGGTTTTAGTTGTAGTAGTCTCCCCCCCCCCCCCGTCAGGCTGGAGTTTAGTTGTAGTAGTCCCCCCCCCGTCAGGATGGTAGTAGTTGTAGTAGTCCCCCCCCCCCAGGCAAGTTCAGCCCCTCAGGCTGGGGTAGTTGTAGTAGTAGTAGTCCCCCAACGTCTCCCGTCAGGCTGGTAGTTGTAGTAGTCCCCCCCCGTCAGGCTGGTAGGGTTGTTGCCCTAGTTGTAGTTGCAGTAGTTGTCCCCCCCCCCCCGTCAGGCTGGTAGTTGTAGTAGTCCCCCCCCCCGTCAGGCTGGTAGTTTTGTAGTAGGAGGTCCCCCCCCCCTTCAGGCTGGTAGTTGTAGTGTCAGGTAGTTGTAGTCCCCCCCCCCCCCGTCAGGATGGTAGTTGTAGTGTAGTCTTCCCCCCCCCCCCGTTCCACCGTCAGGCTGGTAGTTTTTAGTTGTAGTAGTCCCCCCCCCCGTCAGGCTGGTAGTTGCAGTATAGTAGTCCCCCCCCGTCAGGCTGGTAGCTGTAGTCCCCCCCCCCAGGATGGTCAGGCTGGGCATAGTTGTTAGTGAGTGAGTCCCCCCCCTCCGTCAGGCTGCTGTAGTTGCAGTAGAAGTAAGTAGTCCCAAGTAAGTCCCCCCCCCCCCCCCCCCCCCCCCTGTCAGGCTGGTAGTGGTTTTGTTTGTAGTTGTAGTAGCCCCCCCCCCCCCCTGTCAGGCTGGTAGTTGTAGTCCCCCCCCTGTCAGGCTGGTAGTTGTAGTAGTCCCCCCCCCTGTCAGGCTGGTAGTTGTTAGTCCCCCCCCCCCGCCACCCCCCGTCAGGCTGGTAGTTGTAGTAGTCTTGGCTGTTCAGTCCCCCCCGTCAGGCTGGGCGTAGTTGTAGGAGTTCCCCCCCCCCTGTTGCCGGGTTTTGTGGTAGTTGTTGTAGTTTAGTCCCCCCCCCCCCGTCAGGCTGGTAGTTGTAGTCGTCCCCCCCGTCAGGCTGGTTCGGTGTGTGGTAGTTGTAGTAGTCCCCCCCCCGTCAGTTGGTAGTGTAGTAGAGTTGTAGTAGTAGTCCCCCCCCCAAGTACCCCCCCCCCGTCAGGCTGGTAGTTGTAGTAGTCCCCCCCCCCCGTCAGGCTCTGGGGTAGTTGTAGTAGCCCCCCCCCCCGTCAGGCTGGTAGTTGTAGTAGTCCCCCCCCTTCAGGCTGGTAGTTAGTAGTAGTCCCCCCCCCCCCCCTCAGGCTGGTAGTTGTAGTAGTCCCCCCCCCTTCAGGCTGGTAGTTGTAGTAGTCCCCCCCCCTTTCAGGCTTGGTAGTTGTAGTAGTCCCCCCCCTTCAGGCTGGTAGTTGTAGTCCCCCCCCCCCTGTCAGGCTGGTGTAGTTGTAGTAGTCCCCCCCCCCTGTCAGGCTGGTAGTTGTAGTCCCCCCCCCCTGTCAGGCTGGTGGTAGTTGTAGTAGTCCCCCCCCCGTCAGGTGGTGGTAGTTCCCCCCTGTCAGGCTGGGGGTAGTTGTAGTAGTCTTCCCCCCCCTGTCAGGCTGGTAGTTGTAGTAGTTTCCCCCCCCGTCAGGCTGGTAGTTGTAGTTAGTAGTTTCCCCCCCCCCCGTGTCAGGCTGGTGGTAGTTGTAGTAGTTCCCCCCCCCTGTCAGGCTGGTAGTTGTAGTAGTCCCCCCCCCCCGTCAGGCTGGTGGTTGTTGTAGTAGTCCCCCCCCCCCCCCGTCAGGCTGGTAGTTGTAGTAGTTCCCCCCCCCCTGTCAGGCTGGTAGTTGTAGTCCCCCCCTGTCAGGCTGGTTGTAGTAGTCCCCCCCCGTTAGTTGGTCAGGCTGGTAGTTGTAGTAGTCCCCCCCCGTCTTAGGCTAAAGGTTAGGAGTAGTTCCCCCCCCCCCCGTAGTTTGTAGTAGTTAGTAGTAGTCCCCCCCCCCAGTCCCCCCCCCCCCCGTCAGGCTGGTAGTTAGTTGTAGTAGTCCCCCCCCCATCCCCCCCCCCCCCCCCCCCCCCCCCCCCTAGTTGTAGTAGTCCCCCCCCGTCAGGCTGTTGGGTAGTTGTAGTAGTCCCGTCCCGTCCCCCCGTCAGGCTGGTAGTTGTAGTAGTCCCCCCCCCTTCAGGCTGGTAGTTTGTAGTAGTCCCCCCCCCCTTCAGGCTGGTAGTTGTAGTAGTCCCCCCCCTTCAGGCTGGTAGTTGTAGTAGTCCCCCCCCCCTGTCAGGCTGGTAGTGGTAGTTGTAGTAGTCCCCCCCCCCCAGGCTGGTAGTTGTAGTAGTCCCCCCCGTCAGGCTGGTAGCTGTAGTCCCCCCCCCCTGTCAGGCTGATAGTTGTAGTCCCCCCCCTGTCAGGCTGATAGTTGTAGTCCCCCCCCCCTGTCAGCAGGCTGATAGTTGTAGTTCCCCCCCCTGTCAGGCTGGTAGTTGTAGTCCCCCCCCTGTCAGGCTGGTAGTTGTAGTCCCCCCCCCCTGTCAGGCTGGTAGTTGTAGTCCCCCCCCCTGTCAGGCTGGTAGTTGTAGTCCCCCCCCCTGTCAGGCTGGTAGTTGTAGTCCCCCCCCCCTGTCAGGCTGGTAGTTGTAGTCCCCCCCTGTCAGGCTGTAGTTGTAGTCGTCCCCCCCCGTCAGGCTGGTAGTTGTAGTAGTCCCCCCCCCGTCAGGCTGGTAGTTGTAGTAGTCCCCCCCCCGTCAGGCTGGTAGTTGTAGTAGTCCCCCCCCCATCAGGCTGGTAGTTGTAGTAGTCCCCCCCCCCCCGTCAGGCTGGTAGTTGTAGTAGTCCCCCCCCTTCAGGCTGGTAGTTGTAGTAGCCCCCCCCCCTTCAGGTTGGTAGTTGTAGTAGTCCCCCCCCGTCTTCAGGCGGCTGGTAGTTGTAGTAGTCCCCCCCCCCTTCAGGCTGGTAGTTGTAGTCCCCCCCCCTTCAGGCTGGTAGTTGTTGTAGTCCCCCCCCCTGTCAGGCTGGTAGTTGTAGTCCCCCCCCCTGTCAGGCTGATAGTTGTAGTCCCCCCCCCCTGTCAGGCTGGTAGTAGTAGTCCCCCCCTGTCAGGCTGGTAGTTGTAGTCCCCCCCCCTGTCAGGCTGGTAGTTAGTAGTCCCCCCCCTGTCAGGCTGGTAGTTGTAGTCCCCCCCCTGTCAGGCTGGTAGTTGTAGTCCCCCCCCCTGTCAGGCTGGTAGTTGTAGTCCCCCCCTGTCAGGCTGGTAGTTGTAGTCCCCCCCTGTCAGGCTGGTAGTTGTAGTCCCCCCCCCTGTCAGGCTGGTAGTTGTAG
>CM056055.1:70253695-70733695 GCA_029574335.1 Rana kukunoris
CATAGTCCAAGACTTGTCTCTTTTCCTCAGATATACTCTGCTTTAGTTCCATTTCCCATCCCCCCAGCTGTTTCAAACGACTCCAGACCGCTCGACGGAGTCAAATAGACCATATATGTTCGATATCCCATGCCCGCCTATCCCCCTCTAGTCTGTAAACTTCTCCCATGGGTTCAGCTCATTCAAGTCATGTATCTCCAATCGTCGCCTACAGCTGCTCCAAATCTTCCTTGCAGTTCTAACAAGGGGCACAAGTTGTCACCTTTCAGTAGGTCCCTAAGTTTTAATGTCTCCGCAGTTGCCCATCTCAGGAACAGGCCACCCCCCTTACCTGGCGGGAAGTAGTCCGTTCCTGTGAGGGGCAACTGAGGGCTGTTATAGGGTCACTTTTTAAGTTTACAAACTCTATCCCATATTCTGAAGGCTTCTTTATTTATTGATGAGGTTTCCCTAGAAAGGTCCCTGTATTGTTTTGGGATCCATATTCTTTTTTCCCCCAGGTCATTCCCGCTTAAATTCTCCTCTATATCCACCTATTTTTTCCTTTGTCTTTCCAAATAAACCACCTTATTATTTTCCCCAGTGTTCTAAAATAGATATTTGGGATTTTAATTGGGAGTACTTGAAATATATACAAAGCTTTGGTCAATATCATCATTTTTATAGTATTTATTCTCCCAAACCAGCATATTTTATCTGACCGATATCCTTTAACCACTTGCATACTGGGCACTTACACCCCCCTCCTGCCCAGGTAAAGTTTCAGCTTCCGGCACTGCGTCGCTTTAACTGACAATTGCGCGGTCGTGCGACATGGCTCCCAAACAAAATTTACGTCCTTTTTTCCCCATAAGTAGAGCTTTCTTTTGGTGGTATTTGATCGCCTGTGCGGTTTTTATTTTTTGCGCTATAAACAAAAAAGAGCGACAATTTTGAAGAAAAATACAATATTTTTTACTTGTTGCTATAATAAATATCCCAATTAAAAAAAAAACGCAATAAGCAAGTGTTATAGCGCAAATGCGCAAAAAGTTATAGCGCTTACAAAATAGGGGAGAGAATTATTCTTTTTTATTATTTTTTTTTTTTACTAGAAATGGCGGCGATCTGCGATTTTTATTGGCACTGCGACGTTATGGCGGACACATCGGACACTTTTGGCACATTTTTGGCGCCATTCACATTTATACTGCGATCAGTGCTATAAATATGCACTAATTACAGTATAAATGTGACTGGCATTGAAGGGGTTAACACTAGGGGGTGGGGAAGGGGTTAAATGTGTATCCTAGGTGTGTTCTAACTGTGGGGGGAGGGGGGGGTGACCGATCTGTGTCCCTATGTAGGAAGGAACACAGATCGGGCTCCTCCTCTCCAGAGACAGGACGCTGTCTCTGTGTAAAACGGCAATGAGAGATGATCTATGAGAGATCATCTCTCATTCGCCCACAGATGGCATCGCAAACGGCCACTCTGATTGGCCGTTCGCCGCGATCTGTGATTGGCCGTGTCCAAGGGACACGGACAACACAGGGCTTCCCCGCAGCGCGCTCTACAGCGCGCGCTGGGAACGCCTAAAGGACATGCCGTCAAATGACGGCATGTTGGATATTCAGGCCCGCACTGTTGCCGTCATTCGACGGTAGCGCGGGCCTGAAGTGGTTAAGTTCTAGTTTAATTTTATTTAATAAGGGGATATACCGTATTTTTCGGACCATAAGACGCATCTAAATTTTAGAGGAGATAAATTAGAAAAAATAAATAAAAAGATTCTGACCCAAATGGTGTACTGAAATATTTAATAAACTATAACAAAATTATATTTCAACCATGTAAAGTGAACAGCAGTCAACAATGACATTTAGAACCATCATCACTGGCATTAACAAATAAGGAGAGACTTTAAATTGTCATCTGCCCACCGTCAAATGACGGCGTGCAGACGACTCCATTGTTCTGACATCACGTCATATGACGTGATGTCCCTTTAAAGCCGCGGGCGCGCGCGTGTCGCCGGCGGCGCGCGCGCGCGCACCCGCCGCTCTGCGGGGATCCCGTGCGAGTGCCCGGCGGCAACGATCGCCGCCGGGCACACGCGATTGCTCAGTAACTGAGCTGGGACGTGCAGCTCTGTGTGTAAACACAGAGTTGCACGTCCCTGTCAGGGAGAGAGGAGAGCGGTTGTGTCCCTTGTACATAGGGACACAATCGGTCACCTCCCCCAGTCACCCCCCCTCCCCCTACAGTTAGAACACTCATAGGACACACATTTAACCCCTTCCCCGCCCCCTAGTGGTTAACCCCTTCACTGCCAGTCACATTTATACAGTAATCAATGCATATTTATAGCATTTTTTACTGTATAAATGTAAATGGTCCCAAAAATGTCAGAAAAGTGTCCGAAATGTCCGCCATAACGTCGCAGTCCCAATAAAAAAAAAAAAAATCGCAGATCGCCGCCATTAATAGTAAAAAAAAAAAAAAAGCCATAAACTATCCTCTATTTTTTAAACGCTATAAATTTTGCGCAAACCAATCGATAAACGCTTATTGCATTTTTTTTTTTACCAAAAATATGTAGAAGAATACCTATCGGCCTAAACTGAGGGAAAAAATATTTTTTTTTATATATTTTTTGGGTTATTTATTATAGCAAAAAGGAAAAAATATTGCATTTTTTTAAAAATTGACGCTCTATTTTTGTTTATAGCGCAAAAAATAAAAAACCGCAGGAGGTGATCAAATACCACCAAAAGAAAGCTCTATTTGTGGGAAAAAAAGGACGCCAATTTTGTTTGGGAGCCACGTCGCACGACCGCGCAATTGTCAGTTAAAGCGACGCAGTGCCGGAAGCTTATATTTTGTCTGGGCAGGAAGGGGGTGTAGGTGCACAGTAGGCAAGTGGTTAAGGTTTGAGTACTCTTCTAGTTTTCTGGGAACCCCAAGAACATCATCGCTAGTGTCAGAACTTATGAAACTCAGTTGCTCGCAATCACTGATATCACTTTCTTAGCTATCTTCATATACGATACAGTCTTCAGTTCCATCTAAGGCATTGCTAATGCCACATTTTTTGAATGACTACAACAATTTCCTCCTTCACTGAGTGCCATGATGTTTTCACCCATTCACAAACTTGAGTGATAGTGGGCCTCTTCATTCATCCAGTAGGTGTCAGATCATGATTACCAGCAGCCATCCATTTGTTCCACTCTTCTCGCATAAACACTTTAAATGGTTTGTTGATGGAAACGTCGAGAGGTTGCAACTGGCTGGTAAGACCCCCAGGAATCACAGCTAGATGAGTTTTCGCTTCTTTAAAGCACTTTTTTGTAGTTTCGCTAAAATGTGCTCTAAACTGCTCAAGCACTAATAAGGCAGGTTTTTTCAGAAGCCCTCCAGGACGTTTGGACCAGACTTTTTCAATCTATACTCTCATTCCATTTTCGTCCATCCATCCTTTGTCATGGACATGTACAACTCCTCGTGGAATCACTTCATTTGGAAAGGTTTTCCTTTTGAAAATTAGCATGGACGGCAATTTGGTGCCGTCTGCACAGCAGGACAACACAACCGTGTAATGGGTTTTCTCAAGTCCTGAGGTTTTGACAGTTATGGTTTTGGCACCTTTCTGATCAACAGTCCTATTGGATGGCACATCAAATGTTAGCGGGACTTCATCCATATTCCCAATCTGGGCGACTTCAAAACCATTTTTCTTCCTAGAATCAATCACAAATTTGTGAAAAGACAGAATCTTAGTTCCGTATTCTTTAGGCATTTTTTGCGCAATTCTAGGTTTTGGTGCGCATAACAAGGTCACATCGCTTCATAAATCTGTAGCACCACGATGGTGATCCAGTAAAATCCTGAATGCCTTTCTCTACAGCAAGGCGTTTGGCCACATATATTATCATCTTTGTAGAGACTGAGAAGCCATTATCCCGATTATTTGTGATCCATTCTTTCATGGCCACTTCTAACTGTGGCCACTTTGTAGCATGCCCGCGAAAAGTGTGCTTACTTTTATTTGCTTTTTCAAGCTGATCCTCCTGTTTCCTCCACTCTCTTATAATTTTTTCAGTTGGAGGTGGCTCAAAATGTCTCTCTGCTGCTCTGTTCCTTTTCTGCTTTATCATCTTTTCTGCTTTAGGACCTGGTCCCTGGCCCTACTGTGGGTGGCTGAGCTGGCACCTGGTCTCTGCTGTGGGTGGCTGAGCTGGCCTTGGTCCCTGCTGTGGGTGGCTGAGCTGGCACCTGGTCCCAGCAATGGGTGGCTGAGCTGGCACCTGGTCCTTAAAGTGGGTGGCTGAGCTGGCACCTGGTCCCTAAAGTGGGTGGCTGAGCTGGCACCTGGTCCCTAAAGTGGGTGGCTGAGCTGGCACCTGGTCCCTAAAGTGGGTGGCTGAGCTGGCACCTGGTCCCTAAAGTGGGTGGATGAGCTGGCACCTGGTCGCTGCTGTGGAAGGATGAGCTGGCACCTGGTCCCTGCGGTGGATGGATGAGCTGGCACCTGGTCCCTGCGGTGGATGGATGAGCTGGCACCTGGTCCCTGTTGTGGATGGATGAGCTGGCACCTGGTCCCTTCTGAGGATGGATGAGCAGGCACCTGGTCATGTCAGTGGGTGGCTGGGCTGGCACCTGGTCCCTAAAGTGGGTGGCTGGGCTGGCACCTGTTTTTTTGCTTGATGCCTCCCCCTGATTCGCTTTGCGAGCCTTCTTTACCATTTTTCACAGTTCTTAAGGTAATCCAGGCAGTTTTAAATAGGCCTGGTAGCGCAGACTCCAATGACTGGAAGAGGTTTGTTTGTTTTTATGAAAAAAAAAAAAAAAAGGGGGGGGGGGGGACACTGGACAGTTCCTGTATTATTTTTCCAAAAATGACTGGGTAACAATATCTGAGAGACTAATAACTCCATAGATATGAAAAAAAAAAAAAACAAGAGGGGCGGAGTACGGTTATAGCTTCAACTCTATTGTTCTATATGTCCCCCCAAACTCTGTTCACCCTTGTCTTATTTCTCCAGATAGTCCAGACCCGGGAAGACCTTTATTTAGCCTTAGGGACAAAATTCGAAAGCGATGGTGCTGCCAACTAGGCTAGGGGCCCCGGGGGCTCTGGTCAGTATATTAGGCCGCAGTACCTTCCTTATATAATGGACATGGAAAAAACAGTCTATCTGGTATAGTAAGGTATAGCCGGGTACAACATACTGCAGAGAATTGCCAGAGGTGTGTATATATTATATCATATTTCCAGCTCCATCCCGCTCTTCATCATCATTCCTTCCACTTACATTAGCACTGGATCCAAAAAGCCCACTTTAAGCCTTCATTTGATTTTCCTAAGAGTAGTTACGGGTTTTAAGAAAATGAAAAGTCTCACCCACCTGCTTCCTGCTGCCTGCCAGAAGCTTCTTCCAGACCCGTCCTCTCAGCCTGGTTCTGCTTTTCCCGGAGTATGATTCCAGCCAGTCGGAAGGAGACAGTTACAACCAAACCCTATGACCCCTCCAGGACAGGGGGGAGGCAGCAGCCTCTGAGTGCTCCCCAACCTCTTCCCGGGAGCCGAGTGTAAACGGCTTCTCTCATCCTCAGACCTCTGCTCCAAGCCGCCCCACTCCGCCACCGCTTTCCACCTTTCGACTTCCGGTCTGTGAATGCTTCGGGTACTTTCGGCTGCTTGTTCTAAACCACTGGACACTCAGGTCTCGGCAAGCTATACGTCAGTCAAGTCTGATCACAGCACATGTGTCAGACAAACAAACATCAAGCAGCCCGCCGCTCCGCCAGTCCCCTCTCCGCCTTCTCCAGACAACCGCCTCTCAAAGCCGGGACGTACAGTATCAAAGGTCAGCCGTTTTTCCCCTTTTTTAGGCCCAAAACATCCTTCGGCTTGTAGCCTTAGAATAATCACCTAGGAGGGGATCATGGAGGAGCTTGGAGCCGACACAGCCCTACTCCGCCATGTTGTTAGCCCCGCCCTTCACAATGCATCTCCCGGAGGACGAGGACCGTCGTATGGCGTGTCTAAATTGCAGGTACTGGAAGAACCTCTGTCTTGGTATCTCAAATTGGTATCTCAAATTCCTCAGATAATTGAGCAAATGATTTGATATTATCATTCCAGAACAATTGCTCCACATATCTGAGTCCTTGAGTTTGCCAGAACTCAAACCCCTTTAATTTCTGAACTTCTACATTTCCGTTATTCCAAATTGGCTTGTGAGAAGTATTTCCCGTAATATCTTTATTGCACACCTGAGCCTTTAGTCATTACTAATATTAGTGGGTTGTATAGTTCACCAGAGGTGATTGGACACTGGCACACCCAATGAAGACGAGTTCCCCTCTATATAACCCCTCCCATAAGGGAAGTACCTCAGTTTTTTCACCAGTGTCTAAGGTGTTGGTCAAAACCAAGAACGTGCCAAGGCAAAGCTCTACCAAGAATCCCTGTATTGTTTTGGGATCCATATTCTTTTTTCCCCCAGGTCATTCCCGCTTAAATTCTCCTCTATATCCACCTATTTTTTCCTTTGTCTTTCCAAATAAACCACCTTATTATTTTCCCCAGTGTTCTAAAATAGATATTTGGGATTTTAATTGGGAGTACTTGAAATATATACAAAGCTTTGGTCAATATCATCATTTTTATAGTATTTATTCTCCCAAACCAGCATATTTTATCTGACCGATATCCTTTAACCACTTGCATACTGGGCACTTACACCCCCCTCCTGCCCAGGTAAAGTTTCAGCTTCCGGCACTGCGTCGCTTTAACTGACAATTGCGCGGTCGTGCGACATGGCTCCCAAACAAAATTTACGTCCTTTTTTCCCCATAAGTAGAGCTTTCTTTTGGTGGTATTTGATCGCCTGTGCGGTTTTTATTTTTTGCGCTATAAACAAAAAAGAGCGACAATTTTGAAGAAAAATACAATATTTTTTACTTGTTGCTATAATAAATATCCCAATTAAAAAAAAAAACGCAATAAGCAAGTGTTATAGCGCAAATGCGCAAAAGTTATAGCGCTTACAAAATAGGGGAGAGAATTATTCTTTTTTATTATTTTTTTTTTTTACTAGAAATGGCGGCGATCTGCGATTTTTATTGGCACTGCGACGTTATGGCGGACACATCGGACACTTTTGGCACATTTTTGGCGCCATTCACATTTATACTGCGATCAGTGCTATAAATATGCACTAATTACAGTATAAATGTGACTGGCATTGAAGGGGTTAACACTAGGGGGTGGGGAAGGGGTTAAATGTGTATCCTAGGTGTGTTCTAACTGTGGGGGGAGGGGGGGGTGACCGATCTGTGTCCCTATGTAGGAAGGAACACAGATCGGGCTCCTCCTCTCCAGAGACAGGACGCTGTCTCTGTGTAAAACGGCAATGAGAGATGATCTATGAGAGATCATCTCTCATTCGCCCACAGATGGCATCGCAAACGGCCACTCTGATTGGCCGTTCGCCGCGATCTGTGATTGGCCGTGTCCAAGGGACACGGACAACACAGGGCTTCCCCGCAGCGCGCTCTACAGCGCGCGCTGGGAACGCCTAAAGGACATGCCGTCAAATGACGGCATGTTGGATATTCAGGCCCGCACTGTTGCCGTCATTCGACGGTAGCGCGGGCCTGAAGTGGTTAAGTTCTAGTTTAATTTTATTTAATAAGGGGATATACCGTATTTTTCGGACCATAAGACGCATCTAAATTTTAGAGGAGATAAATTAGAAAAAATAAATAAAAAGATTCTGACCCAAATGGTGTACTGAAATATTTAATAAACTATAACAAAATTATATTTCAACCATGTAAAGTGAACAGCAGTCAACAATGACATTTAGAACCATCATCACTGGCATTAACAAATAAGGAGAGACTTTAAATTGTCATCTGCCCACCGTCAAATGACGGCGTGCAGACGACTCCATTGTTCTGACATCACGTCATATGACGTGATGTCCCTTTAAAGCCGCGGGCGCGCGTGTCGCCGGCGGCGCGCGCGCGCACCCGCCGCTCTGCGGGGATCCCGTGCGAGTGCCCGGCGGCAACGATCGCCGCCGGGCACACGCGATTGCTCAGTAACTGAGCTGGGACGTGCAGCTCTGTGTGTAAACACAGAGTTGCACGTCCCTGTCAGGGAGAGAGGAGAGCGGTTGTGTCCCTTGTACATAGGGACACAATCGGTCACCTCCCCCAGTCACCCCCCCTCCCCCTACAGTTAGAACACTCATAGGACACACATTTAACCCCTTCCCCGCCCCCTAGTGGTTAACCCCTTCACTGCCAGTCACATTTATACAGTAATCAATGCATATTTATAGCATTTTTTACTGTATAAATGTAAATGGTCCCAAAAATGTCAGAAAAGTGTCCGAAATGTCCGCCATAACGTCGCAGTCCCAATAAAAAAAAAAAAAATCGCAGATCGCCGCCATTAATAGTAAAAAAAAAAAAAAAAGCCATAAACTATCCCCTATTTTTTAAACGCTATAAATTTTGCGCAAACCAATCGATAAACGCTTATTGCATTTTTTTTTTACCAAAAATATGTAGAAGAATACCTATCGGCCTAAACTGAGGGAAAAAATATTTTTTTTTATATATTTTTTGGGTTATTTATTATAGCAAAAAGGAAAAAATATTGCATTTTTTTAAAAATTGACGCTCTATTTTTGTTTATAGCGCAAAAAATAAAAACCGCAGGAGGTGATCAAATACCACCAAAAGAAAGCTCTATTTGTGGGAAAAAAAGGACGCCAATTTTGTTTGGGAGCCACGTCGCACGACCGCGCAATTGTCAGTTAAAGCGACGCAGTGCCGGAAGCTTATATTTTGTCTGGGCAGGAAGGGGGTGTAGGTGCACAGTAGGCAAGTGGTTAAGGTTTGAGTACTCTTCTAGTTTTCTGGGAACCCCAAGAACATCATCGCTAGTGTCAGAACTTATGAAACTCAGTTGCTCGCAATCACTGATATCACTTTCTTAGCTATCTTCATATACGATACAGTCTTCAGTTCCATCTAAGGCATTGCTAATGCCACATTTTTTGAATGACTACAACAATTTCCTCCTTCACTGAGTGCCATGATGTTTTCACCCATTCACAAACTTGAGTGATAGTGGGCCTCTTCATTCATCCAGTAGGTGTCAGATCATGATTACCAGCAGCCATCCATTTGTTCCACTCTTCTCGCATAAACACTTTAAATGGTTTGTTGATGGAAACGTCGAGAGGTTGCAACTGGCTGGTAAGACCCCCAGGAATCACAGCTAGATGAGTTTTCGCTTCTTTAAAGCACTTTTTTGTAGTTTCGCTAAAATGTGCTCTAAACTGCTCAAGCACTAATAAGGCAGGTTTTTTCAGAAGCCCTCCAGGACGTTTGGACCAGACTTTTTCAATCTATACTCTCATTCCATTTTCGTCCATCCATCCTTTGTCATGGACATGTACAACTCCTCGTGGAATCACTTCATTTGGAAAGGTTTTCCTTTTGAAAATTAGCATGGACGGCAATTTGGTGCCGTCTGCACAGCAGGACAACACAACCGTGTAATGGGTTTTCTCAAGTCCTGAGGTTTTGACAGTTATGGTTTTGGCACCTTTCTGATCAACAGTCCTATTGGATGGCACATCAAATGTTAGCGGGACTTCATCCATATTCCCAATCTGGGCGACTTCAAAACCATTTTTCTTCCTAGAATCAATCACAAATTTGTGAAAAGACAGAATCTTAGTTCCGTATTCTTTAGGCATTTTTTGCGCAATTCTAGGTTTTGGTGCGCATAACAAGGTCACATCGCTTCATAAATCTGTAGCACCACGATGGTGATCCAGTAAAATCCTGAATGCCTTTCTCTACAGCAAGGCGTTTGGCCACATATATTATCATCTTTGTAGAGACTGAGAAGCCATTATCCCGATTATTTGTGATCCATTCTTTCATGGCCACTTCTAACTGTGGCCACTTTGTAGCATGCCCGCGAAAAGTGTGCTTACTTTTATTTGCTTTTTCAAGCTGATCCTCCTGTTTCCTCCACTCTCTTATAATTTTTTCAGTTGGAGGTGGCTCAAAATGTCTCTCTGCTGCTCTGTTCCTTTTCTGCTTTATCATCTTTTCTGCTTTAGGACCTGGTCCCTGGCCCTACTGTGGGTGGCTGAGCTGGCACCTGGTCTCTGCTGTGGGTGGCTGAGCTGGCCTTGGTCCCTGCTGTGGGTGGCTGAGCTGGCACCTGGTCCCAGCAATGGGTGGCTGAGCTGGCACCTGGTCCTTAAAGTGGGTGGCTGAGCTGGCACCTGGTCCCTAAAGTGGGTGGCTGAGCTGGCACCTGGTCCCTAAAGTGGGTGGCTGAGCTGGCACCTGGTCCCTAAAGTGGGTGGCTGAGCTGGCACCTGGTCCCTAAAGTGGGTGGATGAGCTGGCACCTGGTCGCTGCTGTGGAAGGATGAGCTGGCACCTGGTCCCTGCGGTGGATGGATGAGCTGGCACCTGGTCCCTGTTGTGGATGGATGAGCTGGCACCTGGTCCCTTCTGAGGATGGATGAGCAGGCACCTGGTCATGTCAGTGGGTGGCTGGGCTGGCACCTGGTCCCTAAAGTGGGTGGCTGGGCTGGCACCTGTTTTTTTGCTTGATGCCTCCCCCTGATTCGCTTTGCGAGCCTTCTTTACCATTTTTCACAGTTCTTAAGGTAATCCAGGCAGTTTTAAATAGGCCTGGTAGCGCAGACTCCAATGACTGGAAGAGGTTTGTTTGTTTTTATGAAAAAAAAAAAAAAAAGGGGGGGGGGGGGGACACTGGACAGTTCCTGTATTATTTTTCCAAAAATGACTGGGTAACAATATCTGAGAGACTAATAACTCCATAGATATGAAAAAAAAAAAAAACAAGAGGGGCGGAGTACGGTTATAGCTTCAACTCTATTGTTCTATATGTCCCCCCAAACTCTGTTCACCCTTGTCTTATTTCTCCAGATAGTCCAGACCCGGGAAGACCTTTATTTAGCCTTAGGGACAAAATTCGAAAGCGATGGTGCTGCCAACTAGGCTAGGGGCCCCGGGGGCTCTGGTCAGTATATTAGGCCGCAGTACCTTCCTTATATAATGGACATGGAAAAAACAGTCTATCTGGTATAGTAAGGTATAGCCGGGTACAACATACTGCAGAGAATTGCCAGAGGTGTGTATATATTATATCATATTTCCAGCTCCATCCCGCTCTTCATCATCATTCCTTCCACTTACATTAGCACTGGATCCAAAAAGCCCACTTTAAGCCTTCATTTGATTTTCCTAAGAGTAGTTACGGGTTTTAAGAAAATGAAAAGTCTCACCCACCTGCTTCCTGCTGCCTGCCAGAAGCTTCTTCCAGACCCGTCCTCTCAGCCTGGTTCTGCTTTTCCCGGAGTATGATTCCAGCCAGTCGGAAGGAGACAGTTACAACCAAACCCTATGACCCCTCCAGGACAGGGGGGAGGCAGCAGCCTCTGAGTGCTCCCCAACCTCTTCCCGGGAGCCGAGTGTAAACGGCTTCTCTCATCCTCAGACCTCTGCTCCAAGCCGCCCCACTCCGCCACCGCTTTCCACCTTTCGACTTCCGGTCTGTGAATGCTTCGGGTACTTTCGGCTGCTTGTTCTAAACCACTGGACACTCAGGTCTCGGCAAGCTATACGTCAGTCAAGTCTGATCACAGCACATGTGTCAGACAAACAAACATCAAGCAGCCCGCCGCTCCGCCAGTCCCCTCTCCGCCTTCTCCAGACAACCGCCTCTCAAAGCCGGGACGTACAGTATCAAAGGTCAGCCGTTTTTCCCCTTTTTTAGGCCCAAAACATCCTTCGGCTTGTAGCCTTAGAATAATCACCTAGGAGGGGATCATGGAGGAGCTTGGAGCCGACACAGCCCTACTCCGCCATGTTGTTAGCCCCGCCCTTCACAATGCATCTCCCGGAGGACGAGGACCGTCGTATGGCGTGTCTAAATTGCAGGTACTGGAAGAACCTCTGTCTTGGTATCTCAAATTGGTATCTCAAATTCCTCAGATAATTGAGCAAATGATTTGATATTATCATTCCAGAACAATTGCTCCACATATCTGAGTCCTTGAGTTTGCCAGAACTCAAACCCCTTTAATTTCTGAACTTCTACATTTCCGTTATTCCAAATTGGCTTGTGAGAAGTATTTCCCGTAATATCTTTATTGCACACCTGAGCCTTTAGTCATTACTAATATTAGTGGGTTGTATAGTTCACCAGAGGTGATTGGACACTGGCACACCCAATGAAGACGAGTTCCCCTCTATATAACCCCTCCCATAAGGGAAGTACCTCAGTTTTTTCACCAGTGTCTAAGGTGTTGGTCAAAACCAAGAACGTGCCAAGGCAAAGCTCTACCAAGAATCACTCCGGGGGTCAAAAGGGCTGCGCAATCACATCTATCCAGAACGTTTACTTTATACGCCTAAACGGAAGGTACCTGGACCTCGCAAAGACCAAGGTTTTGCCTGTAATGTCTCTTTCGAGGACTGGGCATTAGGGTCCAGTACTTTCACTATACATAAGTAAGAGCAAAAGTTTCTGGCAGTCTTTTACAAGACCCAGGGAAGTGGTCTCCTTTAAGTAGGAACCCATTGGCTCCGCTTCTCTTCCTCTGATACCCTGGCAAACATGTTGTCCTCCCAGCCATGATCGCTTCTATATATGCCACTACCTTAAAGCGGGCTTCCCCTCCCTCTTCTTACCTTTCATGGTATCCTTCAAGTGCTCTGTCAGCAACTCTCCTCAGATTCCTCCCTAGCTTTCCTTTCCTCTCCTCTCTCTCCTTCTCTCTCCCCATCCTTTCTTTTCTTTCCTTCTCCCTCCTTCTCTTCCCCGCCCTCTCGCACCCCTGATTCTTGATTGTCCATTTTTACTTTTATTTATTTATTTTTTTCCTTTACTTTAAATTTTTTGGTCTTTGCCCTATTTGTAATTTTTTCTCTTGATTTTATTGTCTCCTTCCTGGAGGCTCTGTTTACGCTATTGTCACATATTCAGAGGCCCTTATGGCCGCTCATAATTTTTGTTTCGGGTTCTTATCATAATTGTTCTTGCTATGTTCTACGTTGGTCGGAGTCAGGCTGTGGGCGATAGCCATTTGGCTGACTCTTTACTGACTCTTTACTGCTGTATACCTATGATTGTTCCCTAACTGTGACACCACATACTGTTCTTGTTTATTATGTTAAAATACCAATAAACATTTTCAACTATAAGTAGGAACCCATATCCCTGAAGGTTGGCACAACATGCCTGCCTTGATGGGTGAAGATTAGTACTTTCTGGTCGAAAATTACTTCTGCGCCGGGGAAAAAAAAGGTAAGCCAGAAAGATCCTAAGTTGAGAGAATACTTAAAGCAGAGGTTCACCCAAATAACATCTATATAAGACCAAATTCTTTATACTAATAACATGTACAGTAGGCACTTTTTTTTTCTTTTTTAGGCTGTACATATCTTATTATCGCTATTTTCAATCTGGCTTCAGGGTACTCACTCCCACGGTAGTAGGCGTTTCTATTCTGAGCCGCAATGTAATCTGGGAGTTCGTCCAAAGGAGTGATGTCCTTCAGAAAAAGTTCCCCCCGGCGGATAAGGCCCCCCCCCGTATTGCGTAGGCACGTCACGAGAGTCACGGAGGAGTTTCCGAAAGTAGCCGAACATGTAGAGCTGCGAGTCAGCTCTACACGGCTCCTAGCTAACTCAAGGCTCTATATGTTCGGCTACTTTGGGAAACTGACTTGTGACGCGCCTACGCAATACGGGGGGGGGGGGGGCCTTATCCGCCAGGGGGGAACTTTTTCTGAAGGACATCACTCATCTGGGCGAACTCCCAGATTACATTGCGGTTCAGGATAGAAACGCCTACTCCTGCGGGAGTGAGTACCCAGAAGCCGGATTGAAAATAGCTATAATATTTGCCTTTGCATGAAAATGATTGGGGAAGATGCCTTCGAGGCCGTTGCTTATGCCCAGTTTTATGCGAGACGGCTTCAAACAGTATCCTGGCTGCCTGGAACAGAAGAATCCAAGCTCTAGACTTACCAATGCACCTTTCTACAACGGTGCGCCAAAGTTTTCGTTGGTTAAATGCAAAGAATTTACGAATCAGGAAATCCTTCCTTCCGTGACTGGAAGGCGATATCTACGGATGCCAGCTTTTACAGCTGGGGAGCAGTCCTGGAGGAGGCCTCGGCTCAAGGAACTTAGTTCAAGTTCGAAAGGAGCCTGCCCATCAACAGATTGGAGATTCAGGCATTGTACCTAGCCCTCAGAACCTGGACACACAGGTTACCCTAGCAGGAACAAAGATTGTCTCTGGACAGCCACACACTGAACAAATTGCAGCCTTTATTGAAAAAAGGACAGCACTACAAGTCACAGCACAGTCAAGTAAAATAAAACCCAACTACTGACGCATTTCGCACTAACACTAGTGCTTAGTCATAGCTGACTAGGGTTAGTGCGAAACGCATCAGGGGTTGGGTTTTATTTTATTTTGCTGTGCTGTGACTTGTAGTGCTGTCCTTTTTTCAATAAAGGCTACAATTTGTTCAGTGTGCGCCTGTCCAGAGACAATCCTTGTTCCTGCGTTGCCAAGTGCATTGCCTGCATCTGAGTTATCTGCAACGGTGGATGCTCGTTTGGGTTCCTACCTGGAGCAGCTATTCCCTTTCCCCACACAGGTTACCCTGTTCGGATTCAATCCAACAATGCTACTGTGGTAGCTTATATCAATCATCAAGGGGGCACCCAAACAGGGCCATCTTAATAGCATCATGGGCACCCGGGCAAAGTCATGCTATGGGGCCCCCTACAAGCCCCAATTTACACACCTACTTTACAGCGTGTCACTTGTGTCAGCCTGTCACTTCCCACTGCCAGATTCAGCATGTCAATTGCCAGCGTCACCTGTCTTTAGATTCAGCGTATAAACTGGCACCCATCCCCTGTCTGAGAGGCAGAGGAGAGGGGTCAGAGAGGCAGAGGAGGGGGGGTCAGAGAGGCAGAAGAGGGGGGGGTCAGAGAGGCAGAAGAGGGGGGGTCCGACAGGCAGAGGAGGGGGGGTCCGACAGGCAGAGCAAGGGGGGGTCCGACAGGCAGAGCAAGGGGGGGTCCGACAGGCAGAGCAAGGGGGGGTCCGACAGGCAGAGCAAGGGGGTCCGACAGGCAGAGCAAGGGGGGTCCGACAGGCAGAGCAAGGGGGGTCCGACAGGCAGAGCAAGGGGGGTCCGACAGGCAGAGCAAGGGGGGTCCGACAGGCAGAGCAGGGGGCTGAGACAGACCACATAGCGCTCACCCTGTCCCCTCTTAGTGTGCTGGCATGTACAGTGCGGAAAATAAGTATTTGAACACCCTGCTATTTTGCAAGTTCTCCCACTTGGAAATCATGGAGGGGTCTGAAATAGTCATTGTAGGTGCATGTCCACTGTGAGAGACATGATCCAATCAAAAAAAAAATTCCAGAAATCACAATTTATGATTTTTTTAACGATTTATTTGTAAGATACAGCTGCAAAGAAGTATTTGAACACCTGTCTATCAGCTAGAATTCTGACCCTCAAAGACCTGTTAGTCTGCCTTTAAAATGTCCACCTCCACTCCATTTATTATCCTAAATTAGATGCACCTGTTTGAGGTCATTAGCTGCATAAAGACACCTGTCCACCCCATACAATCAGTAAGAATCCAACTACTAACATGGCCAAGACCAAAGAGCTGTCCAAAGACACTAGAGACAAAATTGTACACCTCCACAAGGCTGGAAAGGGCTACGGGGAAATTGCCAAGCAGCTTGGTGAAAAAAGGTCCACTGTTGGAGCAATCATTAGAAAATGGAAGAAGCTAAACATGACTGTCAATCTCCCTCGGACTGGGGCTCCATGCAAAATCTCACCTCGTGGGGTCTCAATGATCCTAAGAAAGGTGAGAAATCAGCCCAGGACTACACGGGAGGAGCTGGTCAATGACCTTAAAAGAGCTGGAACCACCGTTTCCAAGGTTACTGTTGTTAATACACTAAGACATCATGGTTTGAAATCATGCATGGCACGGAAGGTTCCCCTGCTTAAACCAGCACATGTCAAGGCCCGTCTTAAGTTTGCCAATGACCATTTGGATGATCCAGAGGAGTCATGGGAGAAAGTCATGTGGTCAGATGAGACCAAAATAGAACTTTTTGGTCATAATTCCACTAACCGTGTTTGGAGGAAGAAGAATGATGAGTACCATCCCAAGAACACCATCCCTACTGTGAAGCATGGGGGTGGTAGCATCATGCTTTGGGGGTGTTTTTCTGCACATGGGACAGGGCGACTGCACTGTATTAAGGAGAGGATGACCGGGGCCATGTATTGCGAGATTTTGGGCAACAACCTCCTTCCCTCAGTTAGAACTTTGAAGATGGGTCGAGGCTGGGTCTTCCAACATGACAATGACCCGAAGCACACAGCCAGGATAACCAAGGAGTGGCTCTGTAAGAAGCATATCAAGGTTCTGGCATGGCCTAGCCAGTCTCCAGACCTAAACCCAATAGAGAATCTTTGGAGGGAGCTCAAACTCAGCGACAGCCCAGAAACCTGACTGATCTAGAGAAGATCTGTGTGGAGGAGTGGGCCAAAATCCCTCCTCCAGTGTGTGCAAACCTGGTGAAAAACTGCAAGAAACGTTTGACCTCTGTAATTGCAAACAAAGGCTACTGTACCAAATATTAACATTGATTTTCTCAGGTGTTCAAATACTTATTTGCAGCTGTATCATACAAATAAATAGTTAAAAAAAAATCATACATTGTGATTTCTGGAATTTTTTTTTTTGATTATGTCTCTCACAGTGGACATGCACCTACGATGACAATTTCAGACCCCTCCATGATTTCCAAGTGGGAGAGCTTGCAAAATAGCAGGGTGTTCAAATACTTTTTTTCCGCACTGTATGTACAGCCTAGGTACCCGATGGCCAGCAGCGTGGCAGTGCCAAGGCTCCCTCTAGATCCGGGGGGGGGGGTGCTCGCTGCTCTGCTCCTTCCAGTGGTTCCTTGTCACAGCCTCCACCTTCCGCATGTTTTTCTTCCAGGTTCCCAGCCAGCCTGTCCTCCGGCCCGGGCTGCACGCACGGCGCACCACGGTTCCTGGAGCAGAGAGGAGGTGGAGGCATCCATCCAAGTTCTGGGAGTGGGGGGGGGCAGCCCTCATCTCTTCAGTGGTCAGGGAAATTTTACATCCAACTCCCCTCCTCGCTAGCCACCTTCTCCGAATCTCTGCTGTCTGCTGGCACGCTCCTGCTGAACTCTGCATTAAAAAAAGTGCCGATGCCAGAAAGCGGCGGATTACTGCTTGAAATGTCTGGCCCTGATTTGGCCCCATGCGAACGTGGGGCCCCCGGGCTGTACCCAGGGGTGCCCACTCGGTAAGACAGCCCGCACCCGAAATGCTCAGAGAGAATTGAACCAGATATTGGTATGGGCGGAAAGTCATATTCCTTGTCTTTCTGCAATCTTCCTTCCAGGGGTAGAAAATTGATAAGCAGATTATCTGAGCTGCCAGCAGCCGTTACCGGGGGAGTGGTCTCTCCACCCCAATATTTTTCAAGCCATTTGCCAGAAATGGGGGACCCTGGATGTGGACTTGCTAGCTTCCAGGATCAACAAGAAGTTGGACACCTTTGTGTCAAGGATAAGAGATCCTCTAACCTTCAGAACTGGTGCACGGATGATTCCCTGGAATTAGGTTTTCACTGATCTATGCATTCCCTCCAGTTCAGTTTTTTGTTTGGGAGACCTTGCATTCTTCCACTTCGCCAAGACCTGGCATCGCAGGGTCCAGTGTTCCATCCTTCCTTACAAAAGCTAAATTTGACGGTTTGGCTGTTGAAACCTACATATTGAAGCAGCATGTGTGCTCCGGTCCAGTTCTCTCCACTCATTAATGCTAGAAAGCCGGCCCCCAGGCTTTTCTATTATAGAATGTGGAAGGCATAGGTTTCCTGGTGTGAATCCAGAGGGTGGAATCCGCAAAAATAGGTCATTAGTAGGATTCTGGTCTTTTGTCAGTTGGGCGTAGATATGAAACTAGCCTTGAGTACCATTAAGGGTCAAATCTCGGCTCTGTGGGTTTTCTTTCAGAGACCGCTGGCCTCTTATTCCCTAGTCTGGGCATTCATTCAGGGGGTACTGAGGGTAAACCCATCAGTCAAGCCTCCCTTGTGCCCATGGGATTTGAAACTAGTGTTATGGTCTTGCAGAAGAAGCCCTTTGAACCTATTCGCTATATTCTGTTAATTCTTTTGAGTAGGAAATTGGCCTTTTTGTTGCATGAATTAGCAGCTCTTTTTTGTAAAGAGAGTTATTTACAAAGACAAAATTGTGTTACGTCCCCGTCCTTCCTTTCTTCCTAAAATGGTGTTGACGTTTCATTTAAATCAAGATATTGTTTTACCTTCCCTTTTTCCTGAGCCGCAGTCAGCAGGGGAAAAGTAATTGCACTCGCTAGATGTAGTGAGAGCAATAAAAGTTTATCTGCAAACAACTGCTCAGATACGTAAAACAAATGTTTTGTGTATTCTGCCAGACGGTCCTAAGATGGGCCAAGCGGCATTAAAATCTACCATTTCTAGGTGGATTCGACAAATGATAATTCAGGCTTATGGTTTAAGGAACAAAATTCCTTTTTTTTTCTGTTAAAGTGCACTCAACCAGGGCAAAAAGTGCTTCATGGGCAGTGCATCATCAGGCTACTATGGCTCAGATCTGTAAAGCTGCAACTTGGTCTTCAGTCTATACATTTACCAAATAGATGCAAGAGGACAAGAGGATTCCGCCTTTGAGCGTAGTGTACTGAAAGCAGTGGTATAGGTCCGGTGGTGGTCTGTTTGATCCGTGTCTCCCTCCCTTCATATAGAGCATTTCTCTAGGACGTCCCACTATGTAATGACTAAAGGCTCTGTGTCCCGTGGCGTACGATAAAGAAACTAGGATTTTTAATAATGGCTTACCTGTGAAATCCATTTTTTTGGAGTACGCCACAGGACACAGAGGTCCCCCGTCCCACCTTCTATGGGATCCTTACTTCTTTGCTATAAAAAACTGAGATACTTCCCTTATGGCAGGAGTTATATAGAGCGGAACTCGTCTTCATTGGGTGTGCCAGTGTCCAATCACCTCTGGTGAACTATACAACCCACTATGTAATGACTAAAGGCTCTGTGTCCCATGGTGTACTCCAAGAAAAGTATTTTACCGTTAAGCCGTTATTAAAAATCCCATTTGTAATATCTTTCATTTCCTGCCATACACTGGCAAATAATTTGCCCGACAGGAATCTTATCCATTTGCATAATTTTTGCCTCTAATGTGGACAGCAATGTACAGTATGTCCCTTACTAAACTGCAGAAGTAATCTGGCATCAAAACCAATTTCTCCCAATTGATGCAGAACCCTGAGATCTGTCTAAATGTAGATACAAGGGTCAAAAGTTCCCCTAGAGATTTTGTAGGGTCACTCAGCAAGATGAGAGCATCACCTGTGGCTGAAATCTTGGTTGGTCTACCTGACCGTGGATTGGTTTCAACAGAACCCCTCATTTTTCCACTTCTTGATTAGAGTTTGAACATTGGCATTCTCAATTCCTTGGATATCTTTTTATATTCCTTTCCTGTTTTATACAGTTCGGCCACCTTTTCCCGCAGATCCTTGAACAATTCTTTTGCTTTCCCCATGACTCAGAATCCAGAAACGTCAGTGCAGCACTGGATGAAAGATGCAAGGGTCTGTCAGGAGTCCAGAAACTCATTGACCTTTTATATACATACACACACACACACACACACACACACACACATTACAAGCAAACAGATCATGGGTGAGGATGGTTACCTTTAATAGCCATTCAAACCTCTGTGTGTCAACTTGGGTGAATGTTCTCAGGCCAAAATCCCCAGGGTATACTGTATGTTACAACCAAAAGCGTAAATGTATTTTATTGGGATTTTATGTGATAGACCACGGATCCTCAAACTACGGCCCTCCAGCTGTTGTAGAACTACACATCCCATGAGGCATTGTAACACACTGACATTCACAGACATGACTAGGCATGATGGGAATTGTAGTTCCTGAACAACTGGAGGGCCATAGTTTGAAGACCCATGTGATAGACCAACACAAAGTTGCACATAATTGTGAAGTGGAAGGAAAATTATAAATGGTTTTAGAAAAATGTGAAAAGTGTGGCGTGCATTTATATTCATCGCCCCTGAGTCAATACTTTGTAGAACCGCCTTTCGCTGCAATTACATCTGCAAGTCTTTTTGGGTGTCTCTACCAGCTTTGCACATCTAGGCGAGTGACATTTATGCCCATTCTTCTTTGCAAAATAGCTCAAGCTGTCAGATTGGAGAGCATCTACGAGCATCAATTTTCAAGTCTTGCTTGGGATTCTCAATTGGATTTAGGACTGGGTCATTCGAACACATGAATATGGTAGATCACGAAACTATTCCATTGTAGCAACCTCTGTATGTTTAGGGCCGTTGTCCTGCTGGAAGGTGAACCTCCGCTCCAGTCTCAAGTCTTTTGCAGACTCTAAGGCCGCGTACACACGATCTGTCTAAACCGATGAAAATGGACTGAAGTTCAGTTTCATCGGTGCAAACTGACCGTGTGTACGGCCCATCAGTCTGTTGTCCTTCAGACCAAAGTTTTAAAACTTCCTTTAAAAAAATCGGACTGATGGACGCCTGACCATCGGTCCAAACCGATTGTTAGTACGCAAAAGCATCCCTTTTAAAAAGCATTGAACTTCGTTTTTTTCCAGCATGTCGTGTTTTACGTCACCACGTTCTGACACGATCGGTTTTTGAACTGATGGTGTGTACGCACATCAGACCACTTCAGCGGTGACCCGATGAAAACGGTTCGTCGGCGCATTCTCATCAGATGGACCGATCGTGTGTACGTGGGCCTAACAATTTTTCTTCTAATGTTCCCCTGTATTTGGCTCCATCCATCTACACATTCACGCTGAAGAAAAGCATCCCCACAACATGATGCTGCCACCACCATGTTTAACTCTGGGGATTGTGTGTTCAGAGTGTTGTGCAGTGTTAGTTTTTCTTTTAGGCCAAAAAATCATCTGACCAAAGCATCTGAAAGCCGTTTTTACAATGATAAATAAGAAGGCCAGTATGGTGGCCTGAGTTTATGGGAGGAGCCCGAGGGTATTTAAGCAGCCCACTCACACATGCTCTTTGTCGGTTCAGTGTGCAGTACTACACGTCACTGGGCCGACTCTCCCCAGCTCACCTCATGTCCGTGAGTCTGCGCATTCAATCGCATTCGACATCGCAAGTGCATTGCGGCTTCTCCGTTCATGGTCTTCGGCGGCGGTTCCCGCTTACTGTCGCAGGTTGTATTCAAACCTTTTGTATCATGTGCAATCTTGCAATTCGTTATGCTTCCTATCCTGCATTTCTTTTGTAAAAATCTGCCTCTGAGTTATTGTTGCTCATGTTCTAACATCTTAGTTACAAGCTTGGTACATTTGTAACTTCCTCCTGCCAAACAAACTATTTATTTGTATATTCATATTTGTGTCCATGCTTGCTGTCTCATTCATTTTGAGATTAGCATATATTCTTTGTATGGGTTCTTTGGCAGATTGAGGTGGTAATTGAACTCACCTGCTGCCTTGTCTGCACTCGATAAGCCTGGGGGGGATGGGTGGCTGGTAGCATACACTCTACAACCAATTCACAGCAGATTTGTTTAACACTCCTTACTTCCGATTCGTATCGGATTTGTTTCATGCATTTTACAACCGTTTTTGTATCAGTAATTTCTCTTTATAACCGTTTTGTATCAGATACATTGCATACTTTCCACCATTGCCATTCTATGTTTCCCCCATGCCGTGCGTTTTAGTTTCCGCAGCGGAACTTACGAATTGTTTGTACACGGTTCTTCTCTCTCTCATTTATTTACCAAAGTTATTGCCTGTGCGTCATGCATGGCGCCACACCACACCACGCCACACTCTTTGGATGTGTTGCACATCCACTCCAGTCCAAGCAAACCCAGTTGCATGTTCATTGTCCCAGGTAGGATTCCTTAGCTTGTTTGTCATGTCAAAATTCGTGGCCACTCATGGTGTCACCCGCATCATGTTCAGTTCCCACAGTGGAGCTTATAAAATATTCGTACGCACTTCTCGTGTTCTATTTTCTACACCAAACCTTGTTGTTTTGCCCCATGCATGGCATCCCTACACCTTTCCTACATGTTTCACTCCAGCCACAGTCCGCCGCAAACTCACTCGCATGGCCCACTGTCGCAAGTAAAATTTGTTATTAAATTCTTTATGTCCTATCAATTTGCTACTATTTGTTGTCTCCAATATCGTTCATTAGTGGCCCCTATGGAACCTACGATTCATACAGGCATTGTCCTTCTACCCTACTGCTTGCTTAAGGTACAAACAAATCAGGTGTTTCTATCCTTTCTCAGTAACCCATCTCTTATTGATTGAGACCTTACAACCATGCAAATCATCTCAGCAGTCTGACACCCTTGTTAAGACCCTTGCAACACATGACCTTTACAAAACGCAATATCGTCTCAGCAAACCAGACTGAGACCCTTGCAACCACACAATATTGTCTGCAGCAGTATAAAACACTTTGCAGCACGCACCTACGTGCAAACCCGAATACAAACTAAACTTGCAAACACACCTCAGTGACAATCAGCCAAACAAACGCACAGTGGCACCCAGTTGGCCATTCATCTTTAGTGGCACGCGGGCCACTCATCTTTTCCCTGTCTTTTTCCCTGCAGTTAGTTCAGGTTTGCAACCAGCACCAGCGAGTGCACGTTGGTCTGCGAGTGCACGTATATCGTCTTGTTGAGCACCTGTGTATTGTCTTGATTTTCTCACACCAATGCAAGATCCAGTCCAAGTTCTCAAACTAGACCAAGCATCAGTAGCAGACTTAGCTATGTGGGACAACTTCCCCACCTGATAGAACAGCATTTCAATCTTCATCCTGGCAGTGTCAGCCGAGCCACCACAGGCTTTTGCCTGCATTTTTCATCCGCCACTGGTTCTCCAAACCTTGGCCCCAAGAAAATCTCTTAAAATTTCTGCTTCACCCAGTCTTCATCACGCCTCGTGCTGTACCCCATTGTGGCAGCTGCCCAGGTCTGGGGCCACACTTGAACTGGACAGACAATCAAGCCACAGCCGACTTCATCAATTAAGGTAGATCAAGCCTCTCCCCATCACGTCCTTCCTGCGCAGGGTCGCGCAGCTGTCACTTTGTCACCAGTTTAATATCTTCTGTAGACATGTTCCAGGCAAATGCAAAATCACAGCTGATGCTCTGTCCCATTCCAACCTTACTTTGTTTTTCCAGCAAGAGCCTGGAGCTGACCCAATAACCATCCCTGTCCCACCCTGGTCATTGCTGACGATGGATTGAAGTAGCATCTCACCAACTCAACCCAGCTTATTAACCACTCCTTGGCACGCAACACACTGAAGGCCTATCGCACTGCTTGGAACACTAACTGCTAATTTCTGGCCACTTGCCTCGGAGCAGCAATAGGCAACGTTAGACACTTCCTAGCATTCATATCGTATTGCCACATGCAGCTGACCCTTTCTCACAATACTATCACACCATATCTAGATGGCGTCCAGCATTTCCTGTCCCTGCAGGACCCCAGTAAACTGTCAGTATTCTCGAGCCCATGCAGTCAAGTCCCTTCTACAGAGCATACAGAAGCACCAACCTGTAGTCAGTGGCGAGCGCCTAACTTTCAAGAGTGCCCTCTTTAGGGACATGTCTGAAATCCTTACTCGTTCCCCATTTAGGGCCTTGCCCAGCATAGTCATCCAAGCAGCCATCTACCAGGCCTTCTACAGTTCCCTACAAGCTAGTGAATTTACAGTCAGTGGCTCCGGCAATCAGACACTGCTACGACGCCACCCGACTCGCTTTCGAACCCCTGCACTCTCAGTCTGCAAACGCAACAAACCAGCCCCGGGGGTTGACATCAACCTGTTTCAGACTAACAATGCCTGACGCACAGTGACGGTGCTCGACCGACTACTGCTCCATCTACCCAGCCAATCTGATGGTAGCTTGTTGCTACCCTTTCTAAACCAGCTCCCTGAGTGGCAGACAGTTGTCAAGCATGTCAGAATCCTAAGCAACTTGGGCTTCAAATCCCAGTCGGTTCTCTGGACATTCTTTCCGAATTAGAGCAGCCTCAACTGCCTCCCAACAGGGAGTACCAGACCACGTAATCAAGATACCAGGCTGATGGGAAGTCTCCTTGTTTTGCCACATACATCCCAAATCTTCAGGAAGAAATGGCACAAGCCTTTACCAAGCTGGCTCAATAAATACAAGAAATCAATATAAGCTATTTCCCTATCTGAGTCGTTTGCCCCCTTTTCTTGGCATACTGACCAGACCACCAAGGCACACTTCAGGTCTATTTATGTTGTAAGTCTTGTCGCGTGTTTATGTGATCCACATCACTCTCGGTCAGAGGGCCACGACCATAAATAATATATTGATGTCATAGTATTCAAACTATATAACACAAAGACATAATGAAAGATATGAGAGTTTAATGTAAAGTCTTAAATTATTGCTTCTCGCAAACTGCAATTGGGACTTTGTATGCCTTTCTTTCAACAATGGCTTTCTTCTTGCCGCTCTTCCATAAAAGGCCATATTTGTGGAGAGCATGACTAATAGTTGTCCTGTGGACAGATTCTCCCACCTGAGCTGTTGATCGCTTCAGCTCCTCCAGAGTTACCATGGAGTGCTTCTCCGATTAATGCTCTCCTTGCCCTGCCTGTCAGTTTAGGTGGATGGTCAGGTCTTGGTAGGTTTCCAGTTGTGCTATACCCTTTCCATTTTCGGAAAAAAGAGAAAAAAATAAATAAAAAAAATAAAAAAGGAGAAAAAAAAAAAGAGAAAAAGAGATCGAAAGATAGAGAGATATACATAGATATAGATAGATAGCTTTATTTTTTTATAACCTAACCCTGCTTTAAACTTCTCCAAAACGTTATCCCTGACCTGTCTCGTGTGTTCCTTGGCCTTCATAATGCCGTTTGTTCACTAAAGGTTGTCCAACAAACTGAGGGCTTCACAGAACACCAATTAGGCGACTTCTGAAGGCAATTGGTTCCACTAGATTTTAGTTAGGGTATCACAGTAAAAGGTGTCTGAATACAAATTCACTTTTCAGAGATTTGTTAAAAAATAAATAATTGAAAACCATTTAACATTTTCCTTCCACTTCGCAATTAGGAGCCACTTTGTGTTGATCTATCACAAAATGCCAATAAAATACGTTTATGCTTTTGGTTGTAACATGACAAAAAAAATTGGCATCTGGGATTCTCGGCTGAAACCCCAGCAGACACCGGACCTTGCTGGAAAGAAATCTCTCGCATGCGCGGGAGTGACGACATCGCGGCTCCAGCCACTTACAGTGCTGGAGTCGCTTTACCCGGAAGTCTCTCTCCCCCCCCCCCCCCCCCCCCCGAGGTAACATGTCATCTCCCTCGGCGTGGACCAGCTGAGATACTGACGCCTCGTTCTAAGGTAAGCATTTAATAATGAGCTAGTATGAGGTGCATACTAGCTCATTATGTCTTTTGCCTTATAGGTGGACCAAAAAAATAAATAGAAAATAATCTGTTAGTGGGTATACAACCCCTTTAAATTTAAGACGCCGGGTGCTGCAAGGTAATTTTCCATGACCTTAAGTCCCCTTTCACACGTGCAGACCGTATGTCCGCTTTTTCATCCATTCGTTTGCGGATGAAAAAGGGACATACATTGGTCCCTATGTGATTGTGGGTGTAAGCGGACAAACATCCGCTGACACCCATAATCAGGGCCGCCATCAGGAATTATGGGGCCCCTTACACAGCTTTAGGCATGGATCCCCTGGAGAACTGGGGGGGGGGGGGGGGGTGCCCTTTATAAAACACAGAATAAAGAAAAAAAAAAAAAATATATATATATATATATATATATATATATATATATATATATATATATATATATATATAAATTTGTTTTTATAAAAAAAAAAAAAAAAAGAGGGGGTTGTCATTTGGGGGCCCTGGGGGTCTCCGGGCCCCTGGGGACCTCCAGACCCCCAAAAAATAAAAAATAAAAGGGGGGGTTCCCATCCGGGCCCCTTACAGGTGTACTGCCTGTACCCTGCCCGTAATGGTCCGCCTCCGCAAACATCCGATTTTGTAGACGTCTGCAGAGCAGAGCAGATTGGATGAACACGGACATACAGTCCGGGTTCATCCGCTCCTCCCATAGGGGAGAGCGGAGAAAAGACAGGACGGTCCCTGCACAGTGTGCAGAGACCGCCCTGTCATCCGCTGGCTCAGCGGGGATCAACGGAGCGATCCCTGCTGAGCTTACGGACATACGGAGGCGGATCATTACTGATCCGCCCCGTGTGAAAGGGGCCTTAAGTGAACATTGCACAAAAGTTACCATGTGGACATTTAATTTTTTTATACAAGTTCAAGCTCAAGTTCAAGTTCAGCTATTTTCATCTTAGCTGAGGTAGAGATGTGAAGGTATAGAAAAAAAGAGAAAAAAAAAAATTAAATAAATAATATGTTGAGGTCATAGTATTCAAACTATCATGACAACATAATGAAAGATTTGAGAGTTTAATATAAAGTCTTCATTATTGCACATTCTCTCAGCTGAACACAAGCAAATCCTGGAATACAATTCAAGTAACACTATTCTTTTTAAGCGGATCTCCACCCTAAAGTGAAGTTCCGCTGATCAGAACCCTCCCCCCCTCCGATGTCACATCTAGGAGTTATGAAACATTTCCACAGTGCGATTTCTGCTGAGAGCAAAAGAGGAATTTGCAAATATTGTGAAGAAAATATTAATTTTCCAAATACTACAAGGTTGACAAAACCAATCCTTGCATGCCAGAAGTGCTCTAAATCAGGTCCACAGCCTGTTGGTGACCGGGGCGCACAGCAGAAAATGAGCGGCAACTGTGGTCCGCATTGGGCAACTGCAGACCGCGGTCATCGCTCACTTCCTGCTGTGCGGCCATGCCCGTTTGTCCTCTCCCAGGTCCTACAACCACCCAGCCCATGATGTCATCCAATCAGCATGGCAAGGGGTGGGAGGAACTGCAGAGCAGAATGGAGAGCTCCCAACGCCCCCTGCTTTGCTAATAGAATGATGTTGTCAGGCTAGGAGCAGGTAACAGGTATATGCTGAATAATACGATAACTTAATCCCCAGCTGAGAGCAAAGGGCCTTCCAAAACTGGGCTATAAACTGAGAGCCACGGTCTGAGACAATGTTAATTGGTGCCCTATGGAGCCTGAAAACATGTTTACATGTTTAGGGGGTGCACCCTAAAAACAATTTTCTAACATTACATTGAGCTCACTCTCGACATTGACAGTATGCAGATTTTTTTTTGATGTACATACCTCGTATAGCCATTTTCTTCCCCGGATAGTGCCTCCCGCGGGTGTTGGCGTTCCTATGCAGCAGTTAGTAATTGACGCGATGACAAAAACTACCCCCCCCTCCGTCGCATAAGGAGCGTCACGATTTGCCGAAAGAAGCCGAACGTCGGTGCGCAGGCGCCGTATAGCGCCAACTCGACGGTCGGCTACTTTCAGCAACTCGTGACGCTCCTTATGCGACAGGGGGGGTAGTTTTTGTCATCACGTCAATCACTAACTGCTGCATAGGAACGCCCACTGCCGCGGGAGGCACTACCCAGAAGCCGTGGAAGAAAATAGCTATACGAGGTATGTACAGCCAAAAAAAGAACGGCATACTGTCAATGTCGAAAGTGAGCTCAATGTAATGTTAGGAAATTGTTTTTTGGGTAAACCCCCACTTTAATGAATAAAGATGCCAGTTCTTTAGCAGATGGCAGTTTGGAAGAGGAACAAAGTGGGCGATCTTACTGAACCCGGCTATCACAGAGGTAAGTCAGTGATAAAGTCCATAGATAAATGGGTCCAGGGACAGGTAGGTATTGGTAGAGGACGTAGGAGACCAGGGGGGGGGGGGGCTTAGAGGTACTGTCCTTGCTTCTGGCACAAACTTCACAGGCCTGGACGAAGGCTAACACATCCTGCCTAATCGATGGCCACCAGAATTTGCATATGATAATCTCACAAAGTTTGTTTAAACCACAGATGTACGGCAAGTTTTGATGTATGTACCTGCTGCAATACCTTCAAATGAAGAGCCAGCTTCAGCCTGTGCAGGTAACAAAGCCTCAGAGATGTCAGTCTGGGTTAACGCCAAAATCCTATCCTCAGAGATAATGGGGTTGTGGAGGAAGCAGAGGTGGAGACTGATATAAAGCTGCGAGACAAGGCGTCAGCCTTTAATGTTTTTTGGCCCTGGTAAATAAGAAATTGTAAAGTGAAATCTGGAGAAAACGAATGTATTCAAGGTTTTGGTGGTGAGTCAGAACTATGAATGGATAGCGAGCTCCCTCCAGCCAATGTCTCCATTCCTCCAAAGCTAGCTTTATGGCCAACAGTTCTGTTGCCTATATCATAATTGTGCTCTGCTGGGGAATGCACAGGGGTGGATGGCAGCATTTACAGGATCTTTTTGTGACAGATGTGCCCTCACCCTTACTTCAGATGCATCTACCTCCACAATAAAAGGCAGCTCAGGAACAGGATGCCGTAGAATTGGTGCAGAGGTAAAGGCTTTCTTCAACTGAGTGAAGGCCGCCTGGGCTTCAGTAGTCCATTTAGTCCATTTAAACTTAGTCTTCCTAGTGAGAGAGATGATAGAATGTGCAATGGTGGCAAAGTTCTTAATGAAATTCTGATAGAAATTTGCAAAGCCCAAGAAGTCCTGAACTGCTTTCAAGTCTGAAGGTGGTGTCCAGTCTAAAATGGCTTGAATCTTGACTGGATTCATGGTTAGGCCTGTGTCAGAGATTAGGTAGCCCAGGAAAAGTACTTGTTTGACATGAAATAAACATTTTTCGGGCTCAATACTGAGCAGAGGTACCTCTGATGTGTTTCAAGATTGGGACAGTATATCAAAATATCATCAAGTATACAAGCATGAAGCGACCCAATGGGTCAAGGAAAATGTCATTAATAAAGTTCTGAAAGACAGCTGGTGCATTCCTGAGACCGAAAAGGCATGACAAGACATTTGTAATGGCCATCCTTGGAGTTAAAGGCCATCTTCCATTGATCTCCTGCACAGATGCGCACTAGATTATAGGCTCCCCTTAAGTCTAGTTGAGAAGATTTTTGCTCCCTGGATTTGGGAGAACAACCCTATGATGATGAGAAGAAGATTATACCGATTGGTAACAGTTATTTTATTTAGACCTCTAGTCAACACACAGGCCTAGTCCCCCATCCTTCTTCGGGACAAAGAAGCATCCTGCGCCTGCGGGAAAAGTGGAGGGACGGACGAAACCAGGGGCGTCATTGGGGGTGGGCTAGGGAGGCTGGAGCCCCGAATGGGTACCCAAAAAGCCCAGAGTCTCATATATGCTGTATTTAATTACATAGCCCCGAGTGCTGGCATTTTGCCAAGCACTGGGAGAATTCTGTGTCCGACATCTGCCGAGCGCAGAGTGTGGCCGAGAGCAGAGGCGTACTACGTGGGGGCGGGCAGCCCCAGGTATCACACACTGGGGGGTGTCAGGTCGGCACCCCCCTCCACGATTTAAATGGTGGCAGCGCCGCAGTGAGAGGCAATCTATTGGCACTGTGGCGAATCGGCGATGCCGGGGGGGGGGGGGGGTTGTGCAGGGTGACACAGAGCTCATCGCTGCACCTACCATCCCCTCCTCTCGCGGGCCGCGGGCTGTCTGTGCGATCCCGGACGTCAGGCACAGCCCGGCTGAGCAGCAGGGTGAAGCCGCCTCCCCTCTTGCCTCCTCTGTTTATGTCTAAAACAGAGGGGGAGGGGGACCTGCTGTGCATGTGCCGGCACTATCCGACTGCGAACACATATCGACAGGACACCCGCAATGATGATCAGAGGTACTGAAGGGGGCTGCACTGAACGGGGGCTGCACTGAAGGGAGGGGGCTGCACTGAAGGGGAGGTCTGTGTAACATGCAGGAGGTCCAGAGCTGCAGGATGATGTGTAATGCAAAGTGGTGCAGAGGTGCAGGGTGCTGTGTAAGGCAAAGGGGTCCAGAGGTGCAGGGTGCCGTGTAATGTAAAGGGGCCCAGAAGGGCAGGGTGCTGTGTAATGTAAAGGGATCCAGAGGTGCCAGGGTCTGTGTAATGTAAAGGGGTCCAGAGATGCAGTGTGCTGTGTAATGTCAAGGGGCCTAGAGGTGCAAGGGGTTGTGTAATGTAAAGGAGCCCAGAGGTGCAAGGTGCTGTGTAATGTAAAGGGGTGCAGGGTGCTGTGTAATGTAAAGGGGTCTAGTGATGCAGGGGGATGTGTAATGTAAAGGAGCCCAGAGGTGCAGGGGGATGTGCAATGTAAAGGGGTCCAGAGGTGCAGTGTAATGTAAAGGGGTCCAGAGGTTGCAGGGTGCTGTGTAATGTAAAGGGGCCCGGAGGTGCAGGGTGCAGTGTAATGTAAAGGGACCCAGAGGTGCAGTGTAATGTAAAGGGGCCCAGCGATGCAGTTGTGGAGATGGGGTACACAGTAGTGACAAAGAGATATTGAAGGATGCAGAGGTATGCAGGGGGCACAGTGGGGCGTTTTTACATTTTAAAGGTGGGGGTGCCAGATATAGGATCCGCCCCGGGTGCCAAATGCTCTAGGTACGCCCCTGGCAGAGAGACATTGCGGGTCCCGCCTTCTGGAGCTTGCAGGCTATGATGGACGTCCCACTGGTCCAATGCCGGGACTGCAGGACGTGTGACATACATCATAGGCGCTGCAAGCTCAGAAGGCGGGAATTACAATGCCCCTCGCCGCACCATGCCACATCCCTGCTGAGCTCCCTGCTCAGCGCTCAGTTTGGCGCTCTCCTCCTCGGCTCCTGAGCCTCCTCTGGCAAATGGCTGCATCTCTCTGACACTCACATTGGGCACGTCCGCGCCGCACACCACACGCTCCACAGCCCAGCCGGCTGCTGACAGTGCTGAGGTAGCTAAGTGATTTAATTAACCATGTCAGCAAATGTTAAATCCCTGTTATCCAAAGCCGGTACTAAAGTATGTCTTGCCACTCTGTGCAATGGTGACCCCCAATGCTAATATCTCATATTCTGTCAAGGTGGGAGACTCCCACCTTGTCAGAATATGAGATATCAGCATGGGGGTCAGTGATTGTGCATGTAGGTCATGTCTGTGCATGTAGGTCACATTACTGCATGTAGGTCATGTCTGTAGATTATTTTTACTGTATGTAGGTCATGCTAGTGTCCCTAAGAGCTTCCTTACCTGCTGATCTCATGGAATGTGTAACTGACATACACGTATCAGGTAAGCCACGCCGCCAACCCCCCCCCCCCCCGATTCTGGCTTCAGGCTAAAACCACTGGTCTTATTGCCACCTAACAACGCCCTTGGATGATGAAACCCTGATCTAGGTTTTCCTGGATGTAAAGCAAGATTCTCTCGTTCAGACAGTGGAAAGACTCTCCCTCGGGGGAGGTGTAGTGTCAGGCAAGAGGTCAATGGCACAATCACAACTGCGATGAGGAGGTAAAGTGTCAGCAATCCCTTTAAGATACTACATATAGCCGCATAAAGAAGCAGTTAAGATACTGAAAACACATCCTGAAAGTCCTTATAACAAAGCGGAATCTGTTCCATTCCCAATTGACAGGTAGCAAGTCTACCAGGGCACTGGATGCATTTTTTTTTTTTACACTGCTTGGACCAAGCCAGAATATTTCCTGTTCGCTAGTCAATTACTGGATTGTGCTTCTGAAGCCAAGGAAGGCCTACGATTAAAGGAGTGGATGGAGAGTCAATGACAAGACATGAAATCTTCTCCCAACGCCATGCCCCCAATTGTAACTGGAAAGGGTTGGTGGATTGGAGCACAAGATCTTGTGAGAGGCCAATTATCCACAGAAATCAGGCAGACTGGGCAATCTAGCGTATGAGTTTCCAGGGACAAAGAGGTCAGCCGTTCATGAGTCCCTGTACCACAGTGAATAACAGTGGGTAAAAAGTATACGATTGTTCCCCTGGGGAAACGAAAGCAGACCC
Source organism: Rana kukunoris (assembly GCA_029574335.1). Lineage (NCBI taxonomy): Eukaryota > Metazoa > Chordata > Amphibia > Anura > Ranidae > Rana > Rana kukunoris. The sequence continues at coordinate 70,285,960 of CM056055.1, forward strand.
AAGGTGACATCCCCACAATCACCTAGGTCCTGGAGTTTACCAGACGTGTAGGGCAAGAACGGTGCCTAACTGCATAGGTTCTTCCTCAGATCTGGCACTGGAGGTGGAATAGTCAGGTGGCAAGGGAGGTATATAGTTTGCCATAGCCATAGTTTGTTCTCACCTCCTCTCTCGCTGGCGGCGGTCAATTCTAATGGCTAGCCATCTCTAGGGAAGCTGGGTAGGAGAAGTTGACCAGAGCATCCTTAATTGCATTTGAAAGGCCTATTCTAAACCGGAGCGATCACATGTAAACAAACCAGCGCTCCCTTTCAGTATTTGGTGAAATAAGTGACTCAATATCTATGTGTAGGCTCAACAAAATGTGACTATGTCAGGGCTCAAAATTTCAAACCCTGAGCTACTAGCCAGGCCTCAAGAATTACTCGCCACTAGTTGCCCCACCTAATTCATACACTGCTCTGTGCCTAATTGCGCCTGTAAACAGGCCCTCGTAGATTATCTCATGGAATGACACTGTTAAATGTTTTATGCAAAATAAAGTTACACAATTAAATATTACCAACAACTTTAACAAAATGGGACAGGGCACTGGGGGCAGACCAGAGGGACAGGGCACTGGGGGCAGACCAGAGGGACAGGGCACTAGAACTGGGTCTCTTCCCCATTCTCTTGCTGTCTCCTTTGCAACTTCCATCCATCCTCTCTCTCTCCCTCTCCTATTCATGTCATCATCAGGAGCCTGTGTGTGCGGCTCCACTTCACCCTTTTATTCAGGCTGGCAGTGAGGAGAGAAACTGCAGCACAGCGGGAGGGAGTACAATCCAGCGCTGAGATCCACACAACTGCACAGCCATTGACACCATAGCACAGCGACAGCGCACAGCACACATTGAGACCAGTTTGTTCGCAGTGCTCAGGCTGAACTGTTGGACACTTACATAGAGCACAAGGAGAAGAACACTGCACAAACTAGAAGGCTGTCGCTCTCATGTCAGGGCAACTTTCAGTGAGCGCTGCACCGGAGTGGTAATTTTCGCAATCCTCCACCTCACTTATTACTTCCTGCTCCCTGCTCTCCAGCTACATTGGTCGAGGGGAGGGGGGCAGGCTCAGAGAAGTCATACTGTTAGGTCCCATGGCTTGATTAGAATTGTAAAGAGAGCTCCTGTGTACTGCTCTGCCTGTGCGCAGTTTACCAGAGTACTTTTCCCGAGCGTGCGCCTTTCCTCTTCGGCCGTCAATCACATCGGGACTCGAAGTGTAGGCACAGATTGGAGGGAGATTGGTCATGCAGCCCTGTCATCACTCGCCCCCAGCTTAAATCCACTCGCCAAATGCTAGCAGGCGAGTGGAAATTGAGGGCCGACTATGTAACACATATGTATACCAACCAACTTTTATAAAAAGAAATGCACTTACATTAAAAACAAGTATATATGTGCCTTTAAACTGGACAACACAACCACAAACAGATACTCGGCGGCTTCGGCGTCGCCCTGTTCCTCTGAAACGTTACATCACCACTCTCGTGACTTGCTCAGTTTCTGTATCCAGTTTGAGAGGCACATATACTTGTTTTTAATGTACACTGGAACCTCGGATTACGAGTATAATCCGTCCCAGGAGAACGCTCGTAATCCAAAGTACTCACATATCAAAGTGAGTTTCCCCATTGAAGTCAAGGAAAATGAAAATACAGGTGAAACTCGAAAAATTTGAATAACGTGCAAAAGTTAATTTATTTCACTAATGCAACTTAGACGGTAAAACCAATATACAAGATAGACTCATTACATGCAAATCAAGCCACGATTTGTCATAATTTTGATGATTATGGCTTACAGATCATGAAAACCCCAAATCCACAATCTCCGAAAATTAGAATATTACATGCAATCAATAAAACGAAGATTGTACATAGAATAATATCGGACCTCTGAAAAGTAGAAGCATGCATATGTACTTAGTACTTGGTCTGGGCCCCTTTTGCAGCAATTACTGCGACGTGGCATGGAAGCTATCAGCCTGTGGCACTGCTGAGGTGTTATGGAAGACCAGGATGCTTCTATAGCGGCCTTCAGCTCTTCTGCATTGTTCGGTCTCATGTCTCATCTTTCACTTGGCAATACCCCATAGAGATTCATTCTCTATGGGGTTTAAGTCCGGCGAGTTTTCTGGCCAATCAAGCACAGTAATCCCACGGTCATTGAACCAGGTTTTGGTGCTTTTGGCAGTGTGGGCAGGAGCCAAGTCCTGCTGGAAAATGAAGTCAGCATCCTCAGAGCTCGCTTGCAGAAGGAAGCATGAAGTGCTCCAAAATCTCCTGGTAGACGGCTGCGGTGACCTTGGACTTAATGAAGGACAGTGGACCAACACCAGCAGGTGACATAGCTCTCCAAATCAACTTAGACTGTGGAAACTTCACACTGGTCTTCAAGCATCTTGCAGTTTGTGCCTCTTCATTCTTCCTCCATACTCTGGCTCCTTGGTTTCCAAATGAGATGCAAAAATTTGCTCTCATCAGAAAACAGGACTCTGGACCACCGAGCAACATACCTGGTCTGTTTTTCTTTAGCCCAGGTAAGACACTTCTGACGTTGTTTGTTGTTCAGGAGTGGCTTAACAAGAGGAATACGACATTTGAATCCCATGTCCAGGGTCGGTCTGTGTGTGGTGGCTATTGATGCACTGACTCCAGCCTCACTCCACTCCTTGTGAAAGTCTAAACACTTTTGAATGGCCTTTTCCTGACAATCCTCACCAGGCTTCGGTCATCCCTACTGCTTATGCACCTTTTTCTTCCACACTTTTTCCTTCCACTTAACTTTCTATTAATGTGCTTTGATCCAGCACTTTGGGAACATCCAACTTCTTTTGGAATTACGTTTTGAGGCCTTCCCTCTTTATGGAGGGTGTCAATGATAGTTTTCTGCACAACTGTCAGGTCAGCAGTCTTTCCCCAGGATTGGCATCCCTACTGAACCTGACAGAGACCATTTAAAAGCTCAGGAACCCTTTTGCAGGTGTTATGGCTAAAAGGAGTAGTAAAGGAAAAAAAATTTTTTGCTGAAATGACTGTTTACAGGGTATAGAGACATAATAGTTAACCGATTCCTTTTAAAAAATGATTAAAAATAGATAAAAATGAGGGCTGTGCAAATTAACTTTTAATTAATCGATTAATCTTTAATTTTTTTTGATCGATCAAAATTCTTTTGATTGGTACTCACCTCTCCGCTGGCTTCTGGGCCTTCAGGGAGTTCCGTCGGAGATCTGGTGACGTCACGGACAAGGGCAGGGCTTGCTGTGTCCATCTGAAGGGCTCCTTTGCTCATATCTGCATGCCGGCGGGACCTTACTATCTGCCACACACAAGGGCTGTTACACTTCCCTCTATCACTTCCCTCTATCACTTCCCTCTATCACTTCCCTCTATCACTTCCCTCTATCACTTCCCTCTATCACTTCCCTCTATCAACCTGGGATTCTACAACCATCCACTGGGAGTTGTGATAGTTCCCTTTCACGGGACATCTACATGCCAACGGACTGATGTTAACCCCTCCATATCTGGATTCAGCAACGGTATCGTTGTACACATTTTTATACCAGTATATGACAGCTTTTGTTACCGCTTGGTATTACTCGCACCGTTTTTACAGTTTATGTAGCTACATCAATTTTATCTGCAGTGCAATATTTATTTGGTTACCTATTTGAAGACTATAAAAGTTTTAATGCTATTCCCATCGAGCGCTGCCTTTGTGTGTTTTTTGTATCCTGCTATCCATGTTTCCAGTTGTTGGGAGCTGCACTGGGAATCGGCCTGCAAGGAGATCAGCTAAAAATAGTTGGATCTGTATGTGCATTATAATTAATCAAAATTAGTCGATCTTTTTTTTTTTTTTTTTTTTTTAACCAGTTAGCAACAACCTGCCGAAAAATAACGGCGGCAAGGTGGTTGCTTAACTCTGGGATCACGTTATATAACGTGATTCCAGAGTCGCACTCCCGCGCGCCCCCTGGGGCGCGCACACGGGAATGTCCGGCGGGTCACAGATCACGGTACACGGGAATGTCCGGCGGGTCACGGATCACGGTAAATCGCCGCTGATAGCGGCGGTTTACCACGTGATCGCGCCGTCCAATGACGGCGCGATCACATGTAAACAGACCGGCGTCATTTGATGACGCCGGTTCCTCCCTCCTCTTTCTGTACCGATCGGTACAGTGTGAGAGGGGGGAAGCGCGGATGGCGGCAGCGCTGTGGATGGATCTGTGACTATTGCAGTCACAGATCCATCCATCCCTGCAACCCCCTGCGCAATACTCAGCAGTACCCCCAGCGCACAATACTCTGCAGTACCCCCAGCGCACAATACTCTGCAGTACCCCCAGCGCACAATACTCTGCAGTACCCCCAGCGCACAATACTCTGCAGTACCCCCAGCGCACAATACTCTGCAGTACCCCCAACGCACAATACTCTGCAGTACCCCCAACGCACAATACTCTGCAGTACCCCCAACGCACAATACTCTGCAGTACCCCCAACGCAATACTATGAACAATACTCTGCAGTACCCCTGCGCAATACTCCCTGCGCAATACTCTCTGCGGTCGTTTTTTTTTCAGGCTTCCCAGCCTAGAGGTGAGATGTGGGGTCTTATTGACCCCATATCTCACTGTAAAGAGGACCTGTCATGCCATATTCCTATTACAAGGGATGTTTACATTCCTTGTAATAGGAATAAAAGTAATCAAAACTTTTATTTTTGGGGAAAAACTGGTCAAACTAAAATAAAAGTAAAATGAACAATAAAAATAAATAAAAATAAAATTAAGCGCCCCTGTTCCCGTGTGCTCGTATACAGAAGCGAACGTGCACGTAAGTCCCGCCCACATATGAAAACGGTGTTCAAACCACACATGTGAGGTATCGCTGTGAACGTTAGAGCGAGAGCAATCATTTTGGCCCTAGACCTCCTCTCCAACTAAAATTATGTAACCAGTAAAAATATTTAAAGCGTCAACCTATGGGGATTTTTAAGTTGCTAAGTTTGGTGCCATTCCACGACCGTGTGCAATATTGAAGGGTGACATGTTGGGTATCTATTTACTCGGCGTAACTTCATCTTTCATATTATGCAAAAACATTGGGCTAAATTTAATGTTTTTTTTTTTTTTAAAAGCACAAAACTTTTTTATTTCCAAAAAAAATGTGTTCGAAAAATTGCTGTGCAAATACCATGCATGATAAAAAGTTGCAACAACCGCCATTGTATTCTCTAGGGTCTTTGCTAAAAAAGCATATATAATGTTTTGGGGTTCTATGTAATTTTCTAGCAAATAAATGATAATTTTTACATGTAGGAGAGAAATGTCAGAATTGGTCTGGGTGCTCCCTGCATGTTGGGCCTCTGTATGTGGCCACGCTGTGTAAAAGTCTCACACATGTGGTATCGCCATACTCGGGAGGAATAGCAGAATGTGTTTTGGGGTGTCATTTGTGGTATGCATATGCTGTGTGTGAGAAATAACCTGCTAATATGAAAATTTTGTGGAAGGAAAATAAAAATGAAAAAAAAAAAACTTGATTTTGCAAAGAATTGTGGGAAAAAATTACAACTTCAAAAAACTCACAATGCCTCTTTCTAAATACCTTGGAATGTCTTCTTTCCAAAAAGGGGTCATTTGGGGGGTATTTGTACTTTTCTGGAATGTTAGGGTCTCAAGAAATGAGAGAGGCTGTCAGTACATCAGATGTGATCAAATTGATCAATTTTCAGTAATTGGTGCCATAGCTTTTAGACCCTATAACTTTCACCCAGACTAAATAATATCTAATTTTTTTTTGTTTTGTTACCAAAGATATGTAGCAGTATACATTTTAGGCCAAGTTTATGAAGAAAAATTACTTTTTTGCAAAATGTTATAATAGAAATGAAGAAAAATTCATTTTTTTTTACAAAATTGTCGTTCTTTTTTCATTTATAGCGAAAAAAAAAAAAACCGCAGAGGTGATAAAATAACACCAAAAGAAAGCTCTATTTGTGGGAAAAAGGACAAAAATGTCATTTGGTTACAGTGTTGTATGACTGAGTTATTGTCATTCAAAATATGAGAGCACCGAAAGCTGAAAATTGGTCTGGTTATTAAGTGGGTTTAAGTGCCCAGTAGTCAAGTGGTTAATCGATTAATTGAACACAAAAATTTTGATCAGTAACAGCCCTAATAAAAATCAATCATATAATATGCCTGCAGTTTAGTTTAGTTTTTAGACTAGTTTAGAGACACACAGAACAAAAACAAACACAGGGCAGTATTTGTTTTTAAAAATGAATCTGATGAGTTTTAGACACATAGTAATCGCATCTTCTTGATCATGGACCACAATGAAAAGCTACCATGTTTTTTCATAAGGAGCCAGACAAGCAGGAAGTGTGGAGTTCAGCAAGGGATTACAGCAACTAAGCAAAAATGGACATGGAGGACATGAAAGCAGGAATGCTATAAAGGTAAAGCAAGCTATTTAGCATTAAAAAAAAAAAAATCCTTTACTGATCCTTTAATTAGCTGATTAGAGTGCGACACTTTGAGACTATAATATTGCACCTTTTCACAATATTCACATTTTCTGAGATTGTGGATTTGGGGTTTTCATGAGCTGTACGCCACAATCACCACAATTATGACAAATCATGGCTTGAACTATCTTGCTTTGCATGAAATGAGTCTATCTCATATTAGTATCACCTTCTAAGTTTCTTTAGTGAAATAAGTTAACTTTTGCACAATATTCTAAATTTTTGGAGTTTCACCTGCAATTTGTTAGGCATTGACTTCAATGGCATGCAACACCGCATGCGGCCAGAGGTGGGGGGGGGGGGGGAGTGCCTCAGAGTCTTGGAAACAGGCTCGGAATGGAGTATGCATTCTTTTTTAGAGAGTACAAGATGAGCTGCTGGGGACCATATTACCCTTCACTGTTGTATGGAAAGTTCCTCCCCAAGAGCATGTTCCCATCTAAGCATGTACCTAGGCTTCCCTTGGGTATCCACACTGTACTCATTTGATATCAGAGACTAGACTTTTGTGACGGGCCTGCAAAGACTATGCGCCCAAAACAGGGTAAATTTTAAAAATTAGAGGTTAGGAGCAAAAAGGTAGGAACATGACGACCTATCTGAAGGTAGCCAACACAAATCTATGGGGGCAGGTCATGCTTCCCTCGAAGTTCCTCAAAAGGATGGTAACTTTCACATTACGAGATTAACTATGTGATCAAAAGCGGAACAGAGTTTTTTTATCGACCATGGTGAGATAATTTGGGAGGTGAGGCCATCTGGCATCTTAGGGATATAGAGGAAGGCTGTCAAAAAAGCTTCAGACTGAAGGGGGTGTTTTTGTTTCAGCTGCCTACAACAGTGGTAGAACAATGCCATAGTGTACAGAAGAGGCAGAAGGCATATCTGCATCATTATTCCACAATAGATTATTTGGGTGGATTGGGGCCAGCCATAGTTTATCTTGGTCCAGCAATTGTAGGGTAAACCATGAGGCAATGGGTCCAAAAATTGTAGGGTAAACCATGAGGCAACGGCCCTCAATTGTGTTGCATGATAGTAAAGTATAGGATTGGGGAAGGCCAAACCCCCAATCTTTCTTTGGGGCAAAGATGCTGAGTGAGCTATCCTATGCTGATTGTGGTTCCACGTAAAAGTTCAAGAGATCCCCCTGAAGACTTAAAAGATGCGCCAGGGGATAGGTATTAGTAGGGTCATCAAACAATATATAATCTTAGGTACGATCGTCATTTCAACTGGATGCTATGCAACCTAGCCAGGAAACGCGGTAATGCTTCCATTTAGTGAAGAGATTTTATTAACGCAAAGAGATGTTTAAAATGTTACCTTCGTACAGAGAGTCGTACTCTGTACTGTAATGCACACCCCCAAGTATTTAATAGCAGTGGATTTTCATGCATAGGAAAAAGACCCTGAGAGATGCTGCACTTCAGTGGGATGGATGTTAAGTGGCAAAGCTTCAGATTTGGAGGAACTAACTTTATAACCAAACAAAAGCACCAAACTCTTCCAATAGCTTATGGAGGTTATTGGGGGTTACTCGAGGTTGTGTTAAGGTAAGGAGAACGTCATCCGCAAACAGCGAAATTTTAAACTCCCCTAACCGGGACCCATGAACAAGGGGATCACAGTGGATCTGGGCTGCAAGAGGTTCAATGTTTTACCCGAAGGCTTCGATACACAAAATAAAAAAAAGTCATTGGGGTAGATTCACAAAGACGTAATATTCCGCTGCGTAATCGAAATACGGTACGCTGCCGTATTTCACCAGACTCTACACCGAATTCAGGTAGTTTTTTTGCGCGTACGCTATTGTGTCGTATTTTTTTTCCGCCGCGCAATCGAAATACGTGATTAGGGGGCGTGAAGCATTTAAATTAAGCGCGTCCCCGCGACGATCGAACTGCGCATGCTCTGTTCAGGAATTTCCCGCCGTGCATTGCGCGAAATCACGTCGTGACGTCATTCGTTGTTTGAGTAGCGGCGTTTACGAACATTCCTATTCCCGGACGACTTACGTTAAAAATAATAAAAGACATCGGAAAACGTTGAAATTCGACGCGGGAACGACGGCCATACTTAACATGGGCTGTCTAATATTAGACCAGCAAAAAGCAGGTATAGTGAAACGGAAAAAAAAGATGACTAAAGGTGCCGTAAGAGATTGCGTTGAAAGTGCGAAATTTTGTGGATTGCAGGCAAAAGCTCATTAGCATACCCTGACGGCGAAAAACAACAGGAAGTCCGCCCAGTGGCCGCAATTTTCTGGCAGCGTAGATCTGAAGGCGTACTAACACGTAATACAGTCGAAATGAAGCCCGCAGGTGTCTTTTCATGGTTTGAGGATTTCGACTAGCGTAAAAACGCCCGTAAGTCGAAATTACTCCAGTCTAACAACATTTACACAGGCGTAATCGCTTTGTGAATCTAGGCCCATGACATTAAAAGACATTAAAAAAAAACAACATACCAGAATGACAACACACAGTAAAAACCTGGGGGTCTGTCCATCACACCCTATTAAAATTAGGTGACTCCAAAAGTTTGTATAAAAAGTATGATTTTCAATTCCTTTCGGAATTTCAAGAAGTAATCATCAAGTCTCGGTTTCAGAGGCAAGGAGTTTCAAGATTTAGCTCCTTGTACTTCACTCGTTCTCCCTCCGCATTTTTCTTTTTGAATTTTGGAATCTTCAATTTGGCCAGATTCGCCCATCTCAAGGATAAGGTAGGCACATACTTGATGAATTTTTCTTATGGCAACACGACCATGCAGCCCACCTTTCTTCAAGTGCCTCCTTATTGTGCCTCTTGAAACAGCCACACCACATGGATACATGTCCTGTATTTCACCTGAAGTTATTTGTGGGGGGTTTTTTTGCATCCCAAACAATTTTCCTGGCAGCTGTGGCTGCAATTTAAATTAGTCTACCTGACTTTGGTTTGGTTTCAACAGAACCCCTCAATTCCCACTTCTTAATTAGAGTTTGAACACTGCCGATTGGCATTTTCAATTCCTTGGATATCTTTTTATATCTCTTTCCTGTGTTATACAGTTAAAACTACCTTTTCCCGCAGATCCTATGGCAATTATTTTGCTTTCCCCATGACTCAGAATCCAGAAACTTCAGTGCAGCATGGGATGAAAGATGCAAGGGTCTGCCAGAAACGAATTGGCCTTTTATACATATACACACACACACAAATTACAAGCAAACAGATCACAGGTGAGGATGGCTACCGTTAATAGCCATTCAAACCCCTTTGTGTCAACTTGTGTGCATGTTATCGGGCCAAAAATCACAAGGGTATGTAAACTTTTGATCAGGGTCATTTGGGTAGTTTCGGCTGGGATTATGATTAAAAAAAAAAAAGTAAATACAGTTGATTGATAACAAATGGTTTCAGCCAAACACTAACCACTCACTCGTTTGTTTTATTCATATTCTCTGAAAAAACAGGCAAGAAATCATAAATTCTGCCAGGGTATGTAAACTTATGAGCACAACTGTATATGAATGGTTATCATTGGATATCATGGGGAACGACTTGTCATGTGACTTTGCAGTCCCAAGTCGCAGGACAAGTTGCACAAGTGTGAAAAGGGCCTAAAGCAAGAGATCGATGAAATCAACTTTGTCAACAGTATGTTAAGCTACCCACACCTATTTGGACCCATTCACACTGTCTGCACACTAAAGCGCAGCAGTCTAGAGTGCGGGCAGCTGTCCGGTTCAGATGCAGTGATCCACAGTGAGGTAGCAGTTTACCACATTAGTTACTTTTTTTTCTTGACAACTTTATTTGAAGTGCACAAAGTGACACTGAGCTACTGTGCGGGAACATCAAGCATGCAGAATGACTGTATTTCATTGCAGGCTATTGCACCGCACCTCCCGGCTATATTGCAGTGTCAATAGGGCACATTGAAAAACATATGTTTCCGGCATAGAAAAACACCAGCCACGCCACTAGTGTGAACAGGCCCTTAAAGATTGATTGAAGATGTTTGAACATTTTTAAAGCATATTCAGCAAACTACTATTGCATCACATACAAGTAACAATAAACAAGGCAATAAAGTTTAATACAGCTGTGTACATTCATTATGTAAGCCCACTAGGGTGACCACATTTACAAACTACCATTAAGGGACACCCCCCCCTTCCCAAAAATCAGCTTTTGATGTAATGAATCACAGCACAGTGATTGGACACAAGAGGCAGGATTTATGATTTCTCCAATCACAAGCAGGGGGCGGGGATTGTGCTTGTAACGGAACCCCAAATGGGACAGGGGTTAACACCATTTAAGATATTCCATTCCGAACCCAAGACAGCTTATCGACACTCCACAATCTGGCGAACACGACCCATACGGATTCCCCCAGAAACGAGACACAGCTCTGTTCTCTGGTTCAAAACGAATAGACAATCTCTATTGAGAAGGCAGGCTCTTATATACACCAAAAAGAATACTGCAGTAATCAAATGGACAATGACAAACTCCACCCACAACATCATACAATGGTTCCTAACGAGTCCCCCTCAATACACATCATTTACCCAGATAAGGTGAATCTGAGATATGACCTTTAAAGATAGACACCTGCTATACAATACACATTCCTTTAGTAGACATCATTTACATTAGCTAATTAACTACAGCTGACAAGTCAGACATCTGACCTTTAGACTGTGCTAACTCACAACACACATCTATCATCAATAGAACTTTCACACAATACAGTGTCAATTAGCATAACACAATATAAGGTTCTTAGGAGCCATACTAAGGTTCATTTACATCACAGTAGCAGACTTAATAGTACACATCAGTCAACACAATACAATATATTAATATATATATATATATATATATATATATATATATATATATATAATATTACACACACATACATGTATACTGTATATATATATATATATATATATACACACACACACACACACAATATATACAATATCTATACTGCATTAAATGTGACTAGCACAGACCATAGTGGGGGGTTCTCATTCACCCTGTGCCCCTATTAGAGACACAGGGTGATCTACACCAAGGATGAGCTCTGGCATGGTACACGTTAAGAGCCCGCCAGGAAGTGTGCACGGCGCTGCGCTAATCACAGCCTGGGAGACATTTCCCGATCTCTACAGCCGAGCATCGGGAAATGTTTCTCTGGCTGTGATTAGGGCAGCGCCGTGCACACTTCCTGGCGGGCTCTGAATGTGTACCATGCGAACATGCCAGAGCTCATCCTTAATCTACACATAAGAGGCATCGGTGAAGCTGAAACAGGAGCATCTCATACTTTCTAAGCGCTTCTGGATTCCACGGGCCCTCCCGTTACAGTGCTCCTCCAGGCATTCCCGGCCAGGACAAGTAGTGTCAGCGAGTAAAGCGTGAAGTGGCAGCCTTTTTTGGGGGGCATCAGATTGGCCGGGGGGGGATGTCTGTGTCAGTTTCATTCCGGGACACTGTATTGTCCTGAAATGAAGGTGCCTGGGACAGACCTGCAAAATGCGGGACTGTCCCGGGCAATCCAGGACACGTGGTCACCCTAAAGCCCACAAACCTTTTAATTTCTATATATACCTATCTAAGCCAAGTAGATTTTACATTTAGATTGCAACAGGTATGGCAATTCTCTTTACGTTCCTATTATGTTTTAGTAGATTTGATTTATTTTATACAATTGCCTGCCCATAATAGGTTTGGCAACATTGAACACATTCAATTAAAACAACAAATGTTAACTACGTCACCTTATCATGGTCTCCATCAAAAAGCTGCAAGAAGCTGGCTTGTGTTCCGGTTGTACCCTTCACCCCTCGAAATCTGAGCTCATTTCGGGCTCGTTCTACATTGTGAAGATCCATGCACAGGTCTTGAAGCCACATACAAGCCCGTTTGCCTACGGTAGTGAGCTGGGCTGGTCTGCAAAAACAAACATTGCACAGTTGATCACTAAATCATAATTAAATTAGAAAAAAAAAACAAAAAAACAACATGGACAAACAGCAGGAAATAATATCTTGGAATAGATTCAAGTGCACGTTGATAAAGGGCAAAGCGCAATGCTGTACTGAAATTAAATATATGATTTCAGCATGACGAGTTACAGCATAACCACCACTCCACTGCTTGAAGTTAGATATCAACTGCAACCAAAACTTTTTTTCTTTTTTAGGATTGTATAAAGTAGGGGACAATCGAACTTCTGTCAGGTGTATTGCCGTCATTGACCTATTACTGGAGACATTTCCCCCATCAACTCCTTGCTGTGTGCCATCAAGTCGGAAAGGGAAAAATGGGAGTAGCCAGAAAAGTAGGATTTCACCATGTCAGAACAGTGTTGTTGCCACATCCCTAATGTGTAAAGGGGGGGGGACCCCCTTTGTTGGGACTTTATAGGAAACAACCACACATAAGTAAAACTAGAAAATAGATTTATTGTTGCACATAAAATTATTCGATCATTCAAGCATGAAAAGACATAATCAGACAGTCACAGGAACACTCTTCCTGCAGCAGAGGTGCAGCATGAGGTAGCACGCTGCACGTCACGGAGCCGGGGGAGGAGCCTGATCGTGGTGGTGAGCGGCTGTGGGGAGCCCCCAGGCTCTGGGAGGACGAGAGAAACAGCCAGTGGAGTTTGTCGCTGGGAATGCTGGCAAACTACTAGCGGTCCCCCAGGATAACTCCCCCCCCCGCCGGATGACAAACTCGACGTGGACCGAGGGTGAGAAGTGTTCAGAGAGGCGGAGGGACGGTGTCCCTTATAAGAAATGCACAGACCACTCACGGACCATCCACCCTGAACTCAAGAGAACCCCCCGGTTCAAAGACATTAAAAGGAGAAGCACAGTGAGGAGAGGTGAGCAAATATAAAATGCAATGTTAAAGAGGATTAAACTTTTGCCAAATAGTGCCTGATATAGCGAGAGGAGGAGGAGGAGAGTACTGGTGGAATTGCTGGAATATGTAGTCCTGAGTAAGCCTGGATGTGTCAATATGATATACTGAGACCAAGTGCTGATCCCTTACTAGTACTGAGATAATAACTATAAAAGGAGCAGATGAGCGGTGGACTGTGATAAATGTTTACATTATATGCGGTGTGAGATGGCTGTGGAAATAATCAGAGTGCCATGACGTAATACTCAGTACGGTGTTAGGGGAGTATCAGCAGTATCAATTATCTACTTATATTGTGGAATTATATGCCTTGGAATGGGATATGCAAATAGATAAAGGCAAATATATGAAGATATGGTCCCTGGTATAGAGTACCCTTAATGAAATTGCCCCCAGCTGGGCACAAACTGAAAATACTAAGGGCTAGTTTAAGCCCTAGTGTGTAAGGGTACTAGACATTTGACAGTGGATCTCCAGGCACTGTGAAATAAAAGGCTATTACAGATGGACTGAGGTATTACATAAAATACAGACGCTACTGGGCAGGATAAGAAGTAAAATCTGACCATAAAAGTTTTTCTTCTTTTTCTTTGCTTGCCCCCCCAAACCCCTGGTAGAGACTTTGCCTCTGTTTATTCTTTTTTTTTCACCCTTGTGGATATGCTCTTTTCTTTTCTGTGGAGCCAACTCCTTCTTTCTGGGGAAATCGCAGAGTATCGGTGGACCAAGGAACACTTTGAAGCTTTAAATTGAGTCTGACGTTTGGGCCTTTCTGAATCTGCCCTTCCCTCATATGGCTATACTCTCAGGAGTACTATTTTCTGTTGTGTTATTCTTTTTGTATTTTTGCTGAATGCTTGCCTCCCTTTTTTTTCTGGCATCTACCTCCTTATCCTTGTTAAGGAGTACAAGATCTACAAAAGTAACAAATGCAACAAAGCAATAATAGTAAAAGTAACAGAACCTAAAGGAGCAATGGAAAAATGTTAATACAAGTAATATACAAAAGTATTTAACAAAAGAAAGCACCCCTACAAGCCCTACACCGGGAAATGGCAGGCAATTAAAAATAAAAAGTCTGCGAAAAAGAAGGGGAGGTGCAGGAAAAGGCTAAAGCGAATACTAATATGGAGAGCCAAGTGGGTACAGGGGAGCAAAGCATACAAATGCTGACCAAATCAGAAATGGTGGAAATGTTTGTAAGGTACCTGTGGAAGGTAGTGTCCGAAGTGGAACTTGTATGCTGAGGATTCAGGCAAAACGTCGTCAAGCAGATTTGGTTGGCAACAGATCAGGCAAAGTAGTACACAATCGAAATCCAAAGAGTGGTCAGGCAGGCAAAGGTCATACATGAGCTGGCGGTGAAGTACTAAATCGGCAGGCTAGAGAGTAGTCAGGAATTCAGGCAGGAGTTCAATACGAAAAACAAGATCACAGAGCAGTCACAACACCCAGGGAACTAATCCACATAAATGGGCACTGAGTGATAGCATCACTTCCTATTTATGGGCTTGCAGCCAATACAGAGCAAAAAAGGGTGGGCCACATACCGGACCCCAGCTCGATAGCCAAAACAATGAAAAGCTAAAAAAAAAAAAAAAAAATGTAGGGATCAAGGACACCAATCGATCCGGCCACTGACTGTATAAAGATCCCCAATAAAAAATATATTTTAATTAATATTCAAAATAAATCACGGTGGCCCTTCCCAAAAACCCAGCGCTTCAGGAAGACAGAGAATACTTATAATAAATAAAACTATAAGTTTAAAGCACGATAATAAACCCACAAAGTGAGAGTGTGTAGATCTACAATACACCTCCCTCACTTGTCAAGCAAATAACTGCTGGAGCTGCTACTATAACCTGTCCTAAGGCAGGTAATAAACACTAACAAAACCACATATAAAACAATATGAAGCAGCGCTCCTTAATTGGAATGTCACTTGCTATGATATGAAAAGTCCAAAGTTCATATGAATAAATGATGGAAAAAAGAAGTTAATCCCAAGATGATCCGTGAAAAGGAAAGAGGAGATGTATCTCTCAAACACCATAAGATTCTTTTTGACCACCACCACCACGTGCAATAGCTGAATGAAACTCTTACCAGACAGCGCTGGATATAAAGCGTTGTATTGTAACACACAGCCTGAGAGAAAAATCCAAATTCTCTCCTCTTATGGATATCAACTCACATGTGAGGAAACAAAAAAAGCAGATGGTGGCACATAGCGTAATTCCGTAGGGTTTATTGTAAAAATCACATAAAATGTAAGAAATACACTTACAATTTCAGTAAAATCATTCGGCATATATCACATACATTGTGATCGTTCATCACCGCAGCTGGTCTTTGGCGGAGGTGTTCAAAACAGCGATCGCCGTCTGACTCAGTTGGTTAGGTCCCGCTGTGTTCTCACGCGCCAACGCCTAGTAGCGTGATGACGTCACTTAGATTGACAGTTGTCTCAACCAACCCAGACGCGTTTCGTCATAGGAATGACTTCATCTGTGGGTGTGGTTGTACAACTGAGTGCTCGATATTTATATAGCATCCCACTTGTTGCCAATTGATATACAGGTGTGCTGGTTTAATTTCACATCCGCCCTGACCATTCATCTCTATTTGGCATGTCATATAAAAGGTGATGCAGCTATTAGTTTGCTGACCCCTAGTGGATGCAGAGAATATTGCTTTCCAGATAATATAGTGGACACTTTCATGGTATCTGAATCAATATTAGCAATTACAGATAGAGCAAATACTCCAATAAATTCTGAATCAATTATTCTCATTAAATATATCTATAAAATGTATATAATACATCAACTAAATAAAATCTATAAAAAAATATAAAAATATAATATAAATAAAAAAATCTATATATATAAAAAAAAAAAAAATATATATAATAATGCATATACACAAAACTATACATAATAAGACAAAATAAATCTTCTATATGAATGAAGGAGACCCAGCCTAACATGATACTCAAACTAAACTCAAGCTAAAAATCACTAATAAAGCAATTTACGTCCAACTCCACATTCATACCCTTAGGAGTCAGAGTATCCATAAAATATATCCATCTTGTTTCTCGTTTAGATATTTCTCTTACAAGATTCGATCCCCTCCAATTAGGGTGGATACAATCAATTCCCCAAAATTTTAAACAGGACGGATCTTTATTATGGAATTTTTTAAAATGTAAAGAAACACTGTGATGTTTAAATCCAAGTTCGATATTGGTAACATGTTCTGCTATCCGTATTTTTAATTTTCTTTTAGTACGGCCTACATACATAAGATTACACGGACATTGCAGAACATATACAACGTGTGTAGAATTACACGTAATAAATTCAGTAATGTTACACTTTTTATTATTTCCTGTTGAAACAAATTCTGACAGGCCTCTAATAGGATTATTCACCACTAAACAGGAACTGCATTTTCTGCAGGAATAGAACCCTGTAATTTGCCAACACATATTTTTCTTTTTAGGTGGATCTAGCACCTTTTGTACCACTTTATCCCCAAAATTGGGTGCTTTACGGTAAATAAACTGAGGGGCTATAGGTAAGGCTTGATAGAGAACTTTATCCATACATAATATGTGCCAATGTCGTTTGAATATGGTCTCAATATCCTTATATTGGCCGTGAAAATTTGAGAGAAAGCTCCATTCTTGTTTGGAATCTCTAGGGCGGTCTTTGTTAATGAGACACGCCTCTCTCGGCATGTCCTCTAGTTCTTTAGTAATTTTATCCAGATTTTCCTTACTGTACCCCTTCTGCATAAACCTCCTCTTTATAGTTTCAGAGTGGGTGACAAATTCATCATTGTTAGTACAGTTGCGCTTGACCCTCATCAACTGCCCTTTTGGTATATTTTTTAACCAATTCGGGTGATGACCACTAATTAGTGGCAGATAACTGTTCCTGTCAGTTGGTTTGAAGTAAATGCTAGTTATCAAGGTTAAACCTTGTACTCTAACATCGACATCTAGGAAATGGATATGTTCTTTACTAAATTCATATTCCAGCTTGATGTTATTTTTGTTGGAGTTTAGTTCATCCAAAAATGCTAATAGAGATGTTTCGCTGCCTTCCCAAATAAGGAATAAATCGTCAATGAATCTCCTATAAAATAGGAGGCCATCTTTCTTATTTAGAAACACTGATTTATCTTCCCATTCCCCCATGAAGAGGTTGGCTATACTGGGAGCAAATCTAGCTCCCATTGCCACTCCCCTTTTCTGGGAATAGAACTCTTGATTGTACCAGAAGTAATTCCGGGACAGACAAAAATCTAAAGCCTGTCCCAGGAAAACTTTTTGTTCAAACGGTAAATCGTCTCGCTGGCATAAAGCCCAATTGAGGGCTAGTAATGCATCATTGTGCTGAATAATTGTATACAGCGATGATACATCAGCTGTTACCAGATGTATGTCAGTTTTTCCTGTTAGGTCAATATCCCCAATGAGTTGTAAAAAACTCTTAGTATCCTTCAAATAGGCCCTAGTTTTCAGGACACTTGCTTGAAGGAAAGTATCTAGATATTGACCTAATCTTGCAGTCACAGAACCTATAGAGTTCACTATAGGGCGTGCTGGAGGTTTAACAGAATCTTTATGTATCTTAGGTAGCGTGTATACAGTTGGTACTCTGCAGAAACTGGGTGAGAGGTATGTATGCTCTTTTTTAGTGAGTACTCTCTTAACCCTCCCCATATCAACCAGTTTTTGTAATTCAGCATGATAAGCCTTTGTTGGATTATTCTTTAGCTTAACATAGGTGTTTTCATCAGACAGCATATCAGTCAGTTGTAAGTCATAATAGGATTTATCCAATATGACTACTCCTCCCCCTTTATCTGCTGGACGAATAATCACATTATTGCGTTCCTGTAGCAACTCAATACCGTCCTGAATATGCGTAGGGTTCATATTCTTTTTTATCTTTACTTTGTCCAGGTCCTTAAGGATTAAATTCTTAAAAACGTCTATGTGTTGATTGGCAGGATTGAGGGGATTGAACAGAGATCTGTTCTTCAGTCCACTATCAATTCCTGACATATTTGTATCAACTCTATAATTATTACTTGGACCTCTGTTCAAAAAATATTTCTTAAGGTTTAACTTACGTATATATTTATGGACATCCATGTATACCTCAAATTTATTGAGGGATTTTTTAGGAGCACATTTAAGGCCTAAATTGAGTATGTTTAGTTCCTTATGA
Source organism: Rana kukunoris (assembly GCA_029574335.1). Classification (NCBI taxonomy): domain Eukaryota; kingdom Metazoa; phylum Chordata; class Amphibia; order Anura; family Ranidae; genus Rana; species Rana kukunoris. The sequence continues at coordinate 70,304,734 of CM056055.1, forward strand.
GTAAGTTGGACCGAACTTAGATTGTATATTCCTGTTATTCCATCCTTCTTTTTTTGGTGTTTGTACTGGATCCTTCTCCCTGCTCTGCAGCCCCTTCTTCCCTTACATATGGTGTGGGGGGGTGGGGATGATGGTATGAATTCTGTGGAGGTCTCCACCATCCTTGATGGTTCTGAGGTGGGTATGCATTCCCTGGAGGTCTCCCTCTGTATGCATGATTGCCCCTGTATCCCCGGGACCCTCTCTTGCCCCGGCCTAAAAAAGGACGTGGGGAACCAGTATTATTGTATTCATCATTGTAGGCCAATGGTGCAAATCTGTTATTAATGGCAACAGGATATTGGTGGTTATTATAGGGTATATTTTGTATATTTTGCCCTCCTCTCACATTAGATCGACCGGGACCACCTCTGCCCCTACTTCCCCTCCCTCTATCATTATGAGGGCGGGGGGTACCTATATTGTCAGGGGAACTGGGAGTTCCTACCTGATCATTTGTCATTATGCTATGTGAGGTATTAGCGATATTAGTATTAATGTGTATCACAGTGTCTTTGGTAGGGGCTATCTTGCTTTGCCAGAGATATATCAGACCGCTTTTAAAGTCTCCTGCATCTCGGTGGTATTTTTTAACTTTTTTCTTTTGAGTGTCTTTGTCTACCTTATCTAGTCTTTTATTTATATTACTATTAAATTCAGTCCATTGTTGGGTGCCTTTAATAGGTTCTAATTTAGTATTCAAATCATTAATTAAATGTTCTAATTTGGCCATCTTCTTCCGTTTACGTTTTAAAACTAATTCTTGTAACTTAAACCCTACTCCATTAAAAAACTCTAACCATTCTACCCTAGATTCAGTGTCATCAAGACCGTCCTGGGGTGTTACCTCCCATCTGAGGCTTCTGACAATAATGTTATCTTTAACATATTGCTCCATAGTGCAAATGTCCCACCAGGTTCTTATCTGTTTCTCCAATACATTGCCTAAAGCATTAAGATTGGCTTTGTGGTCAATTTGCACTGCGGATGTTATTGATGTGTTAAACAGTGTAGTGATATCAATTTGTCTATTGCCCAAAAAACTCACTGCTTCCATAGCTGCCGAGATGCTATATAAATATCGAGCACTCAGTTGTACAACCACACCCACAGATGAAGTCATTCCTATGACGAAACGCGTCTGGGTTGGTTGAGACAACTGTCAATCTAAGTGACGTCATCACGCTACTAGGCGTTGGCGCGTGAGAACACAGCGGGACCTAACCAACTGAGTCAGACGGCGATCGCTGTTTTGAACACCTCCGCCAAAGACCAGCTGCGGTGATGAACGATCACAATGTATGTGATATATGCCGAATGATTTTACTGAAATTGTAAGTGTATTTCTTACATTTTATGTGATTTTTACAATAAACCCTACGGAATTACGCTATGTGCCACCATCTGCTTTTTTTGTTTCCTCACATGTGAGTTGATATCCATAAGAGGAGAGAATTTGGATTTTTCTCTCAGGCTGTGTGTTACAATACAACGCTTTATATCCAGCGCTGTCTGGTAAGAGTTTCATTCAGCTATTGCACGTGGTGGTGGTGGTCAAAAAGAATCTTATGGTGTTTGAGAGATACATCTCCTCTTTCCTTTTCACGGATCATCTTGGGATTAACTTCTTTTTTCCATCATTTATTCATATGAACTTTGGACTTTTCATATCATAGCAAGTGACATTCCAATTAAGGAGCGCTGCTTCATATTGTTTTATATGTGGTTTTGTTAGTGTTTATTACCTGCCTTAGGACAGGTTATAGTAGCAGCTCCAGCAGTTATTTGCTTGACAAGTGAGGGAGGTGTATTGTAGATCTACACACTCTCACTTTGTGGGTTTATTATCGTGCTTTAAACTTATAGTTTTATTTATTATAAGTATTCTCTGTCTTCCTGAAGCGCTGGGTTTTTGGGAAGGGCCACCGTGATTTATTTTGAATATTTTATATTTACTTTATCTCGGCAGCTATGGAAGCAGTGAGTTTTTTGGGCAATAGACAAATTGATATCACTACACTGTTTAACACATCAATAACATCCGCAGTGCAAATTGACCACAAAGCCAATCTTAATGCTTTAGGCAATGTATTGGAGAAACAGATAAGAACCTGGTGGGACATTTGCACTATGGAGCAATATGTTAAAGATAACATTATTGTCAGAAGCCTCAGATGGGAGGTAACACCCCAGGACGGTCTTGATGACACTGAATCTAGGGTAGAATGGTTAGAGTTTTTTAATGGAGTAGGGTTTAAGTTACAAGAATTAGTTTTAAAACGTAAACGGAAGAAGATGGCCAAATTAGAACATTTAATTAATGATTTGAATACTAAATTAGAACCTATTAAAGGCACCCAACAATGGACTGAATTTAATAGTAATATAAATAAAAGACTAGATAAGGTAGACAAAGACACTCAAAAGAAAAAAGTTAAAAAATACCACCGAGATGCAGGAGACTTTAAAAGCGGTCTGATATATCTCTGGCAAAGCAAGATAGCCCCTACCAAAGACACTGTGATACACATTAATACTAATATCGCTAATACCTCACATAGCATAATGACAAATGATCAGGTAGGAACTCCCAGTTCCCCTGACAATATAGGTACCCCCCGCCCTCATAATGATAGAGGGAGGGGAAGTAGGGGCAGAGGTGGTCCCGGTCGATCTAATGTGAGAGGAGGGCAAAATATACAAAATATACCCTATAATAACCACCAATATCCTGTTGCCATTAATAACAGATTTGCACCATTGGCCTACAATGATGAATACAATAATACTGGTTCCCCACGTCCTTTTTTAGGCCGGGGCAAGAGAGGGTCCCGGGGATACAGGGGCAATCATGCATACAGAGGGAGACCTCCAGGGAATGCATACCCACCTCAGAACCATCAAGGATGGTGGAGACCTCCACAGAATTCATACCATCATCCCCACCCCCCCACACCATATGTAAGGGAAGAAGGGGCTGCAGAGCAGGGAGAAGGATCCAGTACAAACACCAAAAAAAGAAGGATGGAATAACAGGAATATACAATCTAAGTTCGGTCCAACTTACTCATAAGGAACTAAACATACTCAATTTAGGCCTTAAATGTGCTCCTAAAAAATCCCTCAATAAATTTGAGGTATACATGGATGTCCATAAATATATACGTAAGTTAAACCTTAAGAAATATTTTTTGAACAGAGGTCCAAGTAATAATTATAGAGTTGATACAAATATGTCAGGAATTGATAGTGGACTGAAGAACAGATCTCTGTTCAATCCCCTCAATCCTGCCAATCAACACATAGACGTTTTTAAGAATTTAATCCTTAAGGACCTGGACAAAGTAAAGATAAAAAAGAATATGAACCCTACGCATATTCAGGACGGTATTGAGTTGCTACAGGAACGCAATAATGTGATTATTCGTCCAGCAGATAAAGGGGGAGGAGTAGTCATATTGGATAAATCCTATTATGACTTACAACTGACTGATATGCTGTCTGATGAAAACACCTATGTTAAGCTAAAGAATAATCCAACAAAGGCTTATCATGCTGAATTACAAAAACTGGTTGATATGGGGAGGGTTAAGAGAGTACTCACTAAAAAAGAGCATACATACCTCTCACCCAGTTTCTGCAGAGTACCAACTGTATACACGCTACCTAAGATACATAAAGATTCTGTTAAACCTCCAGCACGCCCTATAGTGAACTCTATAGGTTCTGTGACTGCAAGATTAGGTCAATATCTAGATACTTTCCTTCAAGCAAGTGTCCTGAAAACTAGGGCCTATTTGAAGGATACTAAGAGTTTTTTACAACTCATTGGGGATATTGACCTAACAGGAAAAACTGACATACATCTGGTAACAGCTGATGTATCATCGCTGTATACAATTATTCAGCACAATGATGCATTACTAGCCCTCAATTGGGCTTTATGCCAGCGAGACGATTTACCGTTTGAACAAAAAGTTTTCCTGGGACAGGCTTTAGATTTTTGTCTGTCCCGGAATTACTTCTGGTACAATCAAGAGTTCTATTCCCAGAAAAGGGGAGTGGCAATGGGAGCTAGATTTGCTCCCAGTATAGCCAACCTCTTCATGGGGGAATGGGAAGATAAATCAGTGTTTCTAAATAAGAAAGATGGCCTCCTATTTTATAGGAGATTCATTGACGATTTATTCCTTATTTGGGAAGGCAGCGAAACATCTCTATTAGCATTTTTGGATGAACTAAACTCCAACAAAAATAACATCAAGCTGGAATATGAATTTAGTAAAGAACATATCCATTTCCTAGATGTCGATGTTAGAGTACAAGGTTTAACCTTGATAACTAGCATTTACTTCAAACCAACTGACAGGAACAGTTATCTGCCACTAATTAGTGGTCATCACCCGAATTGGTTAAAAAATATACCAAAAGGGCAGTTGATGAGGGTCAAGCGCAACTGTACTAACAATGATGAATTTGTCACCCACTCTGAAACTATAAAGAGGAGGTTTATGCAGAAGGGGTACAGTAAGGAAAATCTGGATAAAATTACTAAAGAACTAGAGGACATGCCGAGAGAGGCGTGTCTCATTAACAAAGACCGCCCTAGAGATTCCAAACAAGAATGGAGCTTTCTCTCAAATTTTCACGGCCAATATAAGGATATTGAGACCATATTCAAACGACATTGGCACATATTATGTATGGATAAAGTTCTCTATCAAGCCTTACCTATAGCCCCTCAGTTTATTTACCGTAAAGCACCCAATTTTGGGGATAAAGTGGTACAAAAGGTGCTAGATCCACCTAAAAAGAAAAATATGTGTTGGCAAATTACAGGGTTCTATTCCTGCAGAAAATGCAGTTCCTGTTTAGTGGTGAATAATCCTATTAGAGGCCTGTCAGAATTTGTTTCAACAGGAAATAATAAAAAGTGTAACATTACTGAATTTATTACGTGTAATTCTACACACGTTGTATATGTTCTGCAATGTCCGTGTAATCTTATGTATGTAGGCCGTACTAAAAGAAAATTAAAAATACGGATAGCAGAACATGTTACCAATATCGAACTTGGATTTAAACATCACAGTGTTTCTTTACATTTTAAAAAATTCCATAATAAAGATCCGTCCTGTTTAAAATTTTGGGGAATTGATTGTATCCACCCTAATTGGAGGGGATCGAATCTTGTAAGAGAAATATCTAAACGAGAAACAAGATGGATATATTTTATGGATACTCTGACTCCTAAGGGTATGAATGTGGAGTTGGACGTAAATTGCTTTATTAGTGATTTTTAGCTTGAGTTTAGTTTGAGTATCATGTTAGGCTGGGTCTCCTTCATTCATATAGAAGATTTATTTTGTCTTATTATGTATAGTTTTGTGTATATGCATTATTATATATATTTTTTTTTTTTTTTTATATATATAGATTTTTTTATTTATATTATATTTTTATATTTTTTTTATAGATTTTATTTAGTTGATGTATTATATACATTTTATAGATATATTTAATGAGAATAATTGATTCAGAATTTATTGGAGTATTTGCTCTATCTGTAATTGCTAATATTGATTCAGATACCATGAAAGTGTCCACTATATTATCTGGAAAGCAATATTCTCTGCATCCACTAGGGGTCAGCAAACTAATAGCTGCATCACCTTTTATATGACATGCCAAATAGAGATGAATGGTCAGGGCGGATGTGAAATTAAACCAGCACACCTGTATATCAATTGGCAACAAGTGGGATGCTATATAAATATCGAGCACTCAGTTGTACAACCACACCCACAGATGAAGTCATTCCTATGACGAAACGCGTCTGGGTTGGTTGAGACAACTGTCAATCTAAGTGACGTCATCACGCTACTAGGCGTTGGCGCGTGAGAACACAGCGGGACCTAACCAACTGAGTCAGACGGCGATCGCTGTTTTGAACACCTCCGCCAAAGACCAGCTGCGGTGATGAACGATCACAATGTATGTGATATATGCCGAATGATTTTACTGAAATTGTAAGTGTATTTCTTACATTTTATGTGATTTTTACAATAAACCCTACGGAAATTACGCTATGTGCCACCATCTGCTTTTTTTGTTTCCTCACATGTGAGTTGATATCCATAAGAGGAGAGAATTTGGATTTTTCTCTCAGGCTGTGTGTTACAATACAACGCTTTATATCCAGCGCTGTCTGGTAAGAGTTTCATTCAGCTATTGCACGTGGTGGTGGTGGTCAAAAAGAATCTTATGGTGTTTGAGAGATACATCTCCTCTTTCCTTTTCACGGATCATCTTGGGATTAACTTCTTTTTTCCATCATTTATTCATATGAACTTTGGACTTTTCATATCATAGCAAGTGACATTCCAATTAAGGAGCGCTGCTTCATATTGTTTTATATGTGGTTTTGTTAATATTTTAATTAATAATTCATTAAAATGTATACAGAACCAACTAAGGGAAATAGAAAAATAATCCTATATGATATACACTTAAGCACATCACATACCGAGAGGCGCAATCAATCCCCCTAATATATAAAAAATAAAATAAAAATTACAATAAGGTTCTTATACTATACAAAAATAAAATAAAAATGTGTATATGAAATTCTCCCACATATAATATATATGGAGAAAGACGTCAACCGCGGTCGCCCCTTCACAATATAAAATTATCAATTTATTCAACAAATTATCAATTTATTCAACAAATTATAAACCATGAGTCCAAAAAGGCAAAACACAAACAAAGTAACATATTAATAATAAAAGGAAATGTACCTGTTGGAAATAAAACAAATTTAAATTAAAACTCGTAAATCCAATATGATTCACAGCGACTAAGTTGTCGAATGTAATGGCCACCTCGCCAATGTTTAGAAACCTTTTCTATCCCCCAAAATTTGAGGCTTTTAGGATCTCGTTGGTGGCGATTCTTAAAGTGTTTAGAGACACCGAGTTTTGATTCCTCTCTTTATGTTGCTGATGTGCTCACCTACCCTTATGTGAAGCGCACAGGAGGTGCGCTCCACATATTGGAGGCCACATCCACATTCCAGCATGTAAACTACACCTATTGTGATACAGGTAATCAATTGTTTGATGGGGTATTCAGTCTGTGTCACTGCAGAACAAAAAGATTTCCGTTTTTTTGATACTTGCTTTAACATGCTTACAAGTCGCACAGCGACCACATGCATAGAAGCCAGACAAAAAGTTTAGGTTGGGCTACAAATCGGTGGATCAACTACTCCTGGGGCCAGACAGTCCCTCAAAGAGGAAGCCTTCCTGTAAATAAAATTGTGGGCGATCAGGGAGGGCTGGTCCCAGGATTCTATCACCTGTCAGGATAGGCCAGTGTTTACTCACAATTCTCTCTAATTTTTTGTGTTGGATATTATAGGCCAACAACATTTTGTAATTACTGGCTACTTCCTTGTCAGGATTCTGGGGTTTGTCAGCTAGGATACTACTCTTTTTGAAAATTTCCAAATCCAAGAAAGTGACCTGATCATGGGAGACAGTCCAAGTGAGGACTATGTTCCTATTGTTATTGAGTCTATCCATAAAAACACCTGAAGGGTAGACATCTCACCCTCCCAGATCATTATCAGGTCATCTATGTACCTTCTATAACAGAGAAGCTGTGGTGGCTTATCATGGAAGACCACATCCTGCTTCCAGTGGGCCAAAAACAAATTGGCCACACTGGGAGCAAAACAGGCCCCCATTGCAACACCACATCGCTGGAGATAAAAATTACTTGTTTGATAGTTTTCTAAAAGGCAGAATTTAAAGTGGATGTAAACCCCAAAAAAAAAAATTTTTCTTTTGATGTCACAATGTAGAGAATAAGATTTCCTATCATCTGTGCCCAGTCTTGCCACACAAAGTTAATCCAGTGCTGAGCAATCCTCTTTTTATTGTTCAGTGGAATAAAACGGACTTCCCTGTAAAAAGCAAAGTCCGTTCCGCCCCCATGCTTTGAGTGACAGGTTATTTACATATCTTGTGCACTAGCCTTCAGACCATGCACAGTTTCTGTAAACAGTGCACAATGCACATCACCCCACCCCCACCCCTCCTCTCCCCTGCCTTCTAGCTATAACATAATTGTCTGCTTGTCCTGTGTTTTGACTAAATGTTTCAAAACATGAGGCCAGCCAGAGTTCAATGTCATGATGAAATGCTCCAGTGAACAGCCATCAGAATATACATAGACAAGTGATTAGGGTAGATGTATTTAGTCCAAGCTTAAGTGATCTTCTTATTGTTATATTGAAGGGTGTGTGTCTGAGGTCACCTGATCACATATGCTAAATTCCTATGTGACCAGGATGCGTTATGTGGGGGAGGGGTGGATTTCTCACGGTTTATATTTGCACCCAGGCTGAATGAACTTAGGGCTGGTTCACATTAGTGCGCTGTGCGAGATTGCAAGTGATTCGCACTGCACTGCTGTTCAGATCACATGCGATGTCTGTGCAAACTGTATGGCTGAAATTGCATCTCATTTTGACCAAACACGCACAGGACCCCATTTTTGGTCCACACCAGAATCGCATGGGTGTTCACACCTATGCGATCCGATTCATGTCCAAACTGTCGGTTCGCAGTTTGATATGCGAGCTGAAATGGGGGTGTCATTACTAGGGTTGTCCCGATACCACTTTTTTAGGACCGAGTACAAGTACGGATACTTTTTTTCAAGTAGTCACCGATACCGAATACCGATACTTTTTTTAAATGTCATGTGACAGTGACAAAAGATCTAAAGTAAACTCTAGTCTAAAGTATTACAAAATCAAATTATTTACAATTTACATAAATTGATCAATATCTTTTACATGAATAACATGAATATTTAATTATTTAGAAATTACTTAAAATACAGAGCTTGTACTTTAGGAAGTTGTATTCTATGTGACTCCATTTTGAGTGACACAGAAAAAAATAACATGCAATGCAGTGCACTGACTGAGAACTTCTGGCAGTGGCAAGGCAACAAACTACACATTGCTTGCCTCTGTGTGCACTAATGTATTACAATTTACTAGACACTCGGTATTCTATTCAATTCATTCAGTTATATTATATATCACTGTCTCACTCTCGAGTGTCTACAATTCTAGATTTAATCTTACTTGCTCGGCGAGGGCTGGCGAGGGCTGACTGCTGCTATGAAGTTCGTCCTGGTCCTGCTCTCCGCCCGCTCTCCTCCCTCTCTCCGCCCTCTCTCCTCCTTTCATAATTTAGCAGCAAGAGGCGAGGAGGAAAACAAACAACTATTGGCTGCTCTTTGGCGCTCTCTCCACCCCTCAGCTGCTGCTGCTCTCCGCCCCCAGTATGCACGCTCGAGCGAGGGGAGTTAAAAAAACGGCACATAGACATACCTCTGATGTTTGCCGCCGCTCTATCCAGTGTCCACCCCTTGTCAGCTGCCACTATTAGGCTGCTCACCAGGAACACAGGGTTACATACACAGTACCAGTGCAACCAATTAGGATGAATGAATGAATGAATGAATGAATGAAGAACTTGTATAGCGCAGCACATGCGAAGTAAATCGCCTCTGGGCGCTTGTTGTTCCGGTCTCCTTTGAGATCAAAAGAGATGAGTCTTAATCTTTCTCCTGAAGACCAAGTAGTTCTCCTCCAGCCGAATGCTGGCTGGTAAGGCGTTCCATAGTCTGGGACCTTGGACCGCGAATCTCTTGTCTCCTTTGGACTTGTATCTGGCTTTCGGTATCTGTAGCCGATTTTGATTGGTGGATCGTAGAATACGATTGGGATTGTAAATTTTTAATTTTTCACATAGATAATGGGGAGCATTCCCATGGATACATCTATGCGTTAGACAGAGTGCTTTAAAGGTGATTCTGTCTTTGACTGGTAGCCAGTGAAGGGATCTCAACGAAGGTGAGATTGATTCCCAGGGTTTTTTCCCAGTCACAAGTCTGGCGGCCGTATTTTGAACGACTTGAAGACGAGCGATTTGGTACTTGGGGAGTCCGAGGTAAAGGGCATTTGCATAGTCCAATCTGGAGTTTACAATCGCTCCCACCACGACCGCTATGTCTTTCTTGGGAATAAAAGGCGTGAGTCTGCATAGTAGGCGCAGCAGATAGTGAGATCCGCTGACTACTGCCCCTATTTGTGCGTTCATTGTCATGTCGGAGTCAAAGACGACCCCAAGACTTTTGACTTTGGTGCTAGGGGTGATGACTTTGCCCAAAATGGGCGGGGGGATCCAGGTTGTTGTCGATTGATTCCTATGCTTGGCGTGAAACAGAAGAAGTTCTGTTTTCGCTCCGTTGAGTTTGAGATAACTCTTTGTCATCCAGTCCTCTATCAAAGAGAGACATGTCTCTAGGTTGAGGTGGTGATCCTTTTTATTGCAAATGCGGAAGTACAGTTGTGTGTCGTCTGCGTAAGAGTGATATAGCAGTTTTTGGCTGCTGATGATTTCAAACAGAGGACGCAGATAGATGTTGCATAACATCGGCGACAGGGGAGATCCCTGAGGGACCCCGCACGATAATGTGCGATGTTCCGAAGTGAATGGTCCTAGCTTCACTATTTGCGATCGGTTTTCCAAAAAAGAGGAGAACCAAGATAGATCGCTTTCTGCGACTTTGGCTATTTTAGCCAGCCGAGTCAATAACAGCTTATGATCAACTGTATCAAAGGCTGCGCTTAGGTCCAGCAGAACCAGAAGAGAAGATTCTCCTTCGTCTGCGGCCTCGAGAACGTCGTCCCATATCTTAAGCAATGCTGTTTCCGTCCCGTGTCCGGGACGGAATCCTGATTGCAATGGGTCGAGTAAGTTGTGGGTATCTAGATGCTGTTGCAGCTGCTGTACCACTGCTTTCTCCATTACCTTGGAGAGAACATTTAGGCCTGTTATGGGGCACCAGTTGAGTGGATCCTTAGGATCCAGGGTGGCTTTCTTCAAAATGGGTTGAATGAAGCCCTCCTTTAGCTGGGAGGGCATTTTGCCCTCCCTGAAGGATTGGTTAATAAGCTGCGTGACAGGAGGTGCCAGGATGTCGGCGCATTCCTTCAGCAGTTTGGTGGGGATAATATCATTTGGCGCAGTGCTGTTGCGCAGAGCGGCAATGATATTTTTAGTGGTCTGAATGGAGATGGGTTCCAGCGTGAATTCACCAAACTGTGGTGAATTGCTGCCGGTGCTGTGTAAATGCCTACGGGGGGGGGGCTGGGAGAGCAATTGTTTTGCTGAATGATTTGCTGGATTGCCATAATTTTGTTAATGAAGCAATCCGATAACTCATCGCAAAATTCTTGTGTGTCCAAGTTGGGGGCTTCAAGACATTCTGGATTCATGGTCTGAGTGACCAGCTTGAAGAGTTCGCGGGGGCGATTTAGGGCACCGTTGATAGCCTCAGAAAAATAGTTTTTCTTGGCTTCGAAGATTTGCTTGTAGTATTTTCTGGTTATTGCCTTGTAGATCGAGAGGTTCTCATCTGAAGAGTTTATTTTCCAGGCTGCTTCTGCCCTTCTGCGCTCTTGCTTCAGTAACGCCAGCTGGTTGTTGAACCAGCCGGAGTTATTTTTCCTGATCTGGGTCTTTCGTTTCGGCGCTATCAAGTCAGCTGACTGCAATAGTGCTGTGTTTATGGCCTCCAGTGTTTCTGCCGCTGTTTGGTGCGGCTGAATTGTGTTTATTTTTTTCCCTAACGTGGCTTTGAAGAGTTCCGAATGGAGCTTCTTCTGACATCTGGTCCAGTGTGTTGTCACTGGATTTGATGTTTTTGTTAAGGGGGGGAATTCGGAAATAATGAATTTAATTGCATGGTGATCTGTCCATGGCAATGGTTCATTTTCCAAGATTTTTATTTCCAGATCTTGTCTGAAAATAAGATCGAGCGTGTGACCTGAAGCATGTGTGGGCCCACATACTAGTTGCTGAAGCCCTAATTCTTCCAGGTGGTCGATGCAGGCGTCGGCAATGGGGTCTTGCGGGGAGTTGGCCCAGAGGTTGAAGTCCCTGAGCAGCAAAAGGTGTTTGCTATTCAGGGTATAGGTGGAGACAAAGTCCGTCAAAGATGGGAGCAGCTGCGACTTAGGGCCAGGTGGCCTATAGCAGAGTAGAATCCGGACGGTCTCCTGGCCGTTTACTTGCAGTTGAAGAGTAAGGGTTTCCATGAATGGAAGAGGGTTTTGGAGGCTTGGTTTTGTGATCGCAAGACGCGTCTTATGGATCACCGCCAGTCCTCCTCCTCTTTGCCCTATTCTGTTTTCCGTAATAATACGGTAGTTTTCTGGCACCAATTCTCCTAGAATGGTGTTACAGTCGGCTGTGAGCCAGCTCTCTGTAATAAAGAGGCAGTCTAGGTCGTGTTGTAGAATGAAATCATGGATTTCAAGTCGGTGTTTTACTGCCGATCTTGTGTTGATCAGAGCACATGAAATGCGCTTAGGTAGGGGTAAACGGCTAAAGTTTTTGACAGTCGATCGTCGATCGATTCTCAAAAGGTGCTCAATTCTTAGGGTCTTTTTGGTGATGGCTGGCAGTATTGCGGCGAAACACCTCAAATTCCCAATGGTTTCTGCGGAGTACCGCAGATTAGCCATGGTCACCATTCACCGGGGGAAAAGTCGTTCCTTTTGGTGGCGATGAAGAGAGGATTCAGTGAATCCTCCCGGCTTGGTCCAGAGGAAGGCAAAAAACCCCTAACCATGCTATGCCAATTTGCATTTGGTAGGGGAAAAAATTCCTTCCTGATCCCTGAAAGGCGATCAGGCGAACCCTGGATCAAGTACTATTAAGTTGTGAAAAGGGGGGTGGGGGGGGGAGCTGACACTGATGCTGCTGGGTGTACCAAGATGGCCGCCGACCAGGAGCAGGGCATGGGACCCAGGCTGGTGTGTAGCCAGCTGGGCTGATTGGTGAGCCAGGGGGGGGCTGGTTGTTGAGGCCAGGGGTGGATGAGTACCTAGAGGGGCTGGGGGTGAGCTCCTGGGGGCTACTACAGGTGATTTGGCCGAGAATGCGGCGCGCCGCTAGGCCGCGGATGAAGCCGCGGCCTTTCCTAAGATGCGGCGGCCGCGAATCAGTCACGGCTGGCGCGGTTCAGGGGAAAAGACGGGGAATCGCGGGGAGGCGCCGGGGGGAAGATTGCATTGGCAGGTGGGTGGTAATGAATAAGCACTGATCCAGTGCGAAACGCGTCGGCTGTTCCTTGTTTCTACTGCTGTGACCCTATTTTTGTACATGCTGTCTATTGAATAAAAGACCACCCATCAGGTTTTGGAGTGCGGCTATCCATTTTTCTTTGTCTTCATTTTGCTTAGTGCACCGCCAGCACCCTCGGTATCCTGCACCACCTGTAACCATTTAGTGATCCCACCTGGAGCGGTGACTCCTTTCTCTCTGGGTGGTAATGTGGGGTAAGGAGAGGGAAGGAGACCCCAGCGTTCAGTTGATTCGGCGGCTTATCCTGATAAGGACGGCCGCCAATCGGTTCCAGGGGAGCCGCTGCCGCTCGCTCCACCCCCTTCTAAACTGCCGCAACCAATTAGGATGATCGCTCGCCAGTCCCCACCCCTTCTAAGCTCCCGTTCTAATACTCAGCAGCCTGCTAGTTGAAAAAAAAAAAAAGTATTCTATTTTGGTATCGGCGGTATTTGCGGGAGTACAAATACTCCCGCAAATACTCGGTATCGGTCCCGATACCGGTATCGGGACAACCCTAGTCATTACCATTGTATGACACGCCCCAGCAGTTTGCATATGGCAGTGTGAACTGCCATGCGAGTCAGGGTGTGATTTGGGAACCCGCAGTGGATTCGCAGGGTTCCCGAATCGCACCAGTGTGAACCGAGCCTCAAAGCATACAGCCTACAAATGTCACCTGACTGCTCCCACCAAGGTTAGGTTCACAAGGGTGCGATTCGGGAACCCTGCGAATCCACTGCAGTGGTGAGTAGTACGTGCAGGATGGTGCCAGGATAGTGGACAGTGTCAGATAAAAAAAATTATTTTATATTTTTTTTTTTCCCAAAAGTTTTTTTGGGACCAGTGGATTTTTTTTTATTTATATAAGTTTTTACAATTACATTTTTTTACAATTTTTTTTTTGTACTATTCATGAGGGGGTGGGGTAGTGGTCGGTGTCAGTGGTCTTGGGGCTCTGGACCTTGTCAGTATTGTTGCGGTTGTTGTGTCAGTTTTTTTTTTTTTTTTATTTAATTTTATTATCTCTTATTTGGACAGTGTCAGTGCGGTAGTGGTCGGTGTCAGTGCGGTAGTGGTCGGTGTCAGTGCGGTAGTGGTCGGTGTCAGTGCGGTAGTGGTCGGTGTCAGTGGTCTTGGGGCTCTGGACCGTGTCAGTATGGGGGGAGGGTGGTTGTTGTCAGTTTTTTTTTTTCAATTTCATTTTATTATCTTTTATTTTTTTTCAATTTTTGATTATTTTTTTTATCAGTCCTGTGGGGGGTAGTGGTCGGTGTCAGTGGGGTAGTGGTCAACCACTATCCCACCGACACCGTCCACTACCCCACCGACACCATCCACTACCCCACCGACACCATCCACTACCCCACCGACACCATCCACTACCCCACCGACACCATCCACTACCCCACCGACACCATCCACTACCCACCGACACCGACCACTACCCCACCGACACCGGTGTCAGTGGTCTTGGGGTAGTGGTCGGTGTCAGTGGTCTTGGGGTAGTGGTCGGTGTCAGTGGTCTTGGGGTAGTGGTCGGTGTCAGTGGTCTTGGGGTAGTGGTCGGTGTCAGTGGGGGGTAGTGGTCGGTGTCAGTGGTCTTGGGGTAGTGGTCGGTGTCAGTGGGGGGTAGTGGTCGGTGTCAGTGGGGGGTAGTGGTCGGTGTCAGTGGGGGGTAGTGGTCGGTGTCAGTGGGGGGTAGTGGTCGGTGTCAGTGGGGGGTAGTGTTCGGTGTCAGTGGGGGGTAGTGTTCGGTGTCAGTGGGGGGTAGTGTTCGGTGTCAGTGGTCTTGGGGTAGTGTTCGGTGTCAGTGGTCTTGGGGTAGTGTTCGGTGTCAGTGGTCTTGGGGTAGTGTTCGGTGTCAGTGGTCTTGGGGTAGTGTTCGGTGTCAGTGGTCTTGGGGTAGTGTTCGGTGTCAGTGGTTGGTGGTTGGTGTCAGTACGGGGGGGGGGCGGTTGTTGTGTCAGGTTTTTTATTTTTTTTTCATTTTATTATTTTTTTTTACAATTTTTTTTTAATTTTTTTTACTATCAGCCCTGTTGGGGGCTTCGGTGACATGTCAGGGGTCTAAACAGAGACCCCTGACATCTCCCATTTGAGACAGAGAAAGGGACAGAGGACATTCATTCCCCAGTTCATTTCTCTGCACAGAAGATGAATGGAGGGACAGACAGCGTCTCCCCTCCATTCATAAACTGAGCAGAGTAACACACAGGCTACTCTGCTCAGTTATCACAGGATGCACAGCGCTCGGTAACGAACGCTCTGTGTCCTGTTTCCGCTCTCCATCCCAACGGGTGTTATGACAGGGGCGCCTGTATTGGACCAAGGGCCTTGGGGATCCTGATTAACAGGCAAAAGGACCTGGTTCAGTAGTGTCCATTGACGATGACTGGGCTTGACACGTAGTCAGAGATTGCCATTTGAACACATTATCCACTTAAGACCCGGACCAATACGCTGGCAAATGACCAAAGGGGTTTTTGCGATTCGGCACTGCGTCGCTTTAAACAGACAATTGCGCGGTCGTGCGACGTGGCTCCCAAACAAAATTTGCGTCCTTTTTTTCCCACAAATAGAGCTTTCTTTTGGTGGTATTTGATCACCTCTGCGGTTTTTATTTTTTGCGCTATAAACAAAAATAGAGCGACAATTTAAAAAAAAATGCAATATTTTTTACTTTTTGCTATAATAAATATCCCCCAAAAATATATAAAAAAACATTTTTTTTCCTCAGTTTAGGCCGATACGTATTCTTCTACATATTTTTGGTAAAAAAAATCGCAATAAGCGTTTATCGGTTGGTTTTCGCAAAATTTATAGCGTTTACAAAATAAGGGATAGTTTTATTGCATTTTTATTAATTTTTTTTTTTTTTACTACTAATAGCGGCGATCAGCGATTTTTTTTCGTGACTGCGACAATATGGCGGACACTTCGGACAATTTTGACACATTTTTGGGACAATTGTCATTTTCACAGCAAAAAATGCATTTAAATTGCATTGTTTACTGTGGAAATGACAGTTGCAGTTTGGGAGTTAACCACAGGTGGCGCTGTAGGGAATGTGTGCCCTAATGTGTGTGTTTACAACTGTAGGGGGGTGTGGCTGTAGGTTTGACGTCATCGATCGCGTCCCCCCTATTACAGGGATGACGCGATCGATGCTCCGGCCACAGAGAAGCACGGGGAAGCCGTGTGTACACACGGCTCTCCCCGTTCTTCCGCTCCAGGGACGGATCGCCGCACTGCAGCAGCGATCGGGTCCGCGAATCCCGCGGTCCCGGAGCTTCGGACCGGGTCGCGGGCGCGCGCCTGCGGGGCGCGCGCCCGCGACCCACGGCTGGGTACTAAAACCAACGTATATATACGTTGATGTGCCCAGCCGTGCCATTCTGCCGACGTAAATGTGCAGTAGGCGGTCCTTAAGTGGTTATGCACTCCAAAATGATTTATTTATTCTTGGATTTGGAAATTTTCAAAAAAGTTGTCCAAATTGCATACCAAAAATCATTTTAAAATAACTGATCGGAATGGATATATACCTCTCACCAGTTGCCATCACAGGTTATGGTTGTGCAGCATTCCGAGAGGACAATTTGTTAGACTCCATAGAAATTTCACTTTTTTTACTACAGGTCACAAGAGTTGGCCACTAGGTTCACTTCCAAAAGGTTATTCTCGACCCTCTATCCAACAGGAGATCGAGAAAGAAAGTCAGGGCCATGGAAAGGAGTAGTATCCTAGCTTACAAACTCCAAATTCCTGACAAGGAAGTAGCCAGGAATTACAAAATGTTGTTGGACTATAATATCCAACACAAAAAATTCTAGAGAATTGTGAGTAAACCCTGGCCTATCCTGAAAGGTGATAGAATCCTGGAAGAGCCCAACCTGATCGCCCACAATTTATTTACAGGAAGGCAGCCTCTTTGAGGGACTGTCTGGCCCTGGGAGTAGTTGATCCACTGATTGTAGCCCCCAAACTAAACTTTTTGTCTGGCTTCTATGCATGTGGTTGCTGTGCGACTTGTAAGCATGTAAAAGGTAATATCAAAAAACGGAAATCTTTTTGTTCTGCAGTCACACAGACTGAATACCCCATGAAACAATTGATTACCTGTACCACAATAGGTGTAGTTTACATGCTGGAATGGGAATGTGGCCTCCAAAATGTGGGGGGGCGCACCTCCTGTGCGCTTCACATAAGGGTAGGTGAGCACATCAGCAACGTAAAGAGAGGAATCAAAACTCAGTGTCTCTAAACATTTTTTGGGATCTCGGTGGTGGCGATTCCTAAAGCCTCAAATTTTGGGGGATAGAAAAGGTTTCTAAACATTGGCGAGGTGGCCATTACATTCGACAACTTAGTCGTCGCGAATCATATTGGATTTACGAAACCAAAGTCTCCTCGCCTTTAGGCCTTAATGTTGAGTTTGATTTAAATTTGTTTTATTTCCAACAGGTAAATTTCCTTTTATTATCAATATGTTACTTTGTTTGTGTTTGCCTTTTTGGACTCATGGTTTATAATTTGTTAATTGTTCATTTTAATTTTATATTGTGAAGGGGCGACCGCGGTTGTCTTTCTTCATATATATTATGTGTGGGAAAATTGTATATACAATTTTTTATTTTATTTTATTTTTGTATAGTATAAGAACCCTATTGTAAAAAATGTTTTTATATTAGGGGGATTGATTGCGCCTCATAGCATGCAATGTGCTTAAGTGTATATCATATAGGATTATTTTTCTATTTCCCTTAGTTGGTTCTGTATACATTTTAATGAATTAAATATTAAATTAAAAAAAAAGTATTGGGGGATCTTTATACAGTCAGTGGCCGGATCGATTGGTGTTGTTGATCCTTAATTTGATATATTTTTAGCTTTTCATTCTTTTGGCTATCAAGCTGGGGTCCGGTATGTGGCCCACCCTTTTTTGCTCTGTATTAGCTTATGACGTGGGCTGCATTTAGCTGCGTATTGTGGCTAGATTGTTTTTGTCTGTGGCAGTCGTCATAGCAACACTCCAGCGTTATATATATTCTTGTGTCAGCGGGACGTCTACGCTATCTCTCTTACCCACGCTGAGGAAGTCCTGCCCATGGGACGCAACGTATGAGGGGGTTACGTGTGACGTCACCCGTGATCGCCGCTTCACGCTCCTGTTGTCTACGCTTGTTAGCGTTCTCTGCCTGTGAACCTGCACTCGGTGCTGAGTGCAGACCCATGTAAGTGCTTTTATTTATTATTTTAATAAAATACCCATTTGCTACTAAAAGCATTAGATCTCTCATTTTTTCTTTTGTAAATCCATCATCACTGGGGCCAATTATTGCCATTTGGAGTCATATATCCACCTGCTGAGTGTTTATTATCAGGACCTGTGATTTTGATACCATGCTTCATGACCCCTTGAGGGTCGAGGGAATGAGGTGAGAGGGGCCATCTGTTTCTTCTTGGTGGAGGATTTCTTTCTTTGGTCACTGGATTTGAATCTGCACCATTTAATGGATATCATTTGGTCACTGGATTTGAATCTGCACCATTTAATGGATATCATTTGGATTTCTCTCTCACTTATTCACATATTGACTTTTACTTTTGAATTTACATTTTATTGTGTTTGCGCTGCACTGTTTCACTTTACATGTCTATTTGGGAAGTTTATTTGAATATATCCTAAGTGCTGGCTAGCAATTATATATTTATATTTTTTCTTTTTTATTATTATTATTATTATTCCCGCGCTGAATACTTTCCTTTTATAATAATACATATGATGACTGTAGCAAAAAGTTTAATACCGAAAAAATTGAAAGAAGTAGACAGCCCAAAGATAGGTGAATGGCTAGATGGGATAGAAGAGACACAGAATATGGAATATTTAAGATGCTGTCAGGAAGATACAAGAGAGGAGTCTGCCAAAAGATGGGAGGTGTGGAAAAAGTTTAAAAGTAACGAAGAGATGGGGGTGTGGCCCGACGGTGCATGGAGTAGCACGCTATCCAGGGAGCTCCGGCCATTGATCCTGCAATCCTAAGCATCCTGCCTTTCACAGACCATAACTTGCTATTCTGCTCACCTGCCTAGATACCCTGAGCCCCGGACATCATGTCGCCGCCCAAATCGCAAGAATCCACCGAGGCGAAGCTGGCACAATATCGCCACCAAGATTTGGCTGAGCAGGAGGAAGATGGCGGCGCGGCAAAGGAAGGCGAGGAGAAACCGGCGGGAGACACAGCCAAGCTCCTGGAAGCTATCACGTTCTGCCGCACCTCACTCAACACGCAGATCGAGGAAGTAAAGGTGGACATCTCCCTCCTCAGATAAGACCTACATAACCTAAAATACTGTGATGACCACGGAGACCTGCCTGAGTGTTGTGGAGGACGCTCTCCCGCCGCTACAGACCAGAGTGGGCCGCATACAACAGCAGATCTAGCAGCTGTTCTCCAAGCAAGACGAAAGGAGGGTAAGGATCCAGCAGAGTTCCTGGAACAACTCCTCATAACATCTTATGGGAGAGAGGGCTTCTCCCCTATGCTGGCGGTGGAGAGGGCCCACCGCATGCCGGCCAGGCCTTCGCCGCAGGAAGCTCAGCCACGCACCTTTATAGCGAAAATGCTTAACTACAGAGATCGGGATGCGGCCCTTAGAATGTCGAAGGTGAACAATACTTTTGGGAATGTCAAAACAGCCCTATTCCCAGATTTCTCGGCTGAGATTCAGCGCCGGCGCCAGACCTTTTTGGAGGCCAAGTGTAAATTACGTGTGCATAACTACAAGTATGCTATGCTTTTTCCCGCCCGGCTTAGAGTGGAGCACGTTGGGAGAGTGTCTTTCTTTGAAAATCCTGAAGATGCCATCTCCTGGCTAGAACGCCGTGCGGCCCTGGAGAATGCGGACTAGAGACTGAGTGAGTATGGAAGCTACTGTTCTCTTTTGCATAGACTGCATACCAACCATTCCATTTTTTGTGGATTGGTGTGGCCAACTTATCTGCTCGCTTAGGAATTTTTGCACAGCATTCCTCCTGTTTTTCCCCCTTTAAATACATTTTTTCTGTTTGCCTGTTTTGACCTTCAACCGGACCTATGGATCTATTGCCACACTGTGCCAATCTGGCTAGCCTGCAGCAAGAGATGGACATACCTGATTCTGTGGTACACTGATTGAGAGCCTTGGGATACCAGCGGCCCTGCGGACTTCGTGTACAGTACAGCGAGACTTGTCCCCCTGTACATCCCGGAACCATAGGCGAAATCCTGAGGGACATGGGAGGGTTACATCAATGACCACACACTCCCGGGGGACTTAATACCGTTATAAGTGATGTGTGCTTCTGGCTCTGTGCCATAACGTCCCGTTGGGTTGTGGGCTGGGGAGACCCCTTGCTTATCTACCCCCACAGGTTACCTTTTTCAGTTGTTCCGGGATGACAGTATATGTTCGGTTTTGAGTGGATGCCCGCATCAGTTTGACAAGGTGCAGGGCGGGGGGAAAATGATGTTAATGTTACTGGTTGTAATGGTGTATACTCTAAATCAAACACTAATTACGCAGAATTGTGAGTCAGGTTGGTATTTAACTGGTGGGCTGCATTTATCACTGAGGGCCTGCACTGCATGGTTCATCACCAATGTATGGCGGGACAGTTGCTCTAGAACTACTATATCATGGCGTCCCTAAAATTCTTCACATGGAACGTGAGAGGGCTGCATGACAAAATTAAACAGGCGGCTGCTTTCACCTTC
Organism: Rana kukunoris; assembly: GCA_029574335.1. Classification (NCBI taxonomy): domain Eukaryota; kingdom Metazoa; phylum Chordata; class Amphibia; order Anura; family Ranidae; genus Rana; species Rana kukunoris. The sequence continues at coordinate 70,325,753 of CM056055.1, forward strand.
CTGAAACAAAGGGCGGATGTGTTGGTGGAGACCTATGTGGAGGGGCAGTTGCAGATGACTCTGAGGCGACCTTGGGTCGGATGGGCGTACCATTCGACTCACACATCACACTCCAGGGGGGTCTCGGTGCTAATAACCAAATTGGTACATTTTGAGCTGGGGATAGGTATCTACCGACTCACAGGCTAGGTATGTGTTTTTATATGCAAAATTGTATGGTGAACCCCTTCCTTGTTCTAGCATTTTACGTCCCACTCCCTTTTAGTGTCTCTATAATCCTGGAAGGCCTGTCTTTCATGGCAAAATACTCCACCACACAAGCGGTGTGGTTGGGGGACTTTAATGCTGTACTAAATGCCGCTCTTGACAAATTACACACTTCCCAGTTGATGGCACGCCCTGCTAGGGATACTAGGTTCGGTAAGTTGATCTCCTCCTTCCATCTACTTGACACGTGGCGATATAAGAATCCCCTTGCCAAGGCTTATTAATGCTTCTCCACCTTTTACAGATCAATGTCTAGGATTGACTTTATATTCATCTCTCAGGGCCTTACGCCCAGGCTGTTTCGCTATTATGGAATTATTTTTTGATGTATACACTGTACTCCAATAAAAACCCTTTTTGAAAAAAAAAAAAAAAAAAAAAGCAACAAAGAGATATGGTGAAATGAAGAGTAAGTAGTAGAGTGTAGGTACGGGGAGTAGCGGTGAGGGAGTCACTTGACAATGTCTCTTTCGTGGCGAGATAGATGCCTCCCCATCTACTATCCACCCGCTCTGCAGTGCAGGGTGGACTTAAGATAGGAAGGAAGAGCTTTTTTTTTTTTTATAAAAAAGGATGCAAAGTTATATGCAATATGTTAAAACAGTGCTTACGTTGTCTTACCCTAACCCCCCACCCCATACAGACCTTGTTTCCTAGTGTAGTCATAGTTTATTAACCTAAAGGAAAGATTATCTATGTTATAGAAGTGTAAGCGCTCCAACAAGAGACAGGGGGAGAAGAGAAAAAAAAGGAAAAAAGAAAAAAAGAAAACCAGAACGAAAAGGTGGCAATAGAAGAAGAAGTTGCAGAAAAGTATAAAAAGGGACAGAGGGAGAAAGGAAGGCGCTAGACGCCCTTGTTGATAAATTATACAGGCAATGGCAAGACGTCCCAATTTGTATAGGGACAAGGAGACCTAGGGCGGGGGGAATGCTAACCCCCTTAAAGAGGATACCCCATTGCCCCCAGGCCATGGCCCCCACATTCTCTCAAACTTTTTATAGTTGCCTTGTCTAATAAACGCCACTCTCTCGCACCAAATCATTGAGTTGATAGTCTCCACCCAATATTCCACCGGCGGAGGAGTGTGTGCCTGCCATTTCTGTGCAATTAAAGCGGAGTTCCACCCAAAAGTTGAACTTCCGCTAATCCCACTCCTCACCCCCTTACATGCCACATTTGGCATGCAATTTTTTTTTGGGGGGGGGGGGGGAGTGGGGGCTTCAGGAGGAGTGGGACTTCCTGTCCCACTTCCTGCTTCCGCCGAGGGGCTGGTTAGGCGATTAAGCTTAATCGCCTACAGCAGCCCCTCCCTGTAGGCGATCGCATGGGACACATGACAGGTCCCATGCAATCGCCTGTCCAATCAGCGGCGGGCCGCGTCGCTCGCGCATGCGCAGTGGGTGCCCGGCCGTGAAGCCGAAGGCTGTCACGGCTGGGTGCCCACAGTTGTGACGAGGACGCCGGCCGGGGAGGGGGGGGGGGGGGGAGGAGCGGAGCGGCGCTGGAGCAGGTAAGTGTCCGTTTATTAAAAGCCAGCAGCTACACTTTTTGTAGCTGCTGACTTTTAATAAAGACAAATATTGGCTGGAACACCCCTTTAACTCTCGTGCTTGGAATAGGCATCTCAGCACCACTTCCAAAATATCTGACGTGACTCTACAATCCTCCATACTCTCTAGGAGGCAGGTTATAGCCACTGGTTCTAGTGAGGTGCTAAATATTTTATCAACCCTGTCTATTATCTCCACCCAATATCTAAATAGCTTGGGGCATTTCCAGCCCATATGTATGAAATCACTTCATCTTTTTTCAAGTTGCATTGTAGAACTTACAGCATGACGAAAGTGCTTGAACCAGAAATGCATCGAATACCGATGTATTTTTTTACAACTCCATGCTTACTACTATGTAATCTGTCATGTTTGTCTATTTTTTTTATATGTTTTTTTGCTATGTCTTTTAAAAAATTATTTTGTGCTTGAATGATCGAATAATTTTATGTACAACAATAAATATATTTTCTAGGTTACTTGTGTGGTTGTTGCCTATAAAGTCCCAATGAAGGGGGGTCCTTTTTTTTTTCCTAATCGGAGAAAATCAGGACACCCCTTTCTACTATAGAAACAAAGATTATATCCCTTCCTCGTGAAATTGGCAATCATATCATGTCAAAAAGGAATGGCGCACAAGATCTATTCTATAAATAAAAAAATAAACACACACACACACACACACGTTCGTAAAGTCATAAATCCACTGCAATGGCTGCTTATTTTAAAGCTCTGACAACTGTAAAAATGTACCTTGGTGGATAAGGTCTTAGGGTAGAATTTTTTTTGTACATTATCAGCTATCCAAAACATTAGTCATTTTAGAACTACATCATTTCAGAAAATAGCCTATTCTATATTAGAAGCGTTTCTATTAAAATAGATATTTTATGGAATCACCATACACTTAACAGTCATTAGTATATATGATAGAACAAAAATTTCCAGCAGTGGCGGTTCGTCCATAGAGGGCGCTGAGACGCCGCCCCCTCTAGCTCTCGCACCGCCACTGACTAATAACAGATTCATTGCATGAATCGATGTCATCGTCGCCGCTGGTCTATTCAGATGGCCGGACATGAGCACCAGCCACCTGAATAATGGCAGCTGGTTGGCTGTACGGCAGTACCTATCAGAGCCAACAGCTCTGATAGGCTTTTCAGAGTACAGCCCTCAGCATCCGGAAGCTTATTCAGGGAACGTACGGGGGGGGGTGCGTTCCTTGGATAAGACCGACAGGCGTTTTAGCCAATCAGGTTCACCGGTTATGGCTATCAATAACCTGATTGGCTAAAGCGTCATCGAGGGACGTGGATGGCTGACTCCAGTAAAGGTAAGTGCCGGGTGGGGAGTGAGGGGCATTTTACAGGGCACAGCGGCGACAATTGATGGCATGGCACAGTGGCTGCATTTGATGGCACAGTGGCTGCATTTGATGGCATGGCACAGTGGCTGCATTTGATGGCATGGCACAGTGGCTGCATTTGATGGCATGGCACAGTGGCTGCATTTGATGGCATGGCACAGTGGCTGCATTTTTTTTTTATTTTTCGTTTGCGCCCCCCAAAAATGTTAAGCACCAGCCGCCACTGATCTCCAGTGTGTGATTTTTTTCCAGGAATGATGGAATATGTTTATCTTATGTCTAAAAACAGAGCTCAGGGGCGTGTCCAAGATGGAGCTGTGAGCGGCTGCATCTGTTGAGAGCTCTGCTGCATAATTGCCTATAATCCAGATCCCAGGCTTTCCGGTTCCCCTTTCTCACTCCCGGATTGTGGACAGTGCTGCGGACACCCGGTGGGAGTGAATGGCAGGGGGAGAAATTCCAGCGGAAACTGGCACTGAGCATCCCGTTCCCCACGTGGAGCCAGGCCTCAGGCACGGCGCAGACCTTCCCAAACAAGCGCTAGGACGCTGCATGAGGGGACGGCTCAAGCTGGTAAGGGGGGGGGGGAGAATAACTGTCTGGGCATCCCACTATCCCAGGTGCCTTCTCAGACACTCTGTCCTGCTCATGGAGCCCTGCCCAGTGCATAGGCCCTTAGTGACTAGCCCTGTGCCACCTGAATGAGGTGTGCCAAGTTCAGCAGGAAAAAAAAAAGGAAGACTGTCCCCTTCCCAGAGACCCTCCAGCCACCGAGTAAAGCCCTGCATTACCTGTAGCACCCACAGGGCCTTGCCGAACCTCCTGGCTGCAGATGTTATGGCGGCCATAGCCATCTGCCAATCCACCCTCGCGGCGAAAAAAGATGGAGGTCGTACAGATGGACGTGGGCCTCATACGGCATGGACAAAAATCAGGGCCAGAGTTGCAGAGACCGAACAGAGAGTAAGCAACACAAAAAGACACGGTCACAGAACATAGCGCAATGCTCCGCACACTCTAAAATAAAGGCCTTGGAGTACAGAGCTAAAGACGCTGAAAATAGAAACCAGTGCAACAATCTCTGCATTGTAGGCCTGCCTGAAGGAGCTGAAAGGAACAACCCCACGTGCTTTGTGGAAGACATGCTGCGCAACCTCCTCCACGATACTCGCATGTCACCCCATTACGCGGTGGAGAAGGCACACCGCATTCCACCTAAACCTGGACCACCGTTAACCCCTCCAAGAACCTTTATACTCCACCTGCTCAACTTTAGGGACAGAGACGAAATTCTCTGTGCCTCCAGGAATGTCCGAGACCTGCGGTTACAACAGGATTTGACAAATTTGCTTGGAATCTAGGAGCCAGCTAAAAAAGTTAGGAGCCAGAAAACGCACCCCGTCCCGACAAGCTTGCGCGCAGAAGCGAACACATACGTGAGCAGCGCCCGCATATGTGAACGGTGTTCAAACTTTTATACCTGAAGGGTTTCACATGTACTGGCACTTTAAGGCTGGCTCCACCCAGCAGTGATGACAAGGGTCAAGGGGTACAGTGGCCATCTTAGAGTGTGCTCATGTAGGAAGCAGATAAGATGTACTGTCCTGAGATGCATGTTGCAGTGTACAGCCTGTACTGAATAAACATCCATTGCTCCAGACCAGAGTCTTGTGTCTCTCACAACACACAGGACATCACAGTGGCGACGAGAATGGAATTTACAAAGTGTCTATCAGTCTGAGAGATAGAGAGAGACAAAAAGGCATTGTGGATTGTCACCTGGATAAAAGCAGTCACAGATCCCAGCAGGAAAATGTCATTAATCGGGACATTAAGTGAGTTTGATGGAGAACAAACATCCTGGAGTTCCTGGGTTGAGAGGCTGGAACAGTATTTCAGTGCAAATGCCATCACAGACAACAGGCAAGTGGCAGTTTTTTTGACAGTGGTCGGGTCCAAAACGTATGATACTCTTAGAGATCTGCTTTCCCCTGTAAAACCTTCAGCTAGGACATTGGCAGAGCTGCTGACACTGCTAGAGGATCACTTCCAGCCCAAATCACTAGAAATAGCAGAAAGATTTCGCTTCTATCAGAGGCAGCAGCAGACAGGTGAAGAGATTAAAGCTTATGTGCTCGCCCTTCGCAGACTAGCCTCTACCTGTTCTTTTGGGGACTACCTACCTACTGCACTGAGGGATAAGTTTGTCATGGGACTGAATTGTGAGTCAATACAAAAAAAGAGACTGTTAACAGAGAAAGACCTTACCCTTTGGCCTCTTACACACACACATCAGTTTTTCTTCAGGTTTTTCTTTTCAGTTTACCAAAACTATGTAGTACAAGGGCCTGCCTGATTGCATACAAATTGAGACTCTTGAGGTTTGACCTCATATTAGATGGATTTGGTAAACTGAAAAGAAAAACCTGAAGAAAAACTGATGTGTGTGTAAGAGGCCTTACAAAGGCAATTGAGATAGCTTCAGTGATGGAAATGGCTGTGAAAGATACAGAGCAATTGAACTCCCAGAGCAGAAGGGAAGAGGTGAAGCAGGAAGTTTTCAGAACAGCAGTCAAGCCAACTGCCGCAAACTGGAAATACCGACCCCCACCAAGCCGGGAGTCAGCTTGTTACCGTTGTGGGAATACAGACCATGATCACAAAGTCTGCCGGTTTAAGGATCAGAACTGTCATAATTGCAGTAGGACCGGCCATCTGAAACGAGTTTGCCGTAGCAAGAAGGTGCGAGATAAACAACCTCTGAACCCCAAGACAAAGACATATATGGTGGGAAGATATACATCATCACCTGAGTCAGAGGATGAAGAAGTGCTCCATAGGTTAGACATGCATCATATGCATGCAGCACCCTCCGCAATGACTGTAGATGTAACCATTGAGGGAAAGAAACTCAAGATGTATGTAGACACAGGAGCAGCAGTTTCAGTTATCACCCAGAAACAATGGAGACAACTTCAGACCCGAAGAACTGTCCGCCCAACACCAATCAAACTGCAGACATACTCAAAGCAGATACTCCACCCACTGGGTTACGCAAAAGTAAAGGTATTGTACAAGGGTCAGACAAAGAGACTGCCATTATATATCCTGAAAAATGGGGGACCCCCTCTCTTTGGGAGAGACTGGATTGCTCACTTTGGTATGGCAGACATCGCCATAAGTCCCTGTAACACCGTTACCATGCCATTAGGAGATAATGAGGGATGGGTGGTGTCCCTGAAGCAGCGGTTCCCAAAAGGTTTTTGATGACCAGTTGGGAAAAATAAAACATGACTGTGTGAGACTCAAGCTGAAACCCAACGCTCAGCCTAAGTTCTTCAAAGCTCGGACAGTACATTTCGCACTCCGAGCAGGTGTGGAAGCAGAACTAAGTCGGCTGGAGGAACAAGGTGTCATCTCAAAGGTAGAGCACAGCGAGCGGGCATCACCAGTTGTACCGGTAAAGAAAGCAAATGGGGACTTGCGCATTTGTGGCGATTTCCGCATGGCACTGAACTCCCAACTGGAAATAGACCAGTATCCCCTACCCAGAGTAGATGACATTTTTGCCTCTTTTGCAGGGGGTCAAAAGTTCACCAAGCTTGATCTCAAACAAGCATATTTACAGTTTGAGGTCCATCCTTCTTCCCGCAAGTTTCTGACCATCAACACCCACAAGGGACTGTATGAATATAATCGGATGGTGTTTGGGGTAGCCTCTGCCCCAGCCATTTGGCAACGAAAAATGGACGAGATTTTGGCGGACATTCCTTTTACGCAGTGCCTGCTAGATGACATGCTCATCACGGGACGGACTGACCAGGAACACAAGCAGAATGTGGAGCTTGTGTTGGCGAGACTCCAAGAACAGGGTCTGAAAGTGAACTTAGCAAAATGCCAATTCATGGTGCCTAAATTGGAGTTTTGTGGCCACCTTGTGGATGCAGAAGGTATACACACCACAGAAGCCAAGGTTGATGCTTTAGTCAAAGCTCCAGCCCCAACCAACGTCCAGCAGCTGCGATCATACCTTGGCTTGCTGAACTATTACCACAAATTCCTGCCAGATCTGGCACACACCTTGTTTCCGTTGAACAAGCTTTTGGAGAAACACTCCAGATGGGACTGGTCGGCTGCATGCCAGCGTGCTTTTGAAGTTTCTAAGCGGAAGCTGTTGGCGTCACGCATGCTCGTGCACTATGACCTCCAGAAGCCTCTCACCTTGGCTTGTGATGCCTCACCCTATGGTCTGGGGGCGGTACTATCCCACATCTTACCAGATGGGTCAGAAAAACCAGTGGCATTTGCCTCCAGGTCTTTGACAAAAGCAGAAAGCAATTACTCACACGTTGACAAAGAGGCTCTTGCACTGATATGGGCAATTAAGAAGTTTAATCTTTACCTGTATGGTAGGGAATTCACCATACTAACGGACCATAAACCACTCCTTCAGATCTTTAGCCCTGACAAAGGCATCTCCCAGACTACTGCGGCCCGCCTCCAACGCTATGCCCTATTCTTGGGGGCATACAGCTACAAAATTCAGTATCGTGGTCATGATGCCAATGCTAATGCGGACGCAATGTCCCGACTGACAGGGAGGTCCATGGACTCTTCTCCACCAGTCAAGAGTTGTCGTTACACCAGCCTGTCCTTGTCTTCTGGAGAGATAGCAGCCCATACAACCAAGGATACCTTTCTGAAAACAATACTCTCCTGGGTACGGTCCGGTTGGCCTGCAACTGTCACACAGGAGTATGAACCTTATTTCCGTAGGCGTATGGAATTAACTGTGGCTGGCAACTGTGTTTTATGGGGAGACAGAGTGATCATTCCACAGACCCTCCGGAGACACATTCTGGACTTGCTACATACACCGGTCATCCCGGGGACACTCGTATGAAACAAAAGGCCAGAGGCTATGTGTGGTGGCCAAACCTAGACTCAGATATCGCAACATATGTGAATGCTTGTGCTGGATGTGCACAAACGGCAAGAGACCCTCCTCGAGGGTGCGTCCAGCCCTGGACTTGGCCCACGGTTCCTTGGTTTCGCCTACACTTGGACTTTGCAGGCCCGATCAGAGGACACACCTTCTTGATCATAGTGGACGCCCATTCAAAGTGGCCTGAGGTCATTCCTGTTACTCAGCCAACGACTAAGGCAACGGTTTCCATACTGTTACATCTCGCTGCTACGTTTGGATACCCCAGAGAAATCGTCACGGACAACGGTGTACAATTCACCAGTCAGGAGTTTTAGCTTTTCCTGACTGCCCACAACATCAAGCACAAGTTGACCGCACCTTACCACCCAGCTACAAATGGTCAAGCAGAGAGGTTTGTGCAGACTTTCAAACGCTATTTCAAAGCTACAGTGGCTGCAAGTAAACAGTCTGTCACCCCAGCAGTTGGACTCCTTCCTTTCTGCTTACAGAAACACACCACATGCAACCACATGTAAAACTCCAGCAGAACTCCTTCTGGGTCGGCAGCCATGGACTGTTTTGGATATGCTCCGCCCTCAAACAGTCCAGGAACATGTATTGCAGTCCCAAAACAAGATGGTCAAACACCATGAGCTTCCTGGATTCACAGCCCAACAAAAGGTATGGGCCCGATCTTATGGGTCTTCCAACACCCGTTGGCTTCCTGCTGTCATTGCAGAGACTTTGGGACCCAAGATGTACAAGGTCCGCCTGGAAGATGGTTCCATTTGCAGACGTCATGCGGACCAACTGCGTCCTCGCTCCCAACTGCCCGAATCCCTCATGCCGGCTGAACCACCAGTGTCTCAAGGTTCTGCTCCCAGCGGATCAGGATGCACAGAGACTGATGATTGTGGGGACTCTGAACTTTTGAACTCAGCTCCAGCAGAGCCCTCCAGCTCTGGTCCGGAGGTCTGTTTACCCTCAGAGTTGGGGGATCCCTTCTTGGCCCTGCCGGTACCCATTTCGGCCAGCCCTGTTTCCTCCGGTCCCGAATCGCTGGATGCCCGGCCTCCTGACCGGTTGCAGTTGCAAGAGCGGTTACGAGACTTTCGACGGGGCCGACGGAAGTGATTCAATGACATATTAACCGCAACGGTCCCTGGAAGCTTGAAGTCCTGTAATTTTCCTGTGTTTGGAGGACTGTTACTGGACAGTTATCAGTTAATGTTTCGTTTCGGTTATGGTCTTATTGTGTTTTTTTTTTTTTTTGAGGGATGGATGGAAGGTGTTATACCTGAAGGGTTTCACATGTACTGGCACTTTAAGGCTGGCTCCACCCAGCAGTGATGACAAGGGTCAAGGGGTACGGTGGCCATCTTAGAGTGTGCTCATGTAGGAAGCAGATAAGATGTACTGTCCTGAGATGCATGTTGCAGTGTACAGCCTGTACTGAATAAACATCCATTGCGCCAGACCATAGGCTTGTGTCTCTCACAACACACAGGACATCACACAAACCACACGTGAGGTATCGCCGTGATTGGTAGAGCGAGAGCAATAATTCTAGCCCTAGACCTCCTCTAACTCAAAACATGCAACCTGTAGGTTTTTTTTTAAACGTCGCCTATGAAGATTTTAAAGGGTAAAAGTTGGTCAGCATTCCATGAGCGGACGCAATTTTGAAGCGTGACATGTTGGGTATGAATTTACTCGGAGTAACATTATCTTTCTTAATATCAAAAAAAAATGGGGATAACTTTATTGTCGTCTTATTTTTTAATTAAAAAAAGTAACTTTTTTTCACAAAAAAGTGTGCCTGTAAAACCGCTGCGCAAATACGGCGTGACAGAAAGTATTGCAACGATCGCCATTTTGTTCTCTATGGTGTTAGGATAAAAAAAAAAATATAGGAGGCGTGGCCTGGACATGTGAGGACGCTTTGCCTTTGAGCTCCCGACCTTCTCCCGACCTGCCGGGTCTATCTCGCTCTAATATACCACTATGCTGCCCCTGGAATGTATGCAAGGAAGAGAAGAACGAATGGGAAGTCTAAGGTGGTGAAGCCGGGGGATCTCGGAGGAGCCATCGATCAATTTCTGGTTCAGACACGGCTCACCCCCCCTGGATCTAAGATGGCGGAGACGAGTGGAGCGCGGGCTATGGAGAGCCAGCCGACGTCCCCAGCAGCATCAGGGGAATCTGACTCCTACTCAGAAGATCCCGCCATTCTACAACCAAGCGCGACAGCCCCGTTGATGACACCCTCGAGACCCGGAGATGCAGATGAGATGTGGGCGATCCCGAGATCCCTCCCTACTAAGGCAGACATTGAATCAATAGTAACCCGGCTTGAGACCCAGCACCGCAAGGACATACGCGAGGTCAGGGGGGAGTTGGGCGCAAGGCTTGCTACAGGGGAGACCTCGGTGGCGGATCTGGAACAGAGAGTAGCTGCCCTGGAGCACCTTCAAGATGTAGCATCGTGGCAGCGTCAATATGTGCAACTCCACATGGAAGAAATGGAAGATAGAAGCAGAAGGAATAACCTTCGTCTGCGGGGCTTACCAGAGGCAACGGGCCCAGAAGGCCTCCCGGGAGACCCACTTCCTACGAGAATGGAGTTCGATCGCATCCACCAAGCTTTAGGGCCGAGATCCCAGGACCCTAACAGGCCACGAGTCGTGATATGCCGGTTCCACCACTACACACACAAGGAACTGATCATCCGCATACACACACAAGGAACTGATCATCCGCAGGGCCTGGGAGGCGGGGGGACATTGACTTTGATGGAGCGGCGGTGAAGATCCTGCCGGACGTCTCTCGAGCCACGCTACAGCAGAGGGCCATGCTCCGCCCGGTGTTAGAATTAGCCCGCCGACATGGGGCCATGTACCGCTGGGGATACCCGCTTTCAGTGCTGTTCCGAAGAGACCAGCGCGCCTATACTCTTCGCTCCCCACGTGACCTATCGGGACTGTTTGAGTTTTTGGCGGCTGACCCCATAAGGATCCCGAACTGGCTTGTCTTCTTGCCACAGACCGGTGGCCGCTCCGGATCACCCCCCCCCCCCGAATGGGACACGGTCAGCCTGGTTCACAGAGGCAGCGCCGGAGATCGAGACCGGCTACGCCGGAGGGATCACGTGAGTCATAGCCAGCCTGCCTCCCTCTGTCCCTAATTTTTTATTTATTTTTTTTGTCCACTCTTGCCCCCCCCCCCCCGGTTTTTTGCCTGTCATCTGACAGTTTTACCCCTCACCTGACAGTTTCCCCCCCCCCGGGGCTGCCCCCCCCCCCCTGCCGCATTGATTTTACGTCCCCCCCCTGCAGTGAGATCTTGCGGGGTGTGTCTCCAATGACCTGGAAGTCTCCCATATCTGGACATGAACTGCAGCGCTGACGGAATGCACACTGAACCTCTGTGCCCATAGTAGATCCCTCTGGCAAGTAATAGGAACTGTACTCTGACTATATATGCCAGGATATGCTTTATTCCAAGATCTGAAATGGGTATCCACAGGGGTCTATATGTGAAGGGTGTAGGGGGATGGTTGTGATGTGCCGGTGGGGGCCTGCCGGGGGGGGGACAGGCGGTGGATATGGGGGCCCCGGCATCTCCTCCCCCCTCCATGGGCCTTGGGGGGGGGGGGGAATCGGGAGATCCGGGCGCCCGAATATGCTTCTGCACAGATCTCTGGACCTCGGTGGGGTGGGATGGGTCGGGGGCGTCGCTCTATGGCCTGTTCCAGCTACGCCCCCACATAGGAAGGCACACCCCTTGGCCATTTAGGCTGAGCTGTGCTAAGGTACGCAGATAGTCTGCCATTAGGTGTTTCTCCCTGTTTTCTTGTGTGTGTTTCTCTTTCCCGTTCCTTCATTTCCTTTTACTGAGCTTTGTGACCTACCTCTCTCCCCACTCTCCTCCCCCCCCCCCACTCTCTTCTCTCCATCCCCCACTCTTTCCGTGGGCCCGGTTAGTACCCCCCCCCCTTTTTCTGTTAAGCGGGTTGAGGATGGATGACCTTACAGTATACTCCCTTAATGTAAAGGGCCTCAACACCCCCGAAAAAAAGACATATGCTGATGGCTGATTTAAGGAAAGCGCGGGTGGATGTAGCATTCCTCCAGGAAACGCACTTTAAGGATAACCGACTACCGGTTCTCAAAAACAGATTCTTCCCTACGGCCTACCATTCCACCTACAACTCTAAGTCTAGAGGTACTACTATTCTCTTGTCCAGTAAGATACCATGGTCCCTTCGGGACTCATTAGTAGATGGGGAGGGACGGTATACATTTATCAAAGGCTTGATAGGACACACATTACTGTAACCATATACGCCCCAAACGTTGGCCAAGACGCCTTTGTACGCCGGGCTCTCTCGAAACTGTCCCGCTTTCGAGAAGGCCAACTTATTCTAGGAGGGGACTTTATTGTCCCGTTATCCCCCAGTGTCAATACGTCCTCGGAAACATCCTCTCTATCGTCGAGGACTCGCAAACAAATAGTCTCCAGCACTCGGGAGAATGAGATTACACGTTCTACTCCCCTCCCCACAAACTATACTCCAGGATAGACTATTTCCTCATACCACACGGCCAATTACAGGCAGTGCTGAAATCTTCCATTGGGCTTCGGACTTGGTCCGACAATGCCCCTATCACCCTGACCTATAGGCTTTCTGATCAACACTTACGCAGGAATCGCTTCTGGCGGTTAAACGAAAGCCTCCTACAGAACCCAAAAGTGCTGGAAGTGGTTAACAGGGAGTTCGTGTTTATTTGGAAGTAAAATCCTGAGGAGGATTGCACCCCTGGAGCAGTGTGGGAGGCGCACAAGGCGGTAATTAGGGTAATCTTTATAAAGCACAGCTCGCGCATTAAAAGGGAGAACAGCTGAAAAAGTTGTAAGCGGATCTCCACGATGCGGATATGCGACATAAGAGCTCCCCCGACCTTTTAGGGGAAGCGGAACTGACGTCTATTCGCTCCCGAATTAACAAACTCCTCAATTACAGGGCCAAAGCTGCGCTACAGAAATGTTGCCTCGTATCTTACGAGTCGGGAAATAAATGTGGGCGGGTCCTGGCCAGGGCGGTCGCAGACTTGAAAACGCAAACCTACGTCGCCCACATTAGGACGGCAGCGGACGCGAAAGTCAGCCTTCCACAGCACATAGCCAATACATTTAAGGAGTACTATGCAAATCTATATAACATACAAGCCCCTCCCAGAACGCAACAACTGGTGGAGGCATATTTAGCCTCTGCCCAAATGCCTCCATTGGCACCGGAAGCGGTCACCGAATTAGAGGCCCCCATTACGTCAGAGGAGCTGGAGGCGGCTCTGGCCTCAACCAAACAGGGTAAGGCTCCGGGGCCAGATGGCCTTACCATACAGTACTATAGAACGTTCTTCCCATCCCCAAGTCCCCATATGGTGTCCTTCTATAACAAGCTAGGGAAAATGGCAGCTTTTGCCAGTGATACGCTGCGGGCACATATCACGGTCATTCCTAAAGAGGACAAGGACCCCCTGGTTTGCAGCAGTTACAGGCCGATCTCCCTTCTAAACGCGGACCTAAAGCTATTTACCAAGATTTTAGTGATCCGTTTAGCCAGACATCTACAAATGCTAGTCCATTTAGATCAAGTGGGATTCATTCCCACTAGAGAAGCCAGGGACAGTACGATCAAAGTGCTAAACCTCCTACATGTGGCCAATTGGACCCATGTGCCGTCGGTCTTCTTGAACACTGACGCGGAGAAGGCCTTTGACCGGGTCAACTGGGAATATATGTTCTCGATCCTCAGACACGTTGGACTTGGGGGTACCATGACTAGATGGATAGCACAGATTTACACCACCCCCTCAGCACAGGTTAAAGTAAACGGAATCTTGTCTGATCCACTCCCGATTAGGAACGGGACTAGGCAGGGCTGCCCTTTGTCGCCCCTCCTCTTTGCCCTCTCATTGGAGCCATTTCTGTGTAGGGTTAGAAATAACCCGGATATTGTAGGCCTTAAGGTAGGGGACTCCCAATATAAAGTGTCGGCCTATGCGGACGACTTGATGTTCTCCCTCACTAATCTGCTTAAGGAATTCCACAATTACGGAAGCATATCCAACCTTAAAATCAATTACAGTAAATCGGAAGCCATGGGTGTGGGGCTATCCCGAACTGCTATGCAAACATTAAGATCCAATTTTAATTTCAAGTGGACAGACACTTCTTTGAAATATCTGGGCACCCGGGTCCCGGCTGATCTTAAACTTACCTTTAACCTAAATTTCCCTCCTCTATTGATCAAGACCCAGACCTTATTGGACTCCTGGCACAAGGGCCTCCATTCATGGTTTGGCCGCTGCAACCTTATTAAAATGTGTATTCTGCCCAAATTCCTCTATTTACTACAAGCACTTCCCATCCACATCCCTGCGGCATTCTTTAAGCAAACACGTAGCCAGTTTACCAAATTTATCTGGGCAAATAAGAAGCCGAGATTACCCCGAGCCCTGCTATCTCTACCTAAGCTGGAAGGGGGGCTGGGGGTTCCTGATGTGAAGAAGTAGTCGCAGGCTGTACACCTAGGTAGGATGGTGGACTGGTTCCGCCACTCCGATCTGAAACTATGGACACATCTTGAACAGTCTCAGACACAGGTACCCTTACAAGGAGCTGTCTGGTGCTACGATAATCTGTCGGCAGATATCAAACAGCACCCGCTTATAGGAACGACGCTCCGAGTAGGGACGAGGGCACTTTCTTCACAGGCCTATCCCACATCTAAGTCTCCCCTATACCCTATTTCAGGGAATCCAAAATTCCCACCGGGGCTGTCCCCCCAGGCCAGGAAAGTTATGTGGAACCCGCACGTCCGGCCCACATAACTAAAAATGAGATTCTCCCGATAATTCTTCTGGGTCCGGCCCTCCCCCAACCACCCAGTCCTTCCTTACCCCCTCCTCTCTATCTTATTCCCCTGCTCTCTTACCTCTGCCTTTCACTACCCCCCCCCTTCTTTTTCTCTCTCCTTTAGTTTTGAGCCCCCCTCCCCTTATGCCCCTCCTCTCCGCCTTAGGGCGGACTCGGTTCGGGTGGGGGGGGGGTGGTCGGAGGGGAGTGGGGCCTTGGGGTCTAGATTGAAACTACATGGAGATCTCGCTGTAGGAAGAGGCCTACGGCCTTGAGATGTCATTTAAGGGGTTCTAGCCGGAAGACATGTTATATGATATATGTTCTGGCAGCCGTGCTGGACCTCGATTTTGCCTCTACCTTCTGATGGTCATGTTGAAGATGCACCCCCCCCCCTCTTCCCCATTTCTAATATTGCTGTTATCTTTTGAATGTATTACTGAATCTGTTTGTAATGCTTTGGCCCATGTTGGGCATTAATAAAATATATATATATATATATTTATATATATATATATATATATATATATATATATATATATATATATATAAATAAATAAAATGTTTGGGGGTTCTAATTAGAGGGAAGAAGATGGCAGTGAAAATATTGAAAAATGACACTAGAATTGCGGTTTAACTTGTAATGCTTTTTTTTTGTGAGCTGGCACCATCTGGTGGTGAGCCGTTAGTATTTTTTTTTTGCCCACCTTCCAAGGCAAGTCGCCAGGACACCATTTCTAGTCGCCATGGCGACCTGGATTTGTCGAGCCCTGGGTTACAAGAACACCTACTCGGTGGAGACCCAAAAACATGCGCTACAGTGTCCTGTTCCTGGCTCGCCTCAGAGTCCAGGACAGAGAGACGACCCGCTGCTTCAACTCCCCTAAAGAAGAATCTATCTGTCTGGACTCGCTGACCAGGTGACTTGTATGCAACACCTGGGCCTAGACCCATGCAACTTATAGCCTACCCCACCGATAAGGCGCTTTCATTTCATGTTCATTCCCCTGGTGGGCGCTGCGCAGCTTGCAGTGGCTAGCCCCCTACTGTGGGAACCAAAGATAGTGCCCCCGACAGAGACATGTCAGGAGAACTCTGCGGCCTGACCATTTTTCTTTGTTTAAATTATTCATCCTTGGGGCAATAGGGGACATACTAGTTATGCCTTGTTACTGATGGACTAATTTTTCTGTTGGGACATCTGACTTTTTACTTTCTCCTCCTGGATCCTTGTACCATGCAGCATGTGTCAATGTGCCAGCGGATGTATCGCATGTGGAGAGCTGTTCAGACAGCTGCTTAACCCTCCCAGATACTATTCGGGGGGTGTTGGCATATAATTTCAATAGGTCAGAATATTGGTACACAAATCGCTCCCCTTCAGACTGCTGGACTCGGAAGATATGTACTTATTCATGCACCAATACGAATATTGAAGTGGGTTATTGTGGGTCTGCATCTGCCTCCCCATGTGTCCTCGACTATTCTGAACCAAAATAAGGTCAAAAATAGCCAAGTTTGCTAGTGATAACCTTGCAATTCTGGAGGATTTTAACCTGGTCCCCGACTCAAGTATGGACAGAATTGATAGCGGGTGGCCCTTCACGCTCTGGACTGGTGGAGTGGGCAGGGACATATGGCCTGACAGATGTATGGAGGTGGAGACACCCTTAATCCCTAGGCCTTCACCTGTCACTCTCGAACGCACCGCTCCTTTTCCAGGATTGACCCGACTTATGCGGGTGGGGTGGCCCTACCCAGAGTTAAGGATATTAAGATTCTCCCCAGAGGCATATCAGACCATGCACCTCCGTTTCTGACCCTGGACCTGTCCAGGCCCCTGGGCGACACCTTGTGGAGATTTTCCAGGTTCTAGGTGTCGGACGCAGAGGTGAACGGGCAATTCAGGGGGGCACCACAAGACTACTGTGCGGTCAACCTTGGCTCAGCAGACAGGCTAGTGGTGTGGGACGCCTTCAAGGCGTATACCAGGTGGCAGTACAAGACCATTATAGCCAAAATTCTTAAGGCCAGAAGGGCTGCACTGACCAGGGCAGAGACGGAAGCAGGGTTGCAGAAAGCAAACTTTGTCAGGACTAGAGACCCACAGGACCATGTAAAATGACAGTGTCTGACTGGGGAGGTTCTACGCATCCGCACCTCTCTCACTCAGAAACTAATGTTGGCCCAATCCCAGCAGATCTTTGAGCAGGGGGAGAGATTGGGGAAACTGTTGGCCTGGCTTTCATGAGAAATAAATGGTTGATTTGTCTCCTTCTACTAAACCTTATACAGCTCTAGGGCAACATACACCAGTGATGATGGGGTTTTGTGCAATTTTGGCATTTTATGGCCTTCAAAACTGTGAGGCCTCGTACACACGAGGGGATATATCCGCTGAAAACGGTCCGATGGACCGTTTCAGCAGACATCTCCGCTCGTGTGTATGGGCTAGCGGACAGATTTCTCCACCCGACAGATTTCAAAGCATGCTTTGAAATCCATCCGTCGGAATCTGTCCGCCCGACATGTCTGCTGGTTAGTACACTTACCAGCAGACATGTCGTCCCCCACCGCCGCCGCCGAATGGATTCGGCGCATGCGCGGAAGTGTTTAACTTCCTGGTGCGGTGACGTGGTGGTGACGTGGCGGCGTCAACGTCACCACCGCGTCACCGCGCTGTCCGGCGGCGGGGAATTTGATCCGATGGTGTGTACACGCCATCGGATCAAACTCCCGATCGGACATATCCGATGGAAATGGTCCGCGGACCGTTTTCATCGGATATGTCCGATCGTGTGTACGAGGCCTGATAGGTAGCGAGGAGTGAAATCAAAAATTTGCGCCCTTAGAAATCCTTAAGGC
Source organism: Rana kukunoris (assembly GCA_029574335.1). Lineage (NCBI taxonomy): Eukaryota > Metazoa > Chordata > Amphibia > Anura > Ranidae > Rana > Rana kukunoris. Next base: position 70,343,652 of record CM056055.1, read on the forward strand.
GGTGCTTGGTTTTTGGAGCCCCGTACGTGGCTAGGCTCCCAAAAAGTCCCACACATGTGGTATCCCCGTACTCAAGAGAAGCTACAAAATGTATTTTGGGGTGCAATTCCACAGATAACCATGGCATGTGTGAGCAATATATAAGTTAGTGACGACTTTTTGTAAAATGTATTTTTTTTTTTGTCATTAGTCAATTACTTGGGACAAATAAAATATGTAATATTCAATGAGCTCTACTTTCCAAAATTCGGTCATTTGGAGGGGTTTTGCACTGCCCTGCAATTTTAGCACCTCAAGAAAAGAGGCAGTCATAAACCAAAAGCTGTGTAAATTCCAGAAAATGTACCCTAGTTTGTAGACGCTATAAATTCTGCACAAACCAATAAATATACGCTTATCGACCTTTTTTTTTTTTACAAAAGAAAATGTGGCTGAATACATTGTGGCCTAAATGTATGACCAAAATTGAGTTTATTAGTTTCTTCTTATAACAAAAAGTAGAAAATATATATTTATTTTTTTTCAAAATTTTCGGTCTTTTTCCGTTTATATTGCAAAAAATAAAAATCGTTTGGGTACAACATTGCATGGCCACGCAATTACCAGTTAAAGCAGCGCAGTGCCAAATTGTAAAAAGACCTCTGACAAATGGTCCTGGGCTGAAGTGGTTACCAAGCTGCAACTGCAAAGGATTCTGGGATATGTAGTCCCCATCTAAAACAGCCCCATAGCTTTCAATGGAGGCAGAACTACAAGAGCCAGCCTGCTCTAGGGAAAAATGAACTAGAGACTCCATCTTGCTGATCAGAGATCTCTCAGACACCACGAGGCCAGAGAAAAAGACTAGACCTAGAGGAGAGGTGCTGCCTCCCAGGTCAGTCCACTGCATAATTCGAGGCATCCACAGCCGCACCTACCAGGTGCATATCCAGGCACACCTGCAGCAACTGTGGTGAAGCGTTCCAGTGTGAGGTGACCAGTTGGGTCACCCGAAGAGCCTGCCCATTTCCAGGACATTTGGGCCTTACCGCAGGTGAGAGAGCTTTTGCCAATTTGCAGGAAACAAGGACACTGCACACAGGTAGAGTTGTATGGACACTGTATGTGGACATCATTGCTGTTAGTCACCTTGCTGACACTTGAAGTGCCACAGGACACAAAGTCATTCAGATACAGACACCATTGTCCTTTCACCTTGCTAAGAAAGATCCTGCATTCTTTACTCGATAATTCAGGCCAGTTGTGGGGTTTGGCCCGGCTAATCAGAAGTTTAACTGCACCAACGAGAGTGGCTAGCTAAAGATACGAAGCATCATCCTTCTTCAAAGGGACTGAAGTTACTAGTGCCACATGGGCACGTAGACACATACTCAGGGCTCTGTATATGCAGTGGGTTTGCAGGACAGTATATCTGGGAAGCTAAGCCATTAAATATAGCTTTGATTACAGTATTTGTCGTTGAGCCTGTGGAGTCAGGAATCGGAAGGAAGAGGTCTGAAATAAAGAGGGTCCGTCTTCTGCTCTCCTCATGCCTGGACTCAGAGCCAAATTTGAGTAGAGGTATCCCAGGGTTCGACAAACCCCAGGTCGCATTGCCGCCTAGAATTAGTGGCCTGGCTCCTGAGCTAGACTGTGGCAGATATCTTGTCCCCATGCGGCTCCCGAACTAAGATGTCACATCGGGGCTGAGGGCATTCCCTTACATTGCTTACACTGGCAGGGGATATTGCGCCCTCTTCTGGTGGCCAGAACTCAGAGCGGTACTGATTGGAGCATTGCAGGGCAAATGACCACAAGCATGTCACAACCAGGATGTGTCTGCATACAGTGTGCAACGAGGAGTGGAAGTAGCTGAGGATGATCCTGTCCGCCACAGATGGATGGTGGTCCTATTTTCTGGATCAGATGGCGTCAGATGAAAATTGACAGTTGGTCCGTTTCCATCCGATTGTCCCATACAGGAGAGTGTGATTGTGTCCGAGTTCGCTCCGCATGGTGGAGAGGATACAGACCTGTCATCCAACTGCTCCGTGGAGCGATCCCCCACTGAGCAAGCCGATTCCGCTTGGTGGACGTGCCTGTGTGAAAGGGGCACGCATAAAAAACATCAATTGCGATATACGATGCATATCGCCTTGCACAAACTGGCTCCTAACTTATTTAGCTGGCTCCTAGATTCAAAACAATTTGTCAAGCCCTGAAGTAACCAATCTGATATAAAAAGTGTCATATTGTGATTTATCATATTGTGATTTATTTGCCATTTAAAGTGTCCCTCTGCTCTTGGGTTTATTTTCAGGTTGGTAATCCTCTGATAGCAGCCTGAATACAGTATTAACCACTTGCATACTGGGCACATATACCCCCTTCCTGCCCAGGCGAAATTTCAGCTTTCGGCACTGCAACGCTTTAACCGACAATTGCACGTGTGACATGGCTCCCAAACAAAATGTACTTCCTTTTTTTCCCACAAATAGGTTTCTTTTGGTGGTATTGGATCACCTCTGATTTTTTTTTTTTATATTGCAAAAAAAAAAAAAGACAATTTTGAAAAAAAAGAAAAAAAAAGTTTTTTTTATTTTTTGCTATAATAAATATCCTTTTTTTTCCCCCTCAGTTTAGGCCGATACGTATTCTTCTACATATTTTTTTTTAGTTATAGCGCCTACAAAATAGGGGACAGAATTTGCTTTTTTTTTTTATTAATAATTGCGGCGATCTGTAATTTTTTTATTGGGACCTGCGACATTATGGCAGACACAGACACATTTTTGGGACCATTTACATTTATACAGTGATCAGTGCTATAAATATGCACCAATTACTGTATAAATGTGACTGGCAGGGAAGGGGTTAACACTAGGGGGCGAGGAAGGGGTTAAATGTGTTTCCTACTAGTGATTCTAACTGTGGGGAAGGGGACTGACCGGGGAGGTGACTGATCTGTGTCCCTATGATGTACAGCATCGGTCTCCTCTCCCTGACAGGACGTGGATCTGTGCATTTACACACAGATCCACGTCCTTGTCTGTGCAACGGCCGATCACGGGTACCTGGCGGACATCGTGGGCGGCAGGCACGCGCGCCCCCCAGTGGCTGCAGGAGCCGAGGACGTCTCCTGGCATTTGAGAACCACCTTGTGGCCATCATTTGTCTATGGCCCGGGCTCAAAGTAGTTAAGCTATAGTGCTCTTAATCTCAGTAATTGCTCTCTAGTTGATCACTTGAAGATATTTACTGTTACTTTTCCAGATAAATATTACAGAAAAGAGAATTTCTGTGTTTTATCATAACGTGTGCGTCTCTCATTGCACTTACACTATTGCCAGGTGTGCCAAGAGGGGTAGAGACTGTTATTGGGGTTGAGAGGTAGAGTACAGAACCAAAATATACTTAAGCAGCTCCTATGGGAGGGGGGGGTAGTGCTACACAATAAATATGGCAGACATATCTGGGAGAACGCAATCTTCCTCCAGGAAGCCATATTGCCATGCACTTTACAGAAAATGAAAACACTGCAGATTGAAAAGGAAAGGGAATTTTTAAAACAAGTCATAATGTAACTGAATGTTATCGCAATTGTATATGTTTTTTTTATGCTTTTTACTCCCCACGAAAGTGGAGTTATCCTTTAAGCACATTTATTATACCTGAATACAACTCAACATGACAAGAGATCACTCATTACATCTTTATCAATTTACTTACTGGTAGTGGGTGAATCCTAGTGTTGGAAGATCAGCATATCTTTCTGCAAAGTCTGCCAAGCGGCTTACAACCCGTGCAAGCTGTTACCATGAACAAAACATGCCATTAAAAAATAAATAAAAAATCATTCATGTATTCGCTTATTAAATTTTCAGTACACTGAACTAAAATGCTCACCTTTGGAAGAATTAAATCGAATCCATCACGCAAAACAATAAGGTCCTACAAGAGAAGGAAAACTAGTCAAAGTCCTATAAATATTAGAGCACTTAAAGGGGTTGTAAAGGTTAATTTTTTATTTTCTAAATAGGTTACTTTAAGCTGGTGCATTGTTGGTTCACTTACCTTTTCCTTAGATTTCCCTTTTAGATGTTTTTTTACCCCTTTGTCTGAATTTCTCATTTCCTATTTCTCCTCAGTAAGGTGTTCAGTAAGCTGTTCTAAATGACTTCCCACCGCTCAGATGATGGTGGAAAGCTTACTGAGGAGAAACAGGAAGTGAGAAATAAAAAAAAAAACATTTAGAAGGGAAATCAAAGGAAAAAGGCAAGTGAACCAACAGTGCACTAGCTTAAAGGAACCAATTTAGAAAATAAAAGACAAACCTTTACAATCCCTTTAAGAGCCAGAGTATACTGAAAGAGTTGCACTTATTGCAAGCATAGGATATAATTTAAACAGTTCCTAAAAGAGTCCATATGGGTTAAATAATCACCCACGGGGATAAAAGCTTTCACCTCCTGCTTACGTAATAGCATCTGGCAAGTACAGAAATTACTGCTAGAGGGGCAGCGATTGGGCGGACTTTAGAGGCAAGACGGGAACAACAAATTTTAGAAAAAAAAATATATTGATTACAAAAGAATACAATTGATATAAAAGAGACCATATAGGATATATAATAGTATGGAAAAATATCCTCTGTGCATCGTCTACGGGTTTCGCCTTTGGGCTTCATGACGAGGCAGGAGAATTTTTAACCGTAGAACATTAAATATTTAATTTATCAAAATGGTCGTCAGGCTTCCAAAAGCACCGCAGATCACTTCTAATTGCAGATATAGCAGCAGTTGCTGAGTGAATTTATGCGTAGTTCCAAAAGAGGTTGGAGTGCCAAAAAGAGGGAAAGGTTTCGTCTATATAAAAGACCATAGTTGCATCATGTCCTTATCAGGAGTAATTCTATTCTGCAACCAGAAAACCATAAAGAACCGGGGCAATGGAAAGAGCCACAATAGAAGTTATATCCATATAGAGTAGCCAGGTCTAGCAGTGTAGACCATCCAATGCAAGGTGGCCAGCAACTTTAAATTAGAAAAGCCTGTAAGATGAGATCGATACCTAATGCCCGGGGGATAGCCTGTGCTATACACGACATTATATATATATATATATATATATATATATATATATATATATATATATATATATATATATATATATATATATATATATATATATATTTTTTTTTTTTTTTTTTTTTTTATTAATAAAAATGCCAGAAAACTATGCCCCATTTTGTGGCCACTATAACTTTTGCGCAAATCAATAAAAGCTTATTGCGATTTGATTACCAAAAATATGTAGAATACATATCTGCCTAAACGGAGGAAACAAATAAATAAATAAATGTGATCTATATTTTGGGGGGATATAGCAAAAAGTTAAAAATATTGCTTTTTTTTCCCAAAATTGTCGCTCTATTTTTGTTCATAGCGCTAAACAATAAAAAAACGCAGAAGAAAGCTCTACTTGTGGGATCAAAAGGACTTCAATTTAGTTTGGGAGCCACGTCGCATGACCAAACAATTGTCAGTTAAATCGACGCAGTGCCGAATCGCAAAAAGTGGCCTGATCTTTGGCCAGCCAAACAGTCCGGGGCTTAAGTGGTTAAAAGAAAGAAATGCTAGAAATATATCACTTTGCGTGTAATGAATCTTTATAAAATATAGGAGTTTCACTTTTTTGAATTGAATTAATTAAATAAATTTAACTTTTTGATAGTTACATTTTTTAAGATGCTTTTAAATATAATCCAACTTTCTATAGGCAAGGCTTACTGCCAGGTATGGCATACTCACTGTGTTGTCACCCACATAACAGGAAGTGGCCCCGAGATGAATAATAGGCGCAGCTCGAGGACAACAATGCGCAAATGTATGCACATGAGCCATGACATCATGCCGCAAGCGTTTCTCCTCCTCAGCTGCCATTTTGAAGTCTATGTTCTCCAAGTTGGTCTCCATCTCCTGGATCTGCTCCTCTGTAATTGGAAGCCCCAAACTCTACAAAAGCATAAATAAAAAAATAAATGAAAAAAAAGGAGTATATTATATATAACACACACACACACACACACTTTTCAAACTGCTGCTTACAAAAAACATTAATTCGCTCTGGTTTATTATGGACAATGTAAAAAGACAAGACAAGGTTACATTGACCTCTCCACAACTGCCCCACAAAAAATATAACTTCCGGGTCTGGGGCGTGCACGCGCACCGCTGGCAACCCACTCCCACTGTGATTGGACACCGCGGACCCACTAATCGTTCTGAAGACAGGTAAAATGGCGGTCTGCCTATGTAAACAAGGCAGACCGCCGTACTGAGACAAAGGAAGGCAATGATCATGCGTTTCTGCCAAGCAAAAACACAGATGTCTGCCTGCACACAGTATAAACCAGGACCTAAATGAATGAAGACTTTTTTTTACAGCAAAAAGTTAAAAATATACCTGCAGGGAATCGGGCCACAGACTTCCCCAAAAAAACTCTATACCAAACTAGGACTTTGGATTCCCCTGCCTCCTAACTAATACATTTTATGCTGCTAGGTGCCAAGATGACCATAGACAAAGCGTGGAAACAACCCACGGTAACCCTATTAGCAGCCAAACGCAAGATTTCCTGGATCATGTCTCAGGAGAAACTTTCCAGCATATTAAACGGACATGGTCCCGACGTTCGAAGCCATCTGGGAACCCTGGTCCCTACATGTGGGGGTTCCTCTGCGCCCAGGATACCACGCCCAACCAGAATTGGCTGGGGACGGCCACATGGCCCCCTTCCAGTAAGATTGGATCTCTCCCTTTCCTCTTTCATTTTTCTATCTCCTTTTTTTTGTTTTTAAATGCTTATCAATTCTCTATGGCCTTTTGCCAGGCTTGAATTTGGAATGATAGTCTGACATGTAGCCTTCTCCACGGAGCTAGCTGGCTCAACGCTAACAATTAACTACTGCCCACGAGGTCATTCGATTTAGTTGAAATGGAAAGGGGAATCCTCCAGGCAGTTTGCTCCCAATAGGGGTGCCTGAGGTCTCCTCCCCAAGATCCTGTATACTGCAGTAGTGGGTCGGGTCCTTTAGATTGATAGTGCCAGTCTGCGCCCGACTATCCTGTTACATAAAGGCCTTCTTTGCATGTTGCCATAATGTAATGTGATTCCAACTGTGGAAAGAAGTACTTATCTTGTACAAAATCATTCAAAATCTTTTAAATCTTTTTCAAAATTTTAACGGAAGTAACGATTCGTCGCTGCCATCTTGCTACACCCTGCACTCGTCCAATGTAAGGATACACTGTGAAGGGGGTAAGCAGACATCTTGTTACACCCACCGGAGTTTGGCATTTTACATGTTTTTTTGTTTTAATAGTAAATTGAGTTTGTACACAGTACTTACAACTCTGTGTGAATGTTTACATGTTGAATTTTAAAAACAGCAAAACTTCTGTCAGATTTACAAACCTGTAAGATCCACATGCTTGCCGCAGGTTTTTTGAAAACTAATCTTCGAAACAGTAAGACGGAGTTGCAAGTACTGCATTTCACTATATAAGGTTAGTTTACTGTTTTAAAAAAAAAAAAAAATCTACAGGCTGCATGTTTTGAGTTACAGAGGAGGTCTAGGGCTGGCTCCTAGAATCCAAGCAAATTTGTCAAACCCTGAGATACAACCCCTCTCCCTGCACACAGCAACTTGAGTTCCTCAAAAAGCAGTACAAACATAAAAAAGGAGGGGTGGGTGCTGTGTCCGTCCATGAACTACAGAGAAAAAGGATTTTACGGTTAGTACAAAAAAAGGGATTTTTAAATACAGCTTACCTGTAAAATCCTTTTCTTGGAGTACATCACGGGACACAGAGCGGCATATTCATTACTATATGGGTTATATGGAGAACCTTCAGGTGTGGACACTGGCAATCTCAAACAAACAGGAAGTCCCTCCCTATATAACCCCCTCCCCTAGAGGGAGTCCCTCAGTTTTGTAGCAAGCAGTATGCCTCCCAAAATGTTCCCAAAAAGAGGGGTTGGAGCTCTGTGTCCCGTGATGTACTCCAAGAAAAGGATTTTACAGGTAAGCTGTATTTAAAAATCCCTTTTTCTTCTTTCTCGTACATCACGGGACACAGAGCGGCATATTCATTACTATATGGGATGTCCGAAAGCAATGCTTTAATGAGGGGAGGGAGACATCTTCCAAAGAAGGATTTAATTTAGAGGTATACTCAAATACTAGTAAATCCAACTTAAACGAGAAATGTAAATCTCAAATCAAATCAAGGGAGCCCCCTCAGATCCTGAGGAGCTTGAATCGCGGCCTGTAGTACCGACTGCCCAAAGGCTGTATCCGCATTCCTTCTTACGTCCAATTGATAAAATTTTGTAAACGTGTGGACTGATGACCACGTTGCTGCCTTGCATATTCGAGCCATAGAGATCTGATGATGTGCTGCCCAGGAGGTGCCCATGGCCCTGGTAGAATGGGCCTTTACCGACAAAGGAGGAGGCAACCTCTTCAAACCGCAGGCCCGAACAATTAATTGTTTAATCCATCTTGCGATGGTGGATCAAGCAGCTGCCTGACCCATCTTGGGCCCTTCCGGTAAAACGAACACCACATCTGTTTTCCGAACCTTCTCTGTAGCTTTAAGATAGGCCCCTATGGCCCTGACAATATCCAACGTATGCAGCAACCCCTCCTTTCTAGAGGTGGGTTTTGGAAGAAGGATGGAAGTACCACATCCTGGTTCAGGTGGAAACTGGATATAACCTTTGGTAGAAAGGAAGGATGAGGACGGAACCCCGCCCTATCCTTATGCAAAATGAGATATGGTTCCTTACAAGACAAGGCTGCCAATTCCGATACTCTCCTGGCCGAAACTATGGTGATCAGAAATACCGACTTTCTAGTCAGTAAAACCAAAGGTACCTCAGCCAACGGCTCAAGGGGTTGTTTCTGTAGAGATGACAGAACAAGATTTAAGTCCCATGGACAAAGTGGTGATTTGACCGGAGGATTAACACGTAAGACTCCCTGTACGAAGATCTTAACCAGCGAGTGGGCGGCCAGCGGCCTCTGAAACCACACTGATAAGGCTGAAATCTGTCCCTAGATCGTGCTTAATGCCCGGCCTTTATCCACTCCTAGCTGGAGAAAACGTAACACTCTATCAATGGTATACTTGCAGGAAACCCATCTCTTAGCCTCACACCAGCCTACGTAGGCCCTCCAAACCCTGTAACAAAATTACCCTGGAGGCCGGCTTTCTAGCCTTAATGAGGGTAGGGATTACCTGCCTAGACAGACCTCTACCCCTGAGAATCAGGGATTCAGCCGCCAGGCCGTCAATTTTAGACGCCGTAATGCAGGGTGGAGGATCGGGCCTTGTGAGAGTAGGTCTGGCCATAGAGGAAGAGTCCAAGGGCCTTCCGCTGCCAATTTCAGGACTAGTGAGTACCATGCCCTCCGGTACCAAGCTGGGGCTACCAGGATAACCAGCCTGTGCTATGATCCTGCGCCACAGGCGGGGTAGTAACTGCAGCGGGGGAAATGCATATAGAAGCTATGATTGATGCCAAGGGCAAACCAACACATCGGTTCCGCAGGCCATAGGGTCCCTCGTTCGAGACATGAACCTGTCTAGCTTCTTGTTGAATCCTTATGCCATGACCTCCACGTCTCGCACTCCCCACTTCTGGCAGATTGTCTGAAAAAAACTTGTGGATGCAGGGACCACTCCCCCGGCGACAGGGTTTGGCGACTTAGGAAGTACGCCTGCAGGTTGTCCACCTCGGGAATGAATGTCGCCGATATGCAAGGTACCTAAACCTCTGCCCACCGAAAAACCAAGTTCCTCTCACTCTGAGTGGCTTGACTCTTGGTTCCCCCTTGGTGGTTCACATATATGCCACCGCTGTGGCATTGTCTGAATGACTTCTCACCGAGGACCCCTGTAATCTGGATGTCTATGCCAGGAGGGCTAGCCGAGCCGCTCTGATCTCCCAGACCTTGATGAGCAGCTGCCTCTCCGCCTCTGCCCAAGTTACTTGGCGAGCGAACCCGTTCCAGACCGCTCTCCAGCCTTCCAGACCACTGGGCAGAACCAAGGCTGCTAGAATTGCTGTCTGTAGGACCCGAGTGTGGAAGCGTGTGGTATCGCCTCGAACATGGCCATTAGTTTGCCTAGTAATCGCATACATAGGCGAATAGTTGGTTCTCTTTTGCTTAGAACCAACTGAATTAATCTTTGATAGCCTCGACCTTTACCAGGGGCAGGAACACCCATCTTCTGTTCTGTGTCTAATCTCATGCCGAGATATTCCAACTGCTTTGTATGTTGAAATGCTGATCTTTCCCCAGTTTAGGACTCAGCCGAACCCCTCGAGGTACTGAACCATGAGGGTTACTAGGCATTCCACCAAGGAAGCGAGTGATCTATGATTAAGAGGTCGTCCAGGTATGCTAGGACCGAGATCCCTTGGATCCTTTAGACTGACTAGAATTGGAGCAAGGACCTTCGTGAATACCCGGGGGCCGTAGCCAGCCCGAAGGGGGGGCGCCACGAATTGGAAGTGACGCTGTATCACTGCGAAGCGTAAAAACAAAAATATTTGATGTGGCTGAAAGACTTGGTACATGAAGGTAACCATCCTTTATGTCTATAGAAGCTAGATCCTTCTAGAGTGTGGCGGCTGCTGACCGAACGGATTCTGTCCGGAAAGAGCGAACCCTTAGGTAAGCATTTAAACCTTTTAGGTCCAAAATTGGTCTGACATCGCCGATGGGCCTTGGTATGACAAACAGATTGGAATAGAAACCTAGCCCCTGTTCTTGGGCTGGTACCTCTACCATTATGCTCTGGTAAGCAGATGAACCAACGCCGCCCGCATTGAGGCCTTCCTTGTGGAGGAAATTTTTAGAAATTCTAATCTGTAGCCTGCGGCCACAGATGATCGGACCCCCTCTGTCGGGGATCGATCCCCAGAGGCCTGTCCTTGCGATCCATTTTAAAAGTTTGATCGCGCAGGAGGTCCGTACTGCCTGGAATTTGAGGGCCCCGGAACAGGGGGGGGGGGGGGAACTGCCTTTTAAACGCAGGACCCCGGAACTTCTTTTGACTGGTAAAAGGGTACTTTTGCCACTTGAAACAGTCTGAATGTATTTATCCAGATCTTTCCATGGAAGGGCAGACCTGCCAGCAGTCTTTTACATGGGCTCGGCCGCCCAGTTCTTCAACCATAAGAGCCTTCTCATATGCACTAAAAATAGTGACAACGAGACGCCTGCTGGATGGAGTCTTTTTATAACCTCTACCGCAAAGCACAGAGCTCTGGGAATATCCAATAACTCCTCTGCCTATTGGGCAGGGATGTCTTAAGCATCTGTTTTGTCTGGTTCTTTAACGCCTGACAAAACTCCAATTGCAGCCCCTGCTGGCTGTAGCCAAGGATGCTGGAAAAAGTGTCTCTAAACGTTTATTGACCGGGACCTTAAACATTTGTATGTTTCCCCTTAGGCCAGTTAATGATTTATTCACCCATGAGATGGCTGCGTCCACAGTTGGGAGCGCCCCCTTTCTTTGAAAAAATGTTTTTTTTTTTTGTTTTTTTTCCATAGGGTAAATAACAGAAAACCTTCCAGGTGGTCTCCCATCCAGGCATTAACCAGGCCCGACCCTGCTTAGCCTCCGAGATCAGACGAGATCGGGCGCTCTCCGGGAGATGCGGCCTCAAGGACCTCTCGGGGAGTTGAAAAGCAGTGCCCGAACCGGGACCTGAACCCTGGACCCTCAGATTAAAAGTCCGATGCTCTACCAACTGAGCCATCCGGGCCCCCTTTTTAAAGAGCACTTGGTCAGGGGAAAGAGTGCCTGCAAGCACAAATATTTCCTGGTAGACGTGCATAAAGACTACCCTCTCGTCAGCTTTAGGCGGCAGAAAAAATTCTGTCCGGTCGTCCCAATCCTGGAAAAACCAATTCCTCTAACAGAGGATGGGCCAGAAACGCTGCGTTGCTTAAAGGCGTTTTTAAAAGAACCCAAAGAGGATACCGCAGGAACCTGAGGCTCTGGAAATGGCAAATTGAATGCCAAGCGGGCCATGTCTGTCAAAGACTGGACCCACAGACTCTCCGCCTGGGAGGCTGAAAACGATTCTACAGTGGTAGATCCTCTAGGTTCTGTCCCTTTTTGGCGATGGGGATCTAGTCCGCTTCTTGCCAGAAAAAGAGCCAGCGATCATAGCTGTTAACCTCTTTTCTCTAGCCCCCCTAGGGTGAGGGCTAGCATCTCCTCTGTGATAACACAGGGTTGGGCCGACCTGGGCCAGCCTCAGCACCAGACCCCCTTAATGGCTTATCCAGGGTGACCCCCTATTAGGAATAACCTGTGGGGAAAGTATTGGCATATTATCAGAACCAGAGGAGGAACCCCTTTGTCTTTGCCTTTTCTCTTTTTTTTTTTGATCCTGAACCCTTGGAAGCCATAATACAAAAGCGAAGGACTCCGCTTACAACAACAGACTGTTATAGCCAGGAGTACAAAAAAAAATAAGGTTTAGGGGACAATAGGATCACTAATGCCCCAAAACCGGTGGGGCTCAGTATGTTTCTCTTTTATATGTTATTCACCACATACAGCCCCACCCCCAACATGTTTGCCAGCATTCAACCTGTTGCCAAGGGGATTTTGGCTTAACAAAAAGTATTGGAGCTGACTCCAGTATGTAGTACCCCTTCTCGCCACCGGGAGTCACTGTGCTGCCAGCTCTACGTCCTCTCTCTCTCCAGCTCAGCTCTGCACTGAGCTAAGAACGCGCCTGCTGTGTATAACAGCAATTAAAGGCGCGCCCACTCTACACTGCAGTCACACTCCCGCCCCTCCCCCCCCCCCCCCCCCCCCCCCCCCCCCTCCCGAACAGCGCGAAAATTTTCTATATGCATGCGCGCGCGCGCGCGCGCCTGTCGGGGGAGGAGAGCCCAGGAGGAGACGCACTCTGGAGCCCAGGAATGCAGGATGGAGGACGCATCAGGCGGCAGATTTGAATCCCGGCAAGGTAAGGCTAACACAGGCCCCTAAGGAGTCCCTTTAGCCTAGAGATCTTTTTTTTTTTTTTTTTTTTAAAAGATCTTCAACCAGCGAGCAGCAGGTAGCTAGCAAACATACATAGATAGGTAGGGGGATCAAGTTATGGGGGGAAACATTTCAGGGCATCCTGTCTATCAGACATAGTGACCATGGTGCCAATGCAGAGCATACTCAGGCTACCCCCCTTAAGATCCCCCTGGAGAGCCTGCTGTCGAACCAAGTCCCGCAGGCTCCCCACTTACCTGCTCCATGCAGCAGGACGTTTTGCAAAAATGGTCCAATCTTCTCCCATCTCCGTGGGTAGCGTAGTAGACCTTCAGGCCCTGGGGTCCTATGAAGGTACCCACTGTCCTGAACCTATATAGCACCCTGGCAAACAGGAACTTATGGTTTTTACAAACTCCAAGTCCTGGGCCCAGGGTCCAGCCCTCCAAAGAGGAGCATTATAGGCAAAACCCCACGGTTTGGGGCCCGGGTAATGTCCACTTTGGCACTGAGGCTCCTTGGACAGATCCGGTTAGCCCGCCCTTAATCCCAAGGATGTGGAGCAAAGCTATTCCGTGACCAACACCTAAGACACTGGCGAAAAAACTGAGGGACTCCCTCTAGGGGAGGGGGTTATATAGGGAGGGACTTCCTGTTTGTTTGAGATTGCCAGTGTCCACACCTGAAGGTACTCCATATAACCCATATAGTAATGAATATGCCGCTCTGTGTCCCGTGATGTACGAGAAAGAAATTCAATTTTCTCTTGTGTTCATGGACAGACAGCAGATTATCTTGACAACAGGGACGTCCCCTAACAGTGTTTGAAAAATCAAGGGGTGTGAACAGCAAACAAAACCAAAAGGTCTTGATACTTTCCCAAATGTACATAATATAACTGAGTACTAAGATTTGTAGGTAAAATTGATCCAGGGTAAATTCGATTGCCTCTCGGGGGATCAGGGAGGAATTTTTTACCCTGCTGTAGCAAATTGAATCATGTTCTGCTGGGGGTTTTTGCCTTCCTGTGGATCAACTGTGGGTATGGAGTTGGGTGTATGGGATTGTACTGTGTTTTTTATTTTGTTTGTTTATTTTTTTTGTGGTTGGACTGGATGGACTTGTGTCTTTTTTCAACCTGATTAACTAACTAACCAAACTTCTACCAGAGCTTCTCAACAGAGGAGATTCAACACTAGGTGGCCGCCTGCAAACCCTTGCGGGTGAAGCAAGCATCCGAAGATGCACTCACGTCAACCTTGTAGAATTTTGTGAAAACGTGAATGGACGACCAAGTCGCCGCCTTACACACCTGTGAAACAGACGCTTGATGTCCGAAAGTTCAGGAGGCACCTATCGACCAGGTAGAATGCGCCGTGACAGGAAATGGAGGCGCCCGTCCAAGTATGGCATAGGCCTGAGTTACGATCTGTCTAATCCTCCTAGAGATGGTGATTGATGAGACCGCCATACCCTTCTTAGGACCAGCCACAGACACAAACGGTGAGTCAGACTTCCAGAACGAACCAGTAGCAGACAGGTACACCCACAGAGCTTGGACCACGTCCAAGGAATGTAAAGCAATCTCTTTTGGATGAGACAGTCAAGGGCACAAAGATGGAAGTATGATGTCCTCATTGAGATGAAAAGCCGAAACGACCTTATGAAGAAAAGAAGGCAGCGGGCTCAACACTGCCTTATCCTTGTGGAGAATCAGATAAGGAGCCTTGCAAGACAAGGCCGCCAACTCAGAAACCCATCTGACTGATGCAATAGCTACCAAAAAGGCCACCTTCTGAGAGAGTCAATAGAGGAATCTCCCTAATGCATTCAAACAGAGGTTTTGGAAGCACCAAGAGGACCAGGTTCAAGCCCCAAGGAAGCAGAGGTGGACGCACCGGGGGAGCCACATGTTAAACCCCCTGTACTAAAATACTCACACCAGTGAGTGCGCGCCAAGTCTCGTTGAAAAAAAGATGGCCAAGGCAGAAATCCGCCCCTTAATAGTACTTAAGGCAAGTTTTTGGTCCACACCACGCTGTAAATACAGCAGAATCCGGAAGACCGAGTATACACGTGGACGCCACTTCAGCTCCTCGCACATAGAGATGTAGGCCTTCCAAGTACAATGATAAATCTTTCTAGGAGGAAGACTTCCGTGCTCTCAGCTTGGTAGCAATAACCACATCCGACAGGCCACGGTCCCTCAGCACCTGGCTTTCAATAGCCACGCCATTAAAGCCAGCGACTGTAAAGCAGAATGAAGTATGGGACCTTGTGACAGAAGGTCCTCTCGCAGCGGTAGTCACCACGGAACATCCGCCGCCAGACACACTAGGTCGGTGTACCACGGATGGCGAGGCCAATCTGGAACAATTAGAATCATCGGGATTCCCTTGAGTCACGAAGCCAGAAGGTCCACATCTGGCGTTTCCCACCTGTTGAAAACCAGTTGAAAACACATCCGGGTGTAACAACCATTCTCCTTGGTCCAGCGTCTGGCGGCTTAGATAGTCCGCCTGACAGTTTTCTACACCCGGAATGTAAGCAGCCGAAAGAGCTGGCACGCTCCGCTCATCGCAGAATGATAGCGACCTCCAAGGCAGCCGCCGAGCTCCTCGTCCCCCCTTGATGGTTGACATATGCCGCAGCCGTTGCGCTGTCCGACTTGATCCTGACCAGATGCTCCTGAAGTCAGAGACCATAAGGAGAGGCAAGGCTTGATAACCCGAAGCTCCAGCACGTTGATAGGTGGGATTTGTCCAGCGACCCTGAGCTGACTGGACACCCCAAACACCCCCCCCCAACCGGTCAGACTGGCGCCCGTCGCGATTACTGTCCACTGAAGGGGAAGAAAGGACTTCCTGGCCTAAAGGGCCAGAGATCCAAGCCATCAGACCAGGGAGTACTTGACCGCCCGGTCCACCCGGATCTGACAATCCAGGGACAACATGACTTGTCCCATTTCGTCAGAATTTCCTTCTGCAAGGCACGACTGTGGAATTGAGCTTACGGCACTGCCTCGAAGGAGGCCACCATGAGGCCCAAAACTTGCATGCAAAAAGCAGCGACGACTGCCTGCGGGAGATCAGCAGTCTCACCGCCGCCCGAAGAGTTTGTAATTTGTCTGAGGATAGAATAACTCTAGGGAATCCAGGACCCGCCCAGGTACTTCAGGCACCGAAATATAAGGGTCTGTTTGACAATTGCCACATCCACCTCCAATTCTGAGCTTCAAGCTTAGAAGGTCATCCAGGTAACCCACTATAGAGATACCTCGCTGTCTCGGCAATGCTTGGACCGGAGCGAGCGCCTTGGTGAAAACCCTTGACGCTGAGGCCAGGCAGTGGTAGTTGTCTCCGACCGCAAAACGCAGAAACCTCTGATGCCTGACAAATATGGGGACATGCAAGTATGCGTCCTTGATGTCCAGGGACGCCAGAAAATCCCCCTGATGGAGTGCCGCGACTATCGAGCGCACCAATTCCATCCTGAAGTTCTACAAAACAGTTCAGAGCCTTGAGGTCCAGGATTGGGCAGACCCCTTCCTTCTTCGGGACCAGAAACAGGTTTGAATAAAAAATAAATAAGGTGTGCTGCGCTGCTAAAATTATTACATCAATAATATATGTGATAAAGATAATGAAAAAATATGCATTGAATACAAAAAGAGATAACTAAAAAACCAACACCAAGTGCTCCAATGTATAACAAAATCACATAAAAAAGCAAACAGTGTTGACAAAGTTCATAGAGTGTTGGTATTCAGCTCCAGGGGAAATTCAAAGTTCAGTGAGTTCAGAGAAATATCCCAAGTAGGAGATTGTGATTCTACAGGACAGAAGAGAGCCTCCACCTCCACCTCTTAATGCAGATCTGCTTACCAGATAGATATTAATCATAAGCATCAACAGCACAACTGGCTGGGTTGCCTTAGCGAATATCCACGTGGAATCCTGTGTGAATCTCCAAACTCAGTCTCAATGCGGCTGGGTCCCAAAAAGCAATCACTCCCAAAGTGTAGCCAAGAAAAGAAAAGGGATGCCAACATAGAGTAGTACCGTTTTAAAAAATTTAATAAAAGAAATTAGTTTGCACTTACAAATAACGAATCCTTTGAGGAGCATATAAATAGTAAGCCGGCCGGCTCTCACAATCCGCCCGTCCTTCCGGATGGTCGGGAGGATAAAAACAATGGTGTCGTCAGCACGCCGTTCCTCCCTACGCCGTTTCGTCCAATAGCAGACTTCTTCCAGGGGCCCCTGGAAGAAGTCTGCTATTGGACGAAACGGCGTAGGGAGGAACGGCGTGCTGACGACACCATTGTTTTTATCCTCACGACCATCCGGAAGGACGGGCGGATTGTGAGAGCCGGCCGGCTTACTATTTATATGCTCCTCAAAGGATTCGTTATTTGTAAGTGCAAACTAATTTCTTTTATTACATTTTTTAAAACGGTACTACTCTATGTTGGCATCCCTTTTCTTGGCTACACTTTGGGAGTGATTGCTTTTTGGGACCCAGCCGCATTGAGACTGAGTTTGGAGATTCACACAGGATTCCACGTGGATATTCGCTAAGGCAACCCAGCCAGTTGTGCTGTTGATGCTTATGATTAATATCTATCTGGTAAGCAGATCTGCATTAAGAGGTGGAGGTGGAGGCTCTCTTCTGTCCTGTAGAATCACAATCTCCTACTTGGGATATTTCTCTGAACTCACTGAACTTTGAATTTCCCCTGGAGCTGAATACCAACACTCTATGAACTTTGTCAACACTGTTTGCTTTTTTATGTGATTTTGTTATACATTGGAGCACTTGGTGTTGGTTTTTTAGTTATCTCTTTTTGTATTCAATGCATATTTTTTCATTATCTTTATCACATATATTATTGATGTAATAATTTTAGCAGCGCAGCACACCTTATTTATTGCTTACATTTTGTTTATCTGACATTTGTGCTGCAGCAGCACTCACGTTTATTCACATTTAAGATTGCTTGGTCTTGCCACCAATCCAATTTTTGTTTTACATTAGACCTGCGCAGTAATTTCCACTGTTTTTCACAGGTTTGAATAAAACCCTTGAAACATTTCCAGCGGGGCACGATCCCTCCCAGATCCTGCACAGCCCAAAACGGGGCTACCTGAGTTGGGGGGGAGCTGAAGGTTTAAAGGGAAATAAAATCTGTTTAGAGGGTCAGAGAGGAACCATCTCTTGTACCCTGAGGAAACTACTTTGCAAACCCACCGGTTGGTAAGTAGGGAAGACCACCGAGCCGCAAATGTGCAAAAGCTCGTTTTGCTCCCCCCCACCGGCGTGTTGGGTGGGGGCAAACCTTCACGCGGTCACAGGTTTGTGCGCAGGCTTGTTAGGCTTGCGAAACCAGGGATGCTTTTGTCCCTCAGCAGGAGCCTCATCCGTCTGGGAGCGCTTACCTGCAGCTCCTGGTGGAAGAAAAATACGCTTATGAGCGGGGGAGGGCCCCACGCCTACGACGTGGCTCCTTACCCTTCCTAGATTGCGAGAGCAGAGAACTCTTACCGCCCGTGGCATCTTTCATGATGTCGTCCAGGGTGGCTCCCAAAAGCCTCTCTTTCCTTTAAAGGGTAAATCAAGCAAGGCTTTCTTAGAAGCCTGGACCAACATTTTAGCCAAATCAGGCAACGCAGTACGACTGCAGAGACCGTGGCCCTGGACCGCAACGGAATCGTATCCAAAGCCGACTCGCACACAAACTTGAGGCCCTGTACCAATTGGTCGGCCAGTTCCACGCAGGTTCTTTTAACTCATGGTGCAGCAACTTGTCCGACTCTAAGCATCTGAGCCACCAGGGCTCCAGCGACAGCCGGACGCACTGCTGACCCCACAATCGTGAACAGGGAGCAGCCCACTGCCTCAGTTCTCCTGTCCGCCGGGTCCTTGAAAGCAGGTGCTCCTTCCACCGAAAGCATACATTTTTTCAGGAAATCTTCCTCAATAGGCTAAAATGCACCACAATACACTTCGGACTGAAAAGGTCCCCGACTGGCGTTCCCATTACTTGTACAAAAGCTTATCCAAGTAAGGCACACAAGGTAACACCTTTTCAGTGCGGGCAGGCTTGCGGAACCCAAAAGTGACCGACACCTCTGCAGATGCACCCAACTTATCCTCCAATTTAAGAGATATATCCCTAGAAGATGGCAGGGGAAGGGGGCGTTTTACCAATTTTTCCCCCCCGCACACCGCAGCCACCCTGGCAACAAAGGCCTCCAGGACTGCCTCCACAGCAACTGGTGCTCCTGCACCTGCGGTTTCTATTACAGGTATTCAGGGGAAGAGCATCCACTTCGGACACCATATTGCCCCACATGTCTGACCCCTTAGGGACGTGACACCCGAAAGAAAAGGGGAGCCCAGAGGAATCACCACCCCACTCACCCACCGATGCACGTGTCCTTGTAAGAAGCAAAGATAAAGCCGGCTGTTCGCGCTGCTCAGAGAAAGCCAGCGCCGCCACAAGAGGACAATAGCCACAGGAAAATGGCCGCCGAACGACCGCCCGGCAGAAAAGTGTGCGAAGGTTCTGGGAAAATGGCCGCTGCTGTGAAAATAGCACAAGTTGCATGGAGCACAAGAAAATATCCGCCGAGCAGTCCTCCCAGAGAAAAAAAGGATGCGCGGCTACATAAAAATGGCCACCGTAGTACAGCGCAACAGGCCAAGGGAAAATGGCCGCCGATACAGCAAAAAAAATAACAAGAATGGCAACCGACGAGCAAGGTGGCAGGATCAGAGAGGCAGGCAGCGAACTCTCCAGGACCCCTGAACGACGGGGGGGGGGGACCCCCACAGGCACAGCACCCCAGGACAGCGGGCGGAGCCCCCTTCAGGTGAAAAAAATCCCAGATAGCAGCAGGCCCTGCCAGAAGCATGAGGAGATGGGAGGGAGAGGAGAGAAGAGAAGGGAAGGGTGGCAGAGACCCCCAATCGACTTCCCAGGGAATGTCCAGCCATCCCACCCAACCGATCCTGTGAGGCTTGCTGGAAGCATCCCAAAAAAGATCCACCACCCGAGCAGTACGGAGGTAGCTATCGGCCTGGCACACTGTGACAGAGACAGTAATTAGCCCAGTCATATGTGTGCCCTGGAGCGCGTAGTTTACCGGCCGCCCCTGGAGCAAATGGGGCATGTCATGGCCAACTCAGCATAGCATAGCTAAAGGCCTGAACATGCTCGCTGGCCAAAACTGGGGTGACTACAAGGATCTAGGATACCCAGCCTGTCGCCCAGTTGATAGCAGATCTCAGAATTGTAGCAGAGAAAAACATTTTTTTAACAAGCTTACAAAAGAATAAAAAAAAAAACACTCCAAGACCAAGGGCCCATAAGGAGCCAGGTCCAACTCCTATGCTAGGCAGAAAAAAAACTGAACAATGTTTCTGCCTAGTCCTCTCCTGATAGAAGGGAAATACCCTATTGTCAAGATAATGTCTGTCCATGAACACAAGAGAAAAACTAAAGGACTGAGGAAGGAAAGAAATGTAATGGAAGTATGAGGGTAACAAGTAGTACCTATTTTTGCTTTCCCATACTTCTTTAACAAGTTATTACTCACACACAGTATAGGCATACTTGCAACTACACCCCAAAATACATTCTGCTACTCCCGAGTATGTTGATAGCATGTGCGAGACGAATCAGTATCTTTAAGCATTATCCACATTAAAGGCCAGTTCACACCAGATGCAGTTCCCTGCGCTTTTTTTTGCACTCAAAATGAATGCTCAGCGTTTTCCATGTATTCCAATAGCTCTAGTTCACACCAATGCAGTCAGTTCCAGTCAGGTTCCGCACCAGAAACTGACTGTAGGGGCCTTTTTTTAGGACCTGAACGGGCACTCCATGCTCCTATAGAGCCACAGCCACAGCAGTCAGTAGTGACATCCGATCCGTCAAAGTGTGACGGAGGAAAACCCTACTTCTCCTTCCGTCGGGCAGATCGGGTGACAACGGACTCTACAGTCCGTCGTCATCCGATCCCCCCATAGAAGAGAGCAGTGCTCTGACAGCTCGGTCCCTGCACAGTGTGCAGAAACAGACCCGTCATCTACTTGTTCAGTGGGGATTACACACAGACAGCCCAATGTGAAAGGGCCCCAAGTGACTGCACTGGTGTGAACTAGAGCTATTGAATACATGGGGAGGGACATACACTATGCTTGTATTTTTTAGGGCTAGTTCACACCACAAAAATGCACTTATACTTTGCGGATCAGTTTCTGCTTACAGTCAACCAGTCCGTTTTTTGATAACAAGTGCCAGTACAGTTCTGTGCAGAAAAAAAATGCAGCATGCTCTTTTTTTCTGTACCGGAAACTGACTGCACTGGTGTGAACTAGAATTTTTAGCCATTGGAATACATGGAAAACACTGTGCATGCACAGAACTGCATCTGGTGTGGACTAGCACTAAAAGTAAAAGTCAGTATTTTTGATAGAAAATGACCTAGAAACATTATATATTTTTGTAGCATAAGCCCTAGAGCAGTGTTTATCAACCCTTTTCCAGTCAGGGCACCCTTGAAAAGTATTTTCAGTCTCTAGGCACCCAGTCTAAAGTTTGGTTCACATTACTGCAATTCACGGAATGCGTGTTCTTGACATGCAGACAAAACGCACTACTCATTACCAGACATGCAGGAATGTCATAGATCTTAATGGTAACCCCCCCACGCATTTGCAATGTGGTGCATTTTTTTGTGCAGCACAATTGGAGAGAGAAAAAAAAAAAGGGGGAAGCCCACAAATGAATTTGCTGCCCCATCAGCACAGATGAGAACCAAGGGGTTAAGGGGCAGTAAAACCACGCCCGTTAACTGCATTTTTACCACCCCCAACTGCTCCCCCTTTAGCTGCAAAAGAAGGAGCTGGGTGGTACACAAACACACACTCACATTTTTGTAAATATTTTATTATACCTTTTACTGTAACAATACTGAAGAAATTACACTTTGCTACAATGTAAAGTAGGGAGTACAGTAGAGCTGCACGATTCTGGTCGAAATGAGAATCGCGATTATTTTGCTTAGACTAAAGATCACGATTCTCAAAACTGAATGCCGGAAACCCCCCCCCCCCCCCCAAAAATAAATCTATGATTTAACTGAAAATATGAATATATAAAAGACAGACCAGTGATATGTCTATACTGTTAAAGACCATATAACTCCTATGAAAAAAAGCAGAATCAAACTTTAACTCTGCTTTTTTTTTTTCATAGAGTTATATGGTCTTTAACATTATAGACATATCACTGGTCTGTTTTTTTTATACATCAGAAGCAGTAGCGCTGGCAACCATTGGGTGGCAAAAACAAAAGAAAAAACAAGCCGCGCCAAAAAAATTAAACCCAATAAACAATAGGCAGACTTTGAGATATAAAACAATAAAGTTCAATGAAAGTCCATAAGAGTAGCTTGGTCCAATAAGGAGCCTTCTACGATTCACACCACAAAGTGACTTGTATGCAGAGCATGTATGCACACCACCGAATAAATGTGCAGCTTACCAGATGGCAAGCTTAGCAGACAGACAATTGGCTATAACCCAGCCACGGCCTTTCGATTCCTTAGGATCCTATGAGTGTTGTGATGGTAACCCGTTCGATCGGGGATAGGTGGCTGTAGGCTCCAATCGTTCAGGATGAGTAAAAAAAGGAAGCGCACATAGCGTAACTCCGTAAAGGAAATTTAATAAAATGTAAAAATGATACTTACAAACATAGGATAAAATACAGCGTATAACAAATAATGCCGGCCGGCATGTAGGAGCCCTCCTCCTGAGCGTGGTGACGTCACTGCGTGGCTACCCAGATGCGTTTCGTCACTATAGGACGTTGTCAATGGGGGTAGGGCTACACAGTGGATCACCGTATAAATGGACGTGCCGCCTGTTGTGATAAGCAGCACATTAGACCCGAGGGCGCCATTTTGGATATGGTAAACTGCCCTTACTTGAACGGTGCGGCTTTCGCCATGGAGCGACCGTTCAGGTGTCGGAAAAATATACGTATTAAAACTCTTTTGAGATAAAACACTCACCCGCAAAAAGGTGAGACCAAATCAAATTCTTTAGATAAAAAAAAAAAAAAAAAAAAAGAAGAAACTAGAGCAAAGAAACCAAAAGACGGAGAAACCAGAAGAGGAAGAAATGTCTGGCACTAGACTTCATCCCTAATACATTCTCATGGCAGAGAGAGCTCTATCGCCATCTGCCGTCTCAATTGAAAATTACAATAATAATCTAAAAATTCCCAGTTCAAAAAGAAAACAATGTTGGTCATTATTAACATACAACTGCCTCCAGATCAATATTTAAGTCGAAACTAGGGCTCATAGGGATGGAATATCCAAAAAAGAAGAAAAAAGACGTCTTTTAATATTTCAAAATAATATAATAAAAAAAATCACCACTAATTGAAAAGTGAAGTGAATTTGTATTTAATAAACTCAAATAATGAGATGGACAATAAGAAAAATCCATCCCTCATAAGTAATCTGCATTGCTGAACATTAATCTATCCTAATCTAAACCAAGTGAGTAGACACTAACTTACCTTACACACTGTGTATACACAAAATCTCTATAAAGACTGAATGTATAATATTTAATCTAATGTGAATAATACTAAAATATTAAGAAGGACAGAGCCTAACAGTGAATTTAAAGAGGAAAAAAAAATGAGATTATATATATATATATATATATATATATATATATATATATATATATATATATATATATATATATATATATATATATATATATATATATATATAGGTGATACCTCAAATTAAGAAATTTGGAAAAATAAAAATTAAAAATTATTTATTTTAACATCCGCCTCCATGTGTGCTTATCACAATAGGCGTGACCTAGGCGTTATTTATGAACGCATTTACATCCGTCTCAATATTCAAACCGAAAGGTGTGTAGGTCTTAAGGCGAAATATCCAGCCCATCTCCATTTGTGATATTTCCCGCACCAGATTACCTCCTCTCCAACGGGCTTTGTATTTATCAATCCCTAGAAACAGGGTATTGGAGGGGTCCTGATTGTGTCTAAGTCGGTAATGATTAGAAACAGAGTGATCCTTAAAACCTGACAAGATATTCGTAATGTGTTCATTTACCCGCACCTGGAATGCCCTCTTTGTCCTACCCACATACTGCATACTGCATGGGCATTGCACCAGGTACACTACACCCAAAGAAGAACAAGTGATACAAGGTACGATGTTATATTCCCTATTGGTAGCAGTGGAGGTAAATGTTCTCACACACCTCTGCTTGTTGGAATTTAAAGTACAGACCCGACATCTGCCACATCTGTAATGGCCTTTAAGATGGTCAAAAAGGAGGCCAGACCCCTTCCGAGGAGGGTCTATAAC
This sequence comes from Rana kukunoris, assembly GCA_029574335.1. Classification (NCBI taxonomy): domain Eukaryota; kingdom Metazoa; phylum Chordata; class Amphibia; order Anura; family Ranidae; genus Rana; species Rana kukunoris. Next base: position 70,368,149 of record CM056055.1, read on the forward strand.
ATTGGCGGATATTTTATTCCTTAAGGATTGTACTCCTTTAAAGATTACACAGGGTTTTTGGGGCAAGATGGTTTTCAGTACAGGATCTGTCATAGCTATATGCCAATGTTTTTTCAAAAGATGGGAGATAGTCCTGTGTTGGGTTGAGTAGGTGGTGATAAAAAGGTACCTCATCCAGAAATTTCTTATCCTCCTTGGTCCCTTTATCTCGCAAAAGGTCGTTTCTGTCCATTGCGAGAACTTGGTCCAAAGACCCCTGTAGGGATACACTACAATACCCCTTTTCTAAAAACCTTTCTGTGAGCACCCTAGCTTGATGTTGAAATTCCTGTGGATCGGAACAATTCCGTCTTAGTCTAAGGTATTGGCCTTTAGGGACACCTTTGAGCCATGGATCCTGATGGCAGCTGTCTACAGGAATGTGCGAGTTCCGGTCCGTGTCTTTAAAGTACGTGGAGGTGACAAATCTGTTGTCCCTAATTTCAACCACTAGGTCCAGATAATGGACCTTGGTCTGACTGGCATCGTACTTCAATTGTATCCCCCTTTCATTGGAGTTGAGACATCCAATGAAATTGGTCAGATCTCCATGTTCACCGGCCCATAGGAGGAGGATGTCATCTATATATCTTGCCCAAAGAACCACCTGAGGGGTGTCCCCCGGGAAGAGGACATCCTCCTCCCACTTGGCCATAAATAGGTTGGCCAAACTGGGGGCGTACTTGGGCCCCCATCGCCACCCCTGTGTTCTGTTTATAAAAATTGTTCTCAAACCAAAAATAATTTGATGCTGCTGCAAACTTGCTGCAAAGTCTGTTTGGAATAGAGGCCTGAATCTCTGTCCAAAAAGAATTGGACGGCTTCAAATCCTAGCGTATGGGGTATGATGGTATATAGTGATGTCACATCTATAGTAGCCATCCACATATTAAGGGTGACTGGGAGATCTGATAATATGTTAATGATGTGTTTAGAATCCTTAACATAAGAGGGGATCTTTCTAACTAGAGGTTGCAAATAAAAATCTATATATCTGCCCACCCGGGAAGTAATTGAATCAATGCCACTTACTATAGGGCGTCCCGGGGGGCAGACAGGATCCTTGTGCAACTTGGGAAGGTAATACATAGTTGGAGTACGAGGGGCCTTAGGAACAAGAAACAATTTCTCCTTAAGAGACAGAATCCCTTCAAACACACCTCTCTCAACCAATTTTTCTAGTTCACGTTTATACAATCATTTAGGATCATTAGGGAGTATGGAATACGGAGTATGGAATACGTGTTGGTATCATCCACAATATTGTGCATCTCTTTAAGGTAATCTACCTCATCTAGGACCACAATACCCCCCCCCCCCCCTTTGTCCGCTGGTCTAATGACTAGATCCTTGTTCGTACAAAGGGAATCAAGTCCCTGTTGTAAAATTTTGTTAAGTTTTGCTTTTTTTATTTCAATCTTCTCCAGGTCCCTAATTAAGACATCCCTGAATGTTTTCAGGGATGGTGCCAGTCCCCCTGGAGGGTTGAACAAAGAAGCATTGGTTAGTCCAGAATGGACATAGTTGGTGGTAAGATATTGATTAGAGGCTGAAATGCCCTTCACGTACCGTTTGATGTTAATTTTTCTTATAAATTTGTGTATGTCCATATAAGTCCCAAATTTATCCAAACTTTGGGGGGGGGGGGGGTGCAAATTTAAGGCCCTTATCAAGCAAAGATTTTTCAGAGTCCGTTAAGGTTTTTGAGCTAAGATTAAAAATGCCCTGACCCGTTACGTTTTGGTGCGCTTGGGCTGCCCTATCCCCTCTGTTACCTCTCCTCTTTCTCCCTGCCTTTTGGTACCTTGGCCGGGCCTGTGAAAACCCCAACCATTAGAGCTGTTAGGTCCCAAAGTAGGTCCAGGAAGATTGGTTATACCCAGAGGTGGAAAAGTAGGTGGAGCAAACCAAGCCCCTCCTTGATTGGGTAGGCTTTGGGCTTGGTAACCATCAATGCCATCTCTGTCCACTAATGGGAAGAAGGCATTTGAGGTGGACACATTGTAATCCCAACCGGATTCTGACTCCGGATGGAGATAGGTCGGGGAGGGATATTCGATATCACTCACCGGTCTCCAATTAGTCATACCAAACTGAGCATTGGTACCCCTAGGAGCACCGGCACCCCATCCCCTTCCCCGTTGTCCCTGTGCGGGTAACCTGGGTACCTGATTGTGATAATATGACCCTATGTTAGGAGCATTTGTACCAGGTGGGGCACCCCGATAGGGGCCCATATGGTAAGAGGGACCAAGGTTGGATCTTGGTGGTACCAAAGGGCGTCCCTGACCCCTAAAGGTGGACCCCTTCGAACCTCCCCGACCCCTTCTTGGGGATTGTTTATAAGGTTGGCCTCCTATTTTAGGGGGGTTACGACTTGGACCCGCTGGTGTTTGGGAATAGATTCCCAAATCTGGATGTATCCCTGTATTACCAGACACTTCCATTTCTGTGGTGTTCTGTCTATTCTGTTCCTCCCAAAGTTTTTTTTGCCAGTTAAAAACCATGTAATTATGATAATCCTCCAGATCCCTATTATACTTCTTTTTCTTCTTATTCCTTTGCGCTTTATCCTCTTTCTCAAGGAGATTGAGTAGCGCAAGGGATTTCTCTTTATATTCCTCTCTCTCCTTGAACGGATCAAGTTTAATCTTAAATGTTTTTAATCTCTTCGTCGAGTTTGGATAATTTAACCACTTGACCACTGGGCACTTAAACCCCCTTAATAACCAGACCAATTTTCAGCTTTCGGTGCTCTCACAGTTTGAATGGCAATAACTCAGTCATACAACACTCTAACCAAATGAAATTTTTGTCCTTTTTTTCCCACAAATAGAGCTTTCTTTTGGTGGTATTTGATCACCTCTGCGGTTTTTATTTTTTTCGCTATAAATGAAAAAAGAACGTAAATTTTGTAAAAAAAATGAATTTTTCTTCATTTCTATTATAAAATTTTGCAAAAAAGTAAATTTTCTTCATAAATTTGGCCTAAAACGTATACTGCTACATATCTTTGGTAACAAAAAAAAAAAAATTGGATAATATTTAGTCTGGGTGAAAGTTATGGGGTCTACAAGCTATGGTACCAATTACTGAAAATTGATCAATTTGATCACATCTGATGTACTGACAGCCTCTCTCATTTCTTGAGACCCTAACATGCCAGAAAAGTACAAATACCCCCCAAATGACCCCTTTTTGGAAAGAAGACATTCCAAGGTATTCAGAAAGAGGCATCGTGAGTTTTTTGAAGTTGTCATTTTTTCCCCACAATTCTTTGCAAAATCAAGATTTTTTTATTTTAATTTTTTTTCCACAAAATGTTCATATTATTAGGTTATTTCTCACACACAGCATATGCATACCACAAATTACACCCCAAAACACATTCTGCTATTCCTCCCGAGTATGGCGATACCCCATGTGTGAGACTTTTACACAGCGTGGCCACATACAGAGGCCCAACATGCAGGGAACGCCATCAGGCGTTCTGGAACACCCAGACCAATTCTGACATTTCTCTCCTACATGAAAAAATCATCATTTATTTGCTAGAAAATTACATAGAACCCCAAAACATTATATATGCTTTTTTAGCAAAGACCCTAGAGAATACAATGGCGGCCGTTACAACTTTTTATCTCGCATTGTATTTGCACAGCAATTTTTCGAACGGGTTTTTTTTTGGAAACAAAACAGTTTTGTGCTTAAAAAAAAAAAAAACAGTAAAGTTAGCCCAATGTTTTTGCATAATATGAAAGATGAAGTTACGCCGAGTAAATAGATACCCAACATGTCACCCTTCAATATTGCACACGCTTGTGGAATGGCGCCAAACTACGCGACTTAAAAATCCCCATAGGCGACGCTTTAAATGTTTTTCCTGGTTACATCTTTTTAGTTGGAGAGGAGGTCTAGGGCCAAAATTATTGCTCTCGCTCTAACGTTCGCAGCGATACCTCACATGTGTGGTTTGAACACCGTTTTCATATGTGGGCGGGACTTACGTGTGCGGTCGCGTCTGTATACGAGCACACGGGTACAGGGGCGCTGTAATTTATTTTTTATTTTTTTATTGTTCATTTTACTTTATTTATTTTAGTTTGACACCTTTTTCCACAAAAATAAATGTTTTGGTTACTTTTATTCCTATTACAAGGAATGTAAACATCCCTTGTAATAGGAATATAGCATGACAGGTCCTCTTTACAGTGAGATATGGGGTCAATAAGACCCCACATCTCCCCTCTAGGCTGGGAAGCCTAAAAAAAAAAACGATTGCAGAGTATTGCGCGGGGGAGTATTGCGCGGGGGAGTATTGCGCGGGGGAGTATTGCGCGGGGGAGTATTGCGTGGGGGTACTGCAGAGTATTGTGCGGGAGTATTGTGCGGGAGTATTGTGCGGGAGTATTGTGCGGGAGTATTGTGCGGGGTACTGCGGGGTACTGCGGAGTATTGCGGGGTACTGCGGAGTATTGCGGGGTACTGCGGAGTATTGCGGGGTATTGCAGAGTATTGCGGGGTACTGCGGAGTATTGCGGGGTACTGCGGAGTATTGCGGAGTATTGCAGAGTATTGAGGAGTATTGGGGGTATGCAGAGTATTGAGGAGTATTGGGGGGGGGTATGCAGAGTATTGGGGGGGGTATGCAGAGTATTGGGGGGGGTATGCAGAGTATTGGGGGGGGGTATGCAGAGTATTGGGGGGGGGTATGCAGAGTATTGGGGGGGGGGTATGCAGAGTATTGGGGGGGGTATGCAGAGTATTGGGGGGGGGGTATGCAGAGTTTTGCGCAGGGAAGGAAGGAGTTAATGCAGGGATGGCTGAGCAGGGATGGATGGATCTGTGACTGCAATAGTCACAGATCCATCCCACACTGCTGCAGCCATCCGCGCTCTCCTCTCACGCTGTACCGATCGGTACTGTACCGATCGGTACAGCGAGAGGAGGGAAGAACCGGCGTCAGCAAGTGACGCGGTTTGTTTACATGTGATCACGCCGTCATTGGACGGCGCGATCACGTGGTAAGGAGCCGCCACCATTGGCTCCTTACCGAGATCACTGACGCTGCGGGTCCCGTGGACCCGCCGAGCGCCGTGACCGCGTGTGCGCGCCCGCTCGGGCGCGCGGATCTGACGCACGTCAGATTTGTTTACACACGTGGTCGCGCCGTCATTGGACGGCGCGATCACGTGGTAAGGAGCCGCCGCCATTGGCTCCTTACCGCGATCATCGGTGCTGCGGGTCCCGTGGACCCGGTGAGCACCGGTGATCGCGTGTGCGCGCCCGGTTGGGCGCGCACACCTGACTCTAACGGAGGACGTCCATGGACGTCCTGTTAGAGTACAGGAACCGCCCTATAGCCGTATTTCGGCTATAGGGCGGTGATTAAGTGGTTAATAGCCTTTCTCTCAATTAAAAACTTGAGGAAGGAAACCCCCGCCTCATTAAAATATTTATACCAATCAAGATCGTTATCTCCTTTCTGAGGAGAAACCTCCCACCTTAAGCTCCTTGGAACCCTACCAAGTTTGACATATGTGTTTAAATATGCCATGTCCCATTTGGTGTGGATCTCTGAAATGAACACATTTTTTAGTCGGGTGGCTGGGTTATAGCCAATTGTCTGCTAAGCTGCACATTTATTCGGTGGTGGGTGCACTCTCTGCATACAAGTCACTTTGTGGTGTGAATCGTAGAAGGCTCCTTATTGGACCAAGCTACTCTTATGGACTTTCATTGAACTTTATTATTGTTTTATATCTCAAAGTCTGCCTATTGTTTATTGGGTTTAATTTTTTTGGCGCGGCTTGTTTTTTCTTTTGTTTTCACTTGTGTATCACACGCCAGCTGCTGCCTTAGGTTGGGAGGGACTAATAGTGCGGTTTTCCATTTTTAACCATTGGGTGGCGCATGGATACACACAGTTGTACAGAACTGTGAAAAAAGGCATGCGTCCATCCAGCGGCGCAGGCTGCCGACAACGGTTCCGATATCGGCGCCAGGAAAATCGCGGGTCATCCAAACTGGGGGAGGGTGAATTGAGATTGCGATCTCATTATGATTAATCGTGCAGCTCTAGTGTACAGCTTGTAGAACTGTAAATTTGCTGTCCCCCTCAAAATAACAGCCATTAAAAGCGGAGGTCTGACATTACACACACACACACATTTATATATATATATATATATATATATATATATATATATATATATATATATATATATATATATATATATACATACACATACATACACACACACACATATACATACAGGGAGTGCAGAATTATTAGGCAAATGAGTATTTTGACCACATCATCCTCGTTATGCATGTTGTCTTACTCCAAGCTGTATAGGCTCGAAAGCCTACTACCAATTAAGCATATTAGGTGATGTGCATCTCTGTAATGAGAAGGGGTGTGGTCTAATGACATCAACACCCTATATCAGGTGTGCATAATTATTGGGCAACTTCCTTTCCTTTGGCAAAATGGGTCAAAAGAAGGACTTGACAGGCTCAGAAAAGTCAAAAATAGTGAGATATCTTGCAAAGGGATGCAGCACTCTTAAAATTGCAAAGCTTCTGAAGCGTGATCATCGAACAATCAAGCGTTTCATTCAAAATAGTCAACAGGGTCGCAAGAAGCGTGTGGAAAAACCAAGGTGCAAAATAACTGCCCATGAACTGAGAAAAGTCAAGCGTGCAGCTGCCAAGATGCCACTTGCCACCAGTTTGGCCATATTTCAGAGCTGCAACATCACTGGAGTGCCCAAAAGCACAAGGTGTGCAATACTCAGACATGGCCAAGGTAAGAAAGGCTGAAAGACGAACAACCACTGAACAAGACACACAAGCTGAAACGTCAAGACTGGGCCAAGAAATATCTCAAGACTGATTTTTCTAAGGTTTTATGGACTGATGAAATGAGAGTGAGTCTTGATGGGCCAGATGGATGGGCCCGTGGCTGGATTGGTAAAGGGCAGAGAGCTCCAGTCCGACTCAGACACCAGCAAGGTGGAGGTGGAGTACTGGTTTGGGCTGGTATCATCAAAGAAGAGCTTGTGGGGCATTTTCGGGTTGAGGATGGAGTCAAGCTCAACTCCCAGTCCTACTGCCAGTTTCTGGAAGACACCTTCTTCAAGCAGTGGTACAGGAAGAAGTCTGCATCCTTCATGAAAAACATGATTTTCATGCAGGACAATGCTCCATCACACGCGTCCAAGTACTCCACAGCGTGGCTGGCAAGAAAGGGTATAAAAGAAGAAAAACTAATGACATGGCCTCCTTGTTCACCAGATCTGAACCCCATTGAGAACCTGTGGTCCATCATCAAATGTGAGATTTACAAGGAGGGAAAACGGTACACCTCTCTGAACAGTGTCTGGGAGGCTGTGGTTGCTGCTGCACGCAATGTTGATGGTGAACAGATCAAAACACTGACAGAATCCATGGATGGCAGGCTGCATGAGTGTCCTTGCAAAGAAAGGTGGCTATATTGGTCACTGATTTGTTTTTGTTTTGTTTTTGAATGTCAGAAATGTATATTTGTGAATGTTGAGATGTTATATTGGTTTCACTGGTAAAAATAAATAATTGAAATGGGTATATATTTGTTTTTTGTTATATTGCCTAATTATGCACAGTAATAGTCACCTGCACACACAGATATCTCCCTAAAATAGCTAAAACTAAAAATAAACTAAAAACTACTTCCAAAAATATTCAGCTTTGATATTAATGAGTTTTTTGGGTTCATTGAGAACATGGTTGTTGTTCAATAATAAAATTAATCCTCAAAAATACAACTTGCCTAATAATTCTGCACTCCCTGTATTGTGGCAGAGCGTGGCTCTGTCACTATAAAAATGATATGAAATGGACACACGGTCTGCATATAGCCAGATTGCAGAGGGTAAATTTAAAAACAGAGAAAACTGCGCTGGCAGTTTTCTCATATGTTTCCTATTGCTACACGGGATCTCCAACATGTGTCCAGGTTTTTAAGATAGCCTGCAAGCTGCCTTCCCAGGTGCAGACAGCTCATTAACATCTAACGAGTCTCGGCTGCATGTGCCTGTCTCACAGTCACAGGCAGCCGAGCATTGAAGCCACCTCCCCCTTGTTTGCACTGTGCTGTGTGTGCAGCACGCAGCAAGTACATAATTTATCGGTGCCTGCTTTACGGGTCTGAAGGGGGGGGGTGTTCTGTATTGTAGTGGGGTCTGCACTGTAGGGGGGGTTCTGTATTGTAGGAGGGGGGTTCTTTATTGTAGAGGGTCTGCTCTGTAGGGGTGGATCTGTATTGTAGGGGGGGTCTGTATTGTAGGAAGGGGGATCTGTATTTTAGGGATGGGTTCTGTATTTTGGGGGGATGGAGGGTTCTGTATTGTGGGGGAAGGTTCGTTATTGTAGGGGGATCTGCACTGTAGGGGGGTACTGTATTGTAGGGGGGGGGGTCTCCACTGTAGGGGGGTCTGCGTAACATGCAGGGGGTCCAGAACTGTTAGGGGGGCGTCTGTGTAACATAAGGTGTCTGGGGCTGTGTAATGTAAAGGGGTCCAGAGCTGTGGGGTGTTGTGTAATGTAAGGGGCCCAGTGGTGCAGGGTGCTGTGTAGTGTAAAGAGGTCCAGAGTGCTGTGTAATGTAACAGGGCCCAGAGGTGCAGGGTGCAGTATAATGTAAAGGGGTCCAGAGGTGCAGGGTGCAGTGTAGTGTAAAGGGGTCCAAAGGTGCAGGGTGCTGTGTAATGTAAAGGGGTCCAAAGGTGCAGGGTGCTGTGTAATGTAAAGGAGTCCAAAGGTGCTGTGTAATGTAGAGGAGCCCAGAGGTGCAGGGTGCTGTGTAATGTAGAGGGGACAAGAGGTGCAGGGTGCTGTGTAATGTAGAGGGGACCAGAGGTGCAGGGTGCTGTGTAATGTAGAGGGGACCAGAGGTGCAGGGTGCTGTGTAATGTAGAGGGGACCAGAGGTGCAGGGTGCTGTGTAATGTAGAGGGGACCAAAGGTGCAGGGGGCTGTGTAATGTAGAGGGGACCAGAGGTGCAGGGGGCTGTGTAATGTAGAGGGGACCAGAGGTGCAGGGGGCTGTGTAATGTAAAGGGGTCCAGTGGTGCAGTTGTGGAGAGGGGTACACAGTAGTGACAGCAATATTGAAGGATGCAGGTGGCATAGTGGGGTGTTTTTTTCATTTTACCGTGGGGGGGGGGCAGATATAGGATCCGCCCTGGGTACCAAATGCTCTAGGTACGCCTGGCAAGCCACAGGTGGATTCTGCCGGAAACACGGCGTGGGTGGCTGTCCTTGCCTTGCTATGAGGAGCAGGGATGAGGAGCTCATATGCCATGCGCACTGAGAAGACAAAGGAGGGCATGAATCCACAGACGCAGGCAGCAGATGTAAAAAAACCTTTTTATGTAAGTAAATTATTTTTTTATAAATGCAGTGTACTGCTTAATTTCTGTTTTGTGTTTTCTTATTTAAATAGGGTGTTTGTTAAAGGAACAGAAAATTCAAAAGTTAAATTTTTTATTTGCGTTATTATACTGTGCGATATACAGTATATGTGGCGTTATTTTAGCATGTGATTTGCAGTATATGTGGCGTTATTATACCATGTGAATAAAAGTTGTATTTTTATCAAAGCTTGTAATCTGTTTTTTGGGAACTTAACAGAATGAATGGCTTTAAATGGAGCCGATATTGGAGAAATGGGTGTGGACACTGAAAGGGTGTGGTTACTGAGGGGTGTGGTTATTAATGGGCGTGGCTACTGAGGGCGTGGTTACTGCGGGTGCTGTAAAGCTCTCTCGCACAGGGCGCCTAAAGGCCTAAGGCCGGCCCTGCTTGTACTACTCAAGGCTGCATTCACACCTGAGCGTAGGCGGGAGGCGGCGTATTGCAGCGACATGGATTCGGCGTTTTGTCCCCGCGATTTGCGGCGACAGGTCGCTCCTTGTTTTTCGCTGGAGGGGTGATTTTTGGCTATGCCCGAACGCCCAAGACGCCTGGAAAAAAGAGTCCGGGACTTGTTTCAAGCTTCAGGCGTACGGCGTTTAGATGTGAACCATCTCCATAGCCGACAATGTAAATTCGCCCCTCCAGCGTATTTCTGGCTGCTACAGCGTCGGGCGACAAAACGCCTAGGTGTGAATGCAGCCTAAAGGACTGCAAGGAATGTACCAGGCTGCAGAACAGTTGGAAGACATAAAAAGAAAGCCTGGGTGGAAGTGCAGATGTGAGCGGAGAGCAGAAACAGGAGAAAGTGAACTGGAAATAGGAGTGGTGATGAGGATTGGTGTGAGAGTGTGTGATTTACTTGCATGGTCTTACCCGCAAGATGGCATGTAGTACACGGAGGGGGAAGTGCAGCTGGGGTGAAAGGTACCCACGTATAAGTAGAACAGGAGGAAGGGCTGAGTGGCTGGGAAGGAGAGAGCTCAGTGAAGGAGGAGAGCGACATTGCAGTGCAGTCAGTAGCAGATCACTCACCTCTGATCACTGCAGGACATTCATTCATTGCATGCAGTTCTTGTTCAGGCTTCTCCCTGCATAGGCACTGCTTTATCCCACACCCACTAACACAGGAAGCCGCGGGACGAATTTGAAGGGAAGGACAGCTCTTTGTGTACCCATTGGCCGAAGAAGCAGCTGCATCGCCCCCTGCTGCCTACTCAGCCAATGGGTAGCTGAAGCTCACAGTGCACCGCGTGTGTTAGAGGCAGAGGGAAGCGATGCGGCTGCCATACAAGTGTAGCTTGCGGCATGCGGGAAGCATGCCAACCTACACAAGCTGCGGCCATTCCAGGACAGCCCTGATTGGGAGGTATGGATTAGGGTGTGCCTGGGCACACCCCATGAGCACGCCTATGACCATTGTATAATATACACACACATTTTACTCCACTGTGTGGGTATTGGGTTGTGGTGGAGGGTGGCATTGTTGGTCTGCTTTCCAGACTACTCACCATCTGACTTTGTCTTGCTTGCCTGTATATGGAGCTCAAATTGATATCTTGGAATGTGCATGGGCTAAAAAACAGATTCAAAACAAGCCTTATTGTTCAAATCCCTGCAAGCCCATAAGCCACACATTCTATTCAATCAAGCGACCCATCTGATGGGCAGTAAGCCATTGGCTTTACCTAAACAGTGGGTGAAGCAGTTGTTCCATGCCACATACTCCAACTACGCCAGAGGGGTGTCTATCTTATTGAATAAATCCCTACAGTGCCAAGTTCAGCAGGTCATCACAGACCCTAAGGCCAATACATTTTCCGTCTACTAGTTATTGTAGGTCAATTTTTTGCATTTGTTAATGTGTATGTGCCACCCCAATTTTCAGCTTCCAATTTGTATCGAATGTATGATAAACTTGCCCAGTTTTCGGCCTCTAGTGCCATTATAGCAGAGGATTTCAATGTCATTTAGCTGAATACCTCCAATCCCACTAGGGTGGGTAATACAGGCATTTCAAATTAGGCCTTGGCCCCTCAGCTCAAAATTTGGAGATGGAAGAACCCGCAATTTTTTTTTTTAAGGGTAACTTTTATTCATATTTTAGAAACGACTACGATAATTTTAACCAGAAGAACCCACAAGTTACACATCTCTCCGCGGTCCACTGCTCGGGCTCCAGGATAGACCTTGCTTTTTCTCCAGTTAATACCTTGCCTCTTGTTGCAACAGCATCTTACCTGCCAGCAGGGATCTCGGATCATTCTCCGAGCAAGGTTGTCCTACGGCTCAGGGAGGGGGCAAGGTGCTGCTGGATATTGGCCACTCGGCTTAGCAACGACAAATTTGCAGAAAATATGCAGGGCAAAATTGCTCTATATTGGGATTTAAGCGACTATGTCTGCCATTAAGTCTGCCGGGATGGAATATGATTCCAAGCTGGCATATTTGGAATTATAAGTAAGCAGCATTCGCATCCAGCCCTTCTTCTGGGGCATGCTCTGCTCTGGAACGGGTCCAGAGATTGATCTTTGCATATCACGGGAGCAACTAAAGGATGAATCTATCATACTGAAAGCAAGATTATTTTAATCCGGAAACAAGAATGCAAGGCTTCTTGCTGGTCTGGTAGCAGAACCCAAATATAAAACAATTGCCCCTCTTCTACGTACAGCTGGGGGTGGGACAACCTCAGACCCATCCGTTATACTGAGAGAGTTCAGGGATTATTATGCATCCCTTTAAAAACCAACTGCTTTTCCATCTATAGGACATCCCCGCCACCCTACAACGGTCATCTCTTTCGGTTTTGGCGGAGGAGGATGTTGCAGCATTGGATGCTATGATCTCAGTTGAAGAAACAGAGTGCTTTTCGTGCTCTCCCTTCCCAAAAAACTCCAGGCCTGGATGGCCTGCCAGGAGATTGGGATAACATGTACATTGCAGATTTAGCTCCAAGATTCCAACAGTTGTATGCCATCTGCTTGGAGGAGTGACAGCTGCCAGAGTCCACGTCTGATGCCGCGTACACACGATCATTTTGTGTGTAAAAAAACATTTTTCAGGCTCTAGAAACAACGTTTTTTTTCAACCCGATCATTAAAAACGGCCTTGCCTACACAAGATTGTGAAAAAAAAAAAAATGCTCTAGCAAAGCGCGGTGACGTACAACACGTATGATGGCACTATAAAAGGGGAAGTTCCATTCAGATGGCGCCACCCTTTGGGCTGCTTTAGCTGATTTTGTGTTAGTAAAAGACGATTCTCGCTTTTCTGTCTGTTACAGCGCGATGAATGTGCCAACTCCATTACGAACGGTAGTTTTACCAGAACGAGTGCTCCCGCTCCCATCTCATAACTTGCTTCTGAGCATGCGCAGGTTTTTCACGTTGTTAAAGCCCACACGACAATTTTTTAAAACCCGAAAAACGACAGAATTAAAAACGTGAAAAAAAAAATTAAAATTAGGAGCACGTTCAAAATTTTTTTTTTGCACGTTTTTCAGAACCCCAAAAATGCTCTGAAGCCCACACACGATCGTTTTTAACCACTTAATCACAAAGGACATCCATGGTACCCGGAAGTAAAAGCTGCAATCGCGGCTGTTGACATGTAAATCGGTGAATTTGTTTTCACCAATTTCATGCTTGTAAGCTTGGAGGAGAGATGCGGGGTCTTATTGATCCCACATTTCTCCATAAAGAGGACCTGTCACAGTGATTCCTATTACAAGGGATGTTTACATTCCTTGGAATAGGAATATATATTATATATATATATATATATATATATATATATATATATATATATATATTACACAAACCCCTGTCCCGGTAGCTCCCATGCAGAAGCGAACACGCATGCAAGTCCCGCCCACATATGTAAACACCGTTGAAACCCCACATGTGAGGCATCGCCTCGTGCGTTAGAGCGTGTGCAACAATTCTAGCACTAGACCTCCTCTAACTCAAAAATAGTAACCTGTAAAAAAAAAATTAAAGCGTCGCCTATGGAGATTTTTAAGTACCGAAGTTTGGCGCCATTCCAGGAGTGTGCGCAATTTTAAAGCGTGACATGTTGGGTATCTACTTACCCGGCGTAACATCGTCTTTCACATACAAAAAAAAAAAAAAAAAAATTGTGCTAACTTTACGGTTTTGTTATTTAATTCATGAAAACTTTTTTTTTTTTTTTTGGGGGGGGGGGAAACAAAGCTGTTGAAAAATTATTGCACAAATACCGTGCGAGGAAAAAAAAAAAAAAAGTTGCAATGACCGCCATTTTATTCCCTAGGGTGTCTGCTAAAAAAAAAAGTTATAATAAATGTTTGGGGCTTCTGATTAATTTTCGAGAAACATTTTTTTGATTTTTACATGAAGGAGAGAAGTGCCAAAATAGGCCCGGTGATCAAGTGGTTAATGACATAAAACATAATTTTTAACTCGAAAAACGATCGTGTGTATGCGGCATTAAGCTCATATAATTCTTATGCCTCAAAACAGGACTGCAGGGGAGGCATTTTCAGGCGATATTTTTAGCCCAAAAGTGAAAAAATAAAAAAATTCTCAGTGTATAAGGGGACTTAAGACTCATACACACAGTACAATTGTTGGAATGGGGATTGTCTGTTGACAGACTGTTGTCCTAAAATCTTATCGTTAGTACACTGTGTGGATTATGCTCTGTTCTAGAGCCTGCAGTGAGTGATCTCTGAGCAGGAGATCGTCCAGGTACCAGGGCACCAAGATCCCTTGGGCCCTTAAAAAGACCCAATACTGGTGCTAAGACCTTTGTGAACACCTCGGGAGCTGTGGCAAGCCTGAGGGGTAGAGCCACAAACTGAAAATGAGGTTCCTCTACTGTAAATCGCAGGAACCTCTGATGAGGCTGAAAGATAGGTACGTGTAAATATGTGTCTTTTATAAATCAATGAATGCTAGAAGGTCTTCCATCTGGAGCGAGGCTACAACAGAGGGGACAGACGCCATCCAAAAGGACTGGATTAGTAGATACTGGTTCAGGGATCTTAGATACAAAATGGGCCTTGTGCCGCAGTTTGGTTTATGAACCGTAAACAGGTTCGAATAAAACCCCACACCCCTTTCTGTTTAGTAAAGTTTGTTTGTGTTAAAATAGAGCGGACATTGTTTTTAAGATGGCTTCTGAGCATCTCTCTCCCCCTTCTCTCTCCCCTCCCCCCTCTCTCTCCTTGTAAGCTTCACACAAATGTACTAGTACATTTAAAAAAAAATAAAAAAATCTGTATTTTCAAACACCTGGAGTTTGACTGATCACAGGGGTAGAATTACCTAACACTTTTGGATACAGGAACCTGTACAATCACTCCTTGATGCACTAAACCAGGGGTGTCCAAACTTTTTTCAAAGAGGGCCACATTTGATGAGGTGAACATGCTCGAGGGCCGACCATTTTGCCCGACATTCTTTGAACCATTAAAATTTGATCTAAGTGTGTTTGCCCGAGCACTAATACACTGCCCAACAAGAATTCTCTTGCCTTTGTGGCTGTGTGTGGTGAAGAGAGCTCAGGCGTGTTATTTGGATATACTGAATATATCTCTTTTTGTGGCCCCAACGAACCCCTGAGCG
The DNA here is from genome assembly GCA_029574335.1 of Rana kukunoris. Taxonomy (NCBI): domain Eukaryota; kingdom Metazoa; phylum Chordata; class Amphibia; order Anura; family Ranidae; genus Rana; species Rana kukunoris. Next base: position 70,383,252 of record CM056055.1, read on the forward strand.
CTGCTCAGGACTAAGGTTGAGCGTGTTATTTGGATATACCGTATTTATCAGCGTATAACACGCACAGGCTTACCATTGCCATGAATGCAGCCTCATCATTGCCATTAATGCAGCCTTACCAATGCAATCGCACATGTGCCATGAATGCAGCCTTACCATTGCTATCAGTGCAGCCTGATCGATGACCATCTGCAGCCTCGGAGGGGACAGGGAGAGGGAGGGACAAGTGCTATCAGATTACACAGGAGAATTTCTGGTTTACTCGTGGCCTCTTTAAATACAAAGTCCCGCCTCCTATGATAAACAGAACAGTCATCCAATGGCATCCCAGGAAACAGGACTTATTACAGATGCTGCCGAGTAAACAGGAGATTCTCCTTATGTAATCTGACGGCGCACGTCCTGAGAGCGCCAATGATACAGTATATATGTTTTTTGTCGCCCCCAGGGCACATGTGAGGCTGCAATGTCACATATCTCCAAATCCCCAGGGGGGGTCATATTAAAATCACCAGGGCCGGATTTTGGACTTTGGATTTAAAGGATCCGCGGGAACGCTGGATCTTGTAAACCTTTTAGGGGGGAACCCCCCATAGCTCCAGCTTGTAACCACATGATATAGTCGAGGTGAACCAGTTGGCTTGAACCACTGTCCTCCAAATGTCCGTGAAGTGCAGAAGCCTTCCCCCTACCCAATAAGAGTGGGGGTGTCCCCTCAAAAATGAGGGCTTCCCCCATGAAAGGCGAAACCTGCCAATAACTTCTTACGAGTAAGCTCGGCTGACCAGTTCTTAAATGGGGTTGTAAAGCTTCCTGTTTTTCACCTTATGATTTTGATATTGTCTCTGCTTGGTGTGAAAACCTGTCTCAGCGCCTGAGTTTATTCTGTTGTAGACTTGTGCAAAGCCATATCAGTAGCCTTGCCGGCATGTGTGGCTGCTCTACAGCATAAAAGGTTAAGTTGGGGGGGCAACTCTGGACTAAAGATAGACTACAGCTTGGTTAAAAATAAAAAAAGAGGAGATCTGATTACTCTAGCTGCATTGCACAACATTTCAATAAAACAGTAGCCTCAGCAGTTAAAAGCAGATCTTCCCAAAGAGAAATAAGGGGCTGTCTTTAAAAAAGGAGAACTTCAGGCCAAAACTCCCCCCCCCCCCCCCCCCAATGTCCTTGTTGCTGATATCCTACCTTCAACTACGCCATCCATCTTCTTGTTAGCTCAGTAGTTCCTCTGCATCCTGTACCCCCAGCCACTGGTCTTAGGACAGACCATTTATAGTTCTCTCCAGCAAGCAAGGACTTGTACTTCCGTTCCTGCTTGCTGTAGTGGGCAAGGGAGTCTAACAGAGCCCCGGTCTGTAGCACCCATGGTGGTGTCCTGCTTCTGCACCCAACCCCCCCCCCCCCCACATCCGTCTCCATGACAGCACTCACTGTCCGCCAGTCATCTGTCAGTGCTGCACAGGGATCGTTAGAAGAGCCAGCTAGATGGCCCAGAGCGGGGATTTCCCGCTGTGACAGATCGTGCCAATGAAACCCGGGTCTCCGTAAAGTCCCGCCTCCTGTAATAGAAAGCACACTGGTCCAATGCCAGTCCAAGAGGCAGGACTTTACAGTGACCAGCGTTTTACCTACAAGATCTGTCACAGTGGGAGATCCCCGCTCTGTCATCCGACTGGTTCCATTTTGCCAATCCGGAGTTCTGCTTTAAAAGGTCATCTGAAAAAACAGTTGCCTATAACTGCGTTTCTCAGCCTTTTTTTCAGTCAATGCACCCTTTAAAATTACGGATAGTCTCAAGGCACCCCATTCTAAAATGTAAAAAAAAAAAAAAAAAATATTCTAATAGTTGACATTATGCGGCAGCATCGAGACACATAGGAAACCAAACATTAGAGGTGATATATTCTGCCAAAGAAAATACACTTTTGCACACTAGTACTAACTAGTATTCCAGGTATTTCTCCTCTACCTCAAGATTCGATCACTCAGCCAATGTGACCCCAGTGTTAACGGAGAAGGGCAGGGGAATGTCAAACAAGGATGCTGTGCAGGCGACCAACACCATTCTTATCAACACTGATAACATCACTGGTTGTTAGGCCGCCAGTGGCTGGTAGGTTGAAATGGTGAACAGTAACAACCTATGGCTTTGTGTAACTAAAAGGCAGGCTTGATCCACTGCTGGCTTGTATACATTTTGGACAATTTTTCGGCATTTAGCCGAGGCACCCCTGAAGAAACCTGAAGGCACCCTGGTTAAAAAAGGCTGGCCTATAATACTTGGTTTTTTGACCTTCCTGGGCCACATTGAAAGACGAGGAATTGTCTTGGGCTACACATAAATAACACCAACAATAAGGATAGCGGATAAGCAGAAAAAGTCCGTCAGATCACAAGTTAACGATCAAGGATATACAGTGGTTGACCGCGATATTGTGTCAATCTCGCTCCCTTTCTCAGGCGAGATTGAGCACTTGCGAGCCCCATCGCGGGAGCCAGCGCCGAGCTGGCTTGCCGCGATGGAGACAAAGCCGTCATAGAAGCGACGGGGATCCAACGCGGATTCCCGCCAATTCTACACGTGGGCGGAGTTTGTTATGAATCCTGAGAAGGAAGTCCCCGCCGGATTTTAAATAAAAATCCGGCATGAGTTCCCCCCTCAGGAGCATAACGGGCCCTTAGGTCTGGTATGGGTTGTAAGGAGACCCCCCCTACGCCGAAAAAACGGCGTGGGGGTCCCCCCACAATCCATACCAGACCTGTATCCAAAGCACGCCGGCCGGCCGGTCAGGAGGGGAGTGGGGGGCGAGCGAGCGCCCCCCCCCCTCCTGAGCCGTACCGGGCAGCATGCCCTCAACATGGGGGGGTCAGGAGCTCTGGGGCAGGGGGCGCACTGCGGCCCCCCACCCCAGAGCACCCTGTCCCCATGTTGATGAGGACAGGGCCCCTTCCCGACAACCCTGGCCGTTGGTTGTCGGGGTATGCGGGCGGGAGGCTTATCGGAATCTGGAAGCCCCCTTTAATAAGGGGGCCCCCAGATACCGGCCCCCCACCCTGAGTGAATGAGTATGGGGTACATTGTACCCCTACCCATTCACCTGCAAGAAAAGTGTAAACACAAATAAACCACACAGTGTATTGAAATATTTTATTAGTTGGCCGCCGGGGGGGGGGGGTGTGTATGATCGCTTTTATAAAAGCGCCCCCCTCCGGTGGGCTTCTGCGGGGGGTGGGTGCCGCTGTTCTTCACCGCCGTCTGGTTCTCTTCCGCCGCCGGGGGGGGGCGCTTTGATAAAAGCGCCCACCACCCGGCGGGCTTCCTTCGACATCTTCGGCGGCGGGGGGGTCTTCTCCCACTCTCCGGGGTCTTCTTCTTCAGAACTCGCCGCCGCTATCTTCGTGTTAGCTCAGTTACTGGCGGCGGCGAGTCCCCTCTTCTGTGACGTCTTCTTCTCTTCTCCAGATGTTGACGCGACGCTTCCTTCCGCTGTTATGGCTGGCGCGCGGCTCGCAGCGAGTTATATAGGTCTGTCTTGTGACGTCGCAGTCCCATCATGCTCCGGAAGGTAGCACGTGGTACCTACCGGAGCATGATGGGACTGCAACGTCACAAGACAGGCCTATATAACTCGCTGCGAGCCGCGCGCCAGCCATAACAGCGGAAGGAAGCGTCACGTCAACATCTGGAGAAGAGAAGAAGACGACGTCACAGAAGAGGGGACACGCCGCCGCCAGTAATTGAGCCAACACGAAGATAGCGGCGGCGAGTCCTGAAGAAGAAGACCCCCAGAGAGCGGAGAAGACCCCGGAGAGTGGGAGAAGACCCCCCCCGCCGCCGAAGATGTCGAAGGAAGCCCGCCGGGTGGTGGGCGCTTTTATCAAAGCGCCCCCCCCGGCGGCGGAAGAGAACCAGACGGCGGTGAAGAACAGCGGCACCCACCCCCCGCAGAAGCCCGCCGGAGGGGGGCGCTTTAATAAAAGCGATCATACACACCCCCCCCCCCCCCCCGGCGGCCAACAAATAAAATATTTCAATACACTGTGTGGTTTATTTGTGTTTACACTTTTCTTGCAGGTGAATGGGTAGGGGTACAATGTACCCCATACTCATTCACTCAGGGTGGGGGGCCGGTATCTGGGGGCCCCCTTATTAAAGGGGGCTTCCAGATTCCGATAAGCCTCCCGCCCGCATACCCCGACAACCAACGGCCAGGGTTGTCGGGAAGGGGCCCTGTCCTCATCAACATGGGGACAGGGTGCTCTGGGGTGGGGGGCCACAGTGCGCCCCCTGCCCCAGAGCACCTGACCCCCCCATGTTGAGGGCATGCTGCCCAGTACGGCTCAGGAGGGGGGGGGGGCGCTCGCTCGCCCCCCACTCCCCTCCTGACCGGCCGGCGTGCTTTGGATACGGGTCTGGTATGGATTGTGGGGGGACCCCCACGCCGTTTTTTCGGCGTGGGGGGGGGGGGGTCTCCTTACAACCCATACCAGACCTAAGGGCCCGTTATGCTCCTGAGGGGGGAACCCATGCCGGATTTTTATTTAAAATCCGGCGGGGACTTCCTTCTCAGGATTCATAACAAACTCCGCCCACGTGTAGAATTGGCGGGAATCCACGTCGGATCCCCGTCGCTTCTATGACGCACTCGCTGGAATGTGCTTTTACTATTCCAGCGAGTGCGAGATGTCGGCAGCCTGTCACCGAGAATCAGCGCGATGCTGTCGTGCTATAAACACATTCTCGGCGGCAGGCACTGTAGATAACGTACCCAATGTGCACAATAAAATTACATTTTTTTATAATAGTTATAAAAGTAAAAGGGGGCAACACAAAACTAGTGCAAAATATGGCACTGTTGGTTTAAAATATGTAGTAGCAATTCTCAAGGAGCTCATCAGATATTTTGGTTCTAATTTTGCCCTTCGTGTGCTTCATCCTTGAAAATAGTTGCTCACAAATATAAGAGCTGCTGAAAACTGATGACATGAATAAGGCATGATTGTGAAGAGTGAAATATTTCAAAGACAAAACGTAAAGTCCAGTAAAAATTCAGTTACATGTGCTTGCTAAATGCATTTTTACAATACACACACAAACTTTTGGCGACCAGTGCACGATGATATACGTCGGCACACTGGCATGGCTGCGCAAATGAGCATACAGGTACATCCCCTGACTGTGCCCGCGGGATCCGCAGACTCGATGTATGCCGGTGTCCTGCAATCATGTCATGGAGCTGCAGAACAGGGAGATGCCTATATAAACAAGGCATTTCCCTGTTCTGCCTAGGAACATGACAAATCTACTGCTCCCTGTCATCAGGAGCAGTGATCGGTCATTTCAGTGGTAGCCCACTTATAAATCCATCCCCTATTTTGTAGACACTATGGCCCGGATTCACAAAACACTTGCGCATCTCCAGATACGCCGCTTAAGTACAAATATGCGCTGTCGTATCTGTGCGCCGGACCCACAAACTAAGATACGCCTAAAAACAGACTTCATCCCACCGGCGTAACTTGCCTACGCCGGTGTACAGTGGGCTCATATTTACGCTGGACGCACGTACTTGCGCCCGGCGCATGATATACGCGGTTTGCGTAAGTTTTACGTCCATCGTAAAGTTATTTCCCATAGATGAGGCGCAACCCATGCAAAGGTATGGACCAGGGAACACAAGCCTACGTATTGTACGTTGGACATCTGTGAATATGGACCGACATGGGTCTGGCTGGGCGTAGGTTACGTTAACGGCACGTGGTTGTGCGCATGCGGATACGTCCACGTCTCGACGCATGCGCAGTTCGTTTTAAGTACTTGTCTGGCGCCCGGCCAATCATTTGCATGGGGTCACGCTTCATTAACATGGATTACGCCCACTTCCACCTACGCCAGCCTGCACCTTCGAAATGTACGCTACGCCGGCGCAGAGTTGGGAGCAATAGCTTGCTGAATTCAGTGCATGCCTCTCCACGCCGCGCCAACGTAGCGTAAAAGATAAGCTACGGCGGCATAAATGTGCGCTGATGTCTGTGAATCCGGGCCTATAACTTTTGCGCAAACCAATCAAAATACACTTATTGCGATTTTTTTTTTTCTTTTTATTACCAAAAATAATGTAAAAGAAAAAAAAAAATGTTTATATATTTTTATAGCAAAAAAATTGTCGCTTTTTTTTTTTTTTTTTTTTATATAGCGCAACAAATAAAAACCACAGAGGTGATAAAATACCACAGAAAGAAAGCTCCATTTGCGGGAAAAATAGGATTTTTGTACTTACCGTAAAATCCATTTCTCTGAGTTCATGGACGGACACAGCACTTCCTTAACTGTAGGGCATTATATCCTTCCTCCAGGAGAGATTAGGCAGAAAACAGCAGTAAAAGTGTTAACACGCTCTGCTCCACACAGCTCCTCCCAGGGGGCATGGTCCCCCGGGTATAAATTCCCCACTCTGCCACAGCAGCCTCAGTTCGTAACAAGCAGTACAAACAAAGGAAGGGCGGGTGCTGTGTCTGTCCATGAACTCAGAGAAATGGATTTTACGGTAAGTACAAAAATCCTATTTTCTCTTTCGTTGATGGACAGACAGCACTTCCTTAACTGTAGGGACGTCCCAAAGCAGTGTCAAAAGATTCAAGGGGTGGGAAACACAGCAAACCAATCTTCACCCCAACAAGAAACAGAGATTCCCAACAGGGGAACCCCAACCTCAAACTGCCGCCTGTAACACTTTGCGGCCGAAGGAAGCATCCGAAGATGCACTCACATCTACCTTGTAGAATTTTGAAAAGGTGTGGACCGACGACCAGGTCGCAGCCTTGCACACCTGTAACACAGTGGCTTGATGACGGAAAGCCCAAGAGGCCCCAATTGCCCTTGTCGAATGCGCCGTAACCCGGAAGGGGGGCGCCTTTCCCTTCAGAGCATAGGCCTGAATGACAACTTGTCTGATCCACCGAGAAATGGTGGCCGCCGGGACCGCCAGACCCTTCTTGGGGTCAGTGAGTCCGACCTCCGAAATGGAGCCGTAGCAGACAAATACATACGTAGGGCTCGAACGACGTCCGAGGAAATGTAGAGAGGCCTCCTTGCGGTTCTTAGGCCGAGGACACAAGGAAGGAAACACGATGTCCTCATTAATGTGAAAGGCCGAAACAACCTTCGGAAGAAAAAAAGGCTGTGGGCGCAACACCACCTTATCCTTGTGGATGACTAAGTATGGAGCCTTGCAGGACAAGGCCGCCAGTTCAGACACCCGTGTGACCGAGGTAATTGCAACCAGAAAAAAAACTATCTTCTGGGATAAAGTCAATAACGGTATCTTCCGGATGTCTTCAAAGGGAGCATCTTGAAGCACCGAGAGCACTAGGTTCAAGTCCCACGGAGGCAGTGGAGGCCGCACAGGAGGGGCCACATGTTGGACCCCCTGTACAAAAGTACGCACCAAAGAATGTGCTGCCAAAGGCCGCTGAAAGTAAACAGCCAAGGCCGAGACCTGACTCTTAACCGTACCCAGAGCAAGGGCCTGATCTACCCCCCGCTGAAGGAACAGCAGAATCCGGGACATCACATATGCCCGGGGGTGCCAGCCCATCTCCTCACACATGAAGATGTAGGCCTTCCACGTCCGATGGTAAACCTTGTGTGAAGTAGCCTTCTGAGCACGAAGCATGGCAGAAATCACCGGGCCCGACAGGCCCCGGTCCTTCAAAAACCTGGGTTTCAACAGCCACGCCGTCAAAGCCAGCGACTGTAAAGCAGGGTGAAAGACAGGACCCTGCGACAAGAGATCCTCTCTCAGGGGCAGGCATCAGGGGGCGTCTGCCACCAGACGCACCAGATCCGCGTACCAGGATCGGCACGGCCAATCTGGGGCAATCAGAATCGTCGGAACCCCTTTGGCTTCCAGCCTGCGTAGCAGACGAGGAAGAAGCTGCAGCGGAGGGAAGGCATAGTATAGGCGGTAGTGACCTAGAGGGGCCACCAACGCGTCTGGCGCGTCTGCCCACGGGTCCCGCGACCTTGCCACGAACCGTGGCACCTTTCGTTTGAAACGGGACGCAAGGAGATCCACCTCCGGAATGCCCCACCGCTGACACAGACTCCGAAACACCTCCGGGTGCAGCGACCACTCCCCCTGGTCGAGCGTTTGGCGACTCAGGTAGTCGGCCTGACAATTTAGCACTCCCGGAATGTATACGGTCGATAGAGCCGGCACGGTTCTTTCGGCCCACCGAAGAATGTGGGCGACCTCCATCCGATTGGACCCTGACCGACCGGCCCTGCAGGCCCAGGGACCAACTGGCCAGGCATAGTTTGATCACACGAAGCTCCAGAACATTAATCGGGAGTCAGGACTCCTCCCCAGCCGGAGAGGCTGGCGTCCGTCGTAATCACCGTCCAATGGCAGAGAAGAAAAGATTTTCCGGTCCGAAGCACCGGAGAAGTCAACCACCATACTAGGGAAGCCTTGGCCAGAGGACTCAGCTGGATCTGGACATCCAGGGATGAAGGGAGCTTGTCCCATCTTGACAAAATCTCCTTCTGCAACGTCCGGGTGTGGAATTGAGCAAACGGCACCGCCTTGAAGGAGGCCACCATCAGTCCCAGGACCCTCATGCAGAACCGAAGAGAAGACCGCTTCCGGGTCAACAACAGCTGCACCGCAGACTGCAGAGTCCGAGTTTTCTCCGATGGGAGAAAAACCCTTGCCTGCATGGAATCCAGGACTAACCCCAGGAATTCCAGGCGCTGCGACGGCACCAGAACTGACTTTTGGATGTTTAGAAGCCAGCCAAACTCTCGGAGAGTTCGACACGTGATAGACACGTCCTCTTCTAACTCTGAGCTTGAGGAAGCTCTCAGAAGAAGGTCGTCCAGGTACCCCACAACAGCGATCCCGCGCTGTCTCAATAGAGCCAGAATTGGGGCGAGCACCTTGGTGAAAACCCGAGGAGCCGAAGCTAGACCGAACGGGAGGGCCACAAATTGGAAGTGTTCCTCCCCGATCGAAGCGTAGAAACTTCTGGTGCCCTGACCATATGGGGACATGGAGATATGCGTCCATGATGTCCAGGGACGCCATGAATTCCCCCTGACGGAGCGCAGCTATCACCGAGCGGATCGACTCCATCCGGAAGTGTTGCACTTTGACAAAACTATTGAGGGCCTTGAGGTCCAGAATCGGGCGGACCCCGTCTTTCTTGGGTACCACGAACAGGTTGGAATAAAACCCCTGAAACCGTTCCTCTGGGGGAACCGGTACCACCACCCCTCTGAGCAACAGATCCTGGACAGCGTCAGAGAGCTTTCCGACGCTCCAGAGGGAGCTGAAGGTTGGAGGGGAAGAATCTGTGCGGTGGGTAAGAAAGAAATTCTATTTTGTACCCCGAGGAAACTACCTCGCAAACCCACCGGTCGGAGAGAAGAGACCCCCACCGAGCCGCGAAGACGTCGCCCCACCCGAGTCCCGGGTGGGGGCAACCCTTCATGCGGAGGCAAGCTTGTCCATGGGTTTACCCGGCTTGCGGGTCCAGGGACGCTTATGCCCACCAGCGGGCGCCTTGGAGCCCTGAAAACCCCTTCCTGCTGCCCCGGGCGCGCGAAAAAAAACGCTTGGGGGTGGTAAAGGAGGGACCCGGCTTGCGGCGAGGTTCCTTCCCCTTTCCCGCCTGCGGGAGTAGAGTACTCTTACCCCCTGTGGCGGCTTTAATGATCTCGTCCAAGGACTCCCCAAACAGCCGGTCACCCTTGAAAGGTAGATCTATCAAGGCTTTCTTTGAGGCTAGTCCGCAGACCAACACTTGAGCCAAACCATGCGGCGAATCACCACCGCGTAGGCGGAGGCCCTGGAAAGCAAGGGGATCGTGTCCAAGGCCGACTCAAACAAACTTTAGGCCCTGCACCAACTGGTCAGCGACCTTAAATGCGGAGGCCCCTTCCACTGGCAGCGTGGTGGCCTTGCTCAGTCTGGACCCGGAAGGGTCCACTGATGGGGGAGAAACCCATTTTCTCACAAAATCCTCCTGAAAAGGATAATGGACCGCAAAACATCTAGGCACAGTAAAAACCTTTTGATGTATCTCCCATTCCTTGTATAACAGCTTGTCCAAATCTGGAACAAAAGGAAAAACCTTTGAGGTGCGAGTCGGCTTACGGAAACCAAAAGGGACCAGGACATCTGAGTCCTCCGCTGAATCCTCCATTTTTAGAGTATCCCGCACCGCAGAAATAAGAGCTCCAACAAAGGCTTTATCATGCCCTGACCCTGTATCAGAGTCATCCTCACTGTCCGCGTGGATAAAACCCCCCTCTGCTGACATGACAGAGCCTGATGCAGAGGCTGCAGTAAGGTCCGAGTCAGCGTCAGAGACATCCCCAGAATTAGGCTCAGGGAGGGGGCGCTTTTTACCCCCCTTCTGACCACTCGCCTTTTCCACTCGGGCGAGAAAGGCTTCAGGGACCGCAGTCATAGCCTCTAAGGAGGCAGCAAAGGTCGGGGCCTGAGGGGTTAACTGTGGCATAGCCGGTGTAGAAGCGCCAGGATCAGACTCCATTGCGCAGCACCGCTCTCACCCCAGACACTGTAAGCAGACAGGGACCCACCAGACACCTCCCGGTTGAAGAAGCAGAGCGAGGGACCCCCCGGGGAATTCACTACCCCACCCAAAGCTGCAGTAGGCCTGGAGGCTGTAGGGAGCCAAGGAAGTGCCGCCGCCGCGCTGTGCTGTACCGCCGATTCGCTATCTTTTTCAGGCTATTAGTGAGCACTGGAGGAAAAAAAAAAAAACTCAGCAAAAATGGCCGCCGTGTGACTGAGAACAAACACATGCGGACCACAAGAAAATGGCCGCCGAGCGGCAGATACGATGTCGGCGCGGAAACGGGTTAACCCCTGCACCGCCGTATACACAGTGAGGCCCTGCACAGCCAACTGCCAGGCCCAAACAAACAAAAAAAAAAACACCTCAGCACAGCGTTCCTGCACAGACAAACTGCCAGGCCCAAGTGACAAAAAACACCTCAGCACAGCGGAGTTAACCCCCGCACAGCGCACGCTGCCAGGCCCAGTAAAACACCTCACAGCACCAAGAAACCCCAGACACCAGTCCCCTCAGGCACAGCCCAGTGAAAATGGCGCCCCCAGGAGCGCCCCCCCCCCCCCCTCACAGCCGCCCAGCATGGAAAAAAGAGGTAGAGAGGAAAGCAGGGCAGACCCTCAATCGACCTCCCCGGGGAAGCACCAGCCATACCTACCTTGCCAGGCAAGGCGTCTACTCACCCGTCCTGCGACCACCGGCTGGCGACCTTCCTGACTGAACCAAAATCCGTGAACGGCATGGCAGTCGGCCAGACACACTGTGACCAGGCCATTGAGACCGGTCATATGTGTGCCCTAGGACCGAAGTCCCCCGGCCACCCCTTGGAGCGATGGGGCATGTCGTGGACGATCACTAGCCAAGCTGAGGCCGGACACGCTCGATGGCCAGACATGGGAAGACTACAAGGATCAAGGATCCAGCCTGTCGCCCAGTCGGCTGTTGCTAGTAGATCACAGGATCCAAAAAAGCAGGAACAAAAACAATAAAACGAGAAAAAAACACGAAGAAAAAGCCAGAGACATGGACTCCAGCAGCCATGCTCTCCTGAATTAGGCAGTAAAAAACTGAGGCTGCTGTGGCAGAGTGGGGAATATATACCCGGGGGACCACGCCCCCTGGGAGGAGCAGAGTGTGAACACTTTTACTGCTGTTTTCTGCCTAATCTCTCCTGGAGGAAGGATATAATACCCTACAGTTAAGGAAGTGCTGTGTCCGTCCATGAACGAAAGAGGAAATAGGATTTTAAATAATAGCTTACCTATAAAATCATTTTCTAGGAGTACACCAGAGCCTTTACATAGTGGGTTGTATAGTTCACCAGAGGTTATTGGACACTGGCACACCCAATTAAGACAAGTTCCCCTCCATATAACCCCTCCCCATAAGGAAGGTACCTCAGTTTTGTAGCAAAGCAGTAAGGATCCTATAGAGGGGGCGTGGCCTGGACATGGCTGAGTGAAGCTGCTTTCCATCTGAGCTCCCGGCCTGATCCCCCAATTTCGGCCAAATAACGCCTTTAAACCGGCATGAACCCTAACAAAAGATACGGGACCAGAGCAGCAACGAAAGGTACCCCTGCCGGGAAGACCACGGGAGAAATACAGAAATATTTTAAGGCCTTACAAGAGACCCCCTCTGACCTGGGCCTACCGGAGACACGAGGCCCCGCACGTGAGGTTGCAGAGGACCCACAATTGCAGGAGCCAAGTCCCAGCGGATCGGAGGACTGGTTTCCATCCCTCCGGGAGCCCCTGGAGGACCCCCACCTGGAGGGAATGTCTGCCCTTCAGGCATCTGTGCCGGCTGGCATGGACCCGGACATTAAGGCCCTGCTTCAGGCCTTGCCCACCAGAACGGACATCGAGGCCTTGATACTGAAGCTGGAGGAGACACATAGAAGGGACATACAGGAGGTAAGAGGAGAGGTCTCCACACTTACCGACCGAGTGGCCTCGGGTGAGGAGTCCGTGTCCTCCCTGGCGGAACGGGTGGCAGCGTTAGAGCAGTCCCGAGACCAGCATCGTGAAGCGGCCATTACTTTACAGCTCCATTTAGAAGATGTGGAGGACAGGAGCCGACGCTGTAACCTGAGGCTCCGCGGTGTGCCCGAATCGGTGGATGCAGAAGATGTCGGGGCCAAAGTGACCAGGATCTTCCGCGATGTTCTGGAGGACCCGGAGGCGGTGATCCTGCTGGACAGGGCGCATAGAGCGCTCGGGCCTAAGCCTACAGACCAGGATAGGCCGCGCGATATAGTGTGCCGCCTACACCGCTACAGCCAGAAAGAGGCCATCCTCCGTAGAGCCTGGGACCTGGGGGACATTGAGGCAGAGGGAGCGCAGATCAGGATCCTGCCAGATCTCTCCAGAGCGACCCTGCGCCGAAGGGCACTGCTACGACCCCTCTTGGAGCTAGCCAGGCAAACAGGACACACATACCGCTGGGGATACCCACTGGCAGTCACCTTCCGGAAAGAAGCAGGAGCCTTCACCCTTCAGACCGCGTCGGACCTGCCAGCCCTCTTTCGTTTCCTGGGCTCAGACCCAATTCAAGTACCGGATTGGCTCCAGTTTTTTCCCCGCCAGACGGGTCGTTCGGGAGCTCCAGCCTACAGAGGGCCTTTTGTGCCACGACCACAGCGGGGCAGGCGACGACGGAACTCAGCCCGAGGCGAAGCGGCACGTGAGTAGGCCATAGGCCGCACATTTAGGTCTCCTGCCCCGGGTTACTCGCCATCCCTGCCGCGCAGCGCCTCCATCGGACACTTGCCCTATCCCCTCGCCGGAACACCTGGAGACTGCCATACGCCAGATGTGACCCCCGCGGAGGAGCTGCCCCCCCTCTATCTCCTGCCCGCAACGTTCGTGGCCGCCCCGCTACCGGGACATTGCCTGTTAAACTGCTCCTGGAGGGCCCCCCCCCTTTTTCTTTTCTTTTTTTTATATATATTTTTCCTTTTTTTTATATTTCTCTCCCCCCCCCCCAGATGATTTGGGGGTTCCCCCCCCCATCCCTGGCTCTGAGACCGCCCGGCGGAGCGTGCCCCCCTGACTAGGCAGGGGATACGAGCTGGCCCCCCCTTACTACCTTCTGGACAGCCACCCTGATGCTCCGGCCCAGCCACTGCGAGAGACCTGCAGACACTGAGACTGCGATCTCTACAGTTTTCCTACAAGCTGAGGCTACGATCGGGACACACGGAACTAAGGCTACAGAGCTCAGGTTTGGCACTTCCTTGCATGGAGGGAGACACGTGAACCGGTGATGTGGGGGTGATGGGGGGGTTCCTGGTTGGGGGCTATGTTTACACGCGGAGGGGTCACCCTTATCGTTTGCATCCACTTTGATGGCTGTCTGGGGGGGTGGGTTGCTTGCCGGGTGGGGGTGGTGGGGGGCTTGGGGCCTGGTGGGTGGGCCGGCTCTTGACCTCAGGGGGAATACGCCTGGGGCCCTGGGCTGGTGACACCCCGGGATAATTTGTTTGCACTTTCTGCACCATGTTGCCTCACTTAAGTACTTATATTTAAATTGTTCCTATGGTTACTGGTTCCACTGTTGTTAATATCTGTGATGTATAATGCCGGTTTATGTTAAAGTTAATATGTGATATTTTACGCTATACAGTGTTTGGCCGGGGCTGGGTGGAGAGGGTCGGGGGCTCGTTGCCCTCCCCTGTCTAGCCCATACCCCCCAATTAGGGTCGCGCTCGATTCCTGGGAATATCCCAGAGAGTGCTTATAGCTGATTTAGCTATATTAGTAGAAGCTTCTTGGAGGCCCCACCTGGAGCCTTCCCTTTGAGCTCTTTCTCTATCTCTTCCAAATACCTCCCTTTCTCTTCCTACTCCATCAACCCCCCCCACCCACCTCCCCCCCCACACCTCACCCTCCCTCCCTACTCCGGCCCGCCACCCTGCACTACTGTGGGGAGGCGGACGCCACCCCCCACCCTGACATATCCGCTCACCCTCCCCCCTCCCCACCACTGCACGAGCATGGACCTGCTTACGGTAGTTTCTTTTAACGTCAAGGGCCTTAACACCCCTGAAAAAAGGCGCATGCTACTGCAAGACATGCGTCGCATGAGAGCGGATGTGATACTCCTTCAGGAGACACATTTTAAGAAGTCCAACCTACCGCTTCTGAAAAACAGGTTCTACCCCACGACACATCACTCCCAATATACAGAGGCTAAGTCTAGGGGAGTCTCTATTCTTATCTCTGCGGGGGTGCCCTGGACTCCCCTGGACACCCTGGCAGACAATGAGGGACGCTTCCTCTTTCTAAAGGGCAGGGTGGGAGATAGGACGGTGACATTTGCCAACCTCTATGCTCCCAATGCCCAACAGGACGTTTTCCTTAAGAAAACCCTGGCACAGCTCCGACGTTTTATGGAGGGCCATCTGATACTAGGGGGAGACCTGAATATATCCTTGATCCCGACTGAAGACACGTCCACCGGGAAGACCTCCCTAACCCGAGACATGCGGAAACGAATTGACACTACCCTAAATTCAATGCAACTGATAGATGCCTGGCGCCTCTTACACCCTGGAGATAGAGACTACACTTTCTTCTCCAAACCACACCAAACGTATTCAAGACTTGACTACTTCCTTATCCCACACGGACAACTAGATGCGATCCGGGACATTGCCATTGGCTCAATTACGTGGTCAGACCACGCCCCAGTTACCTTGAAGAACTCTATCTCCGATCTTAACGGCGGTCAGAGACCAGTATGGCGCTTGAACGAAGGTCTTTTGCAAAATACCGATGTCATGACAGAGATCACCACAGA
The DNA here is from genome assembly GCA_029574335.1 of Rana kukunoris. Lineage (NCBI taxonomy): Eukaryota > Metazoa > Chordata > Amphibia > Anura > Ranidae > Rana > Rana kukunoris. The sequence goes on from CM056055.1 coordinate 70,398,663, forward strand.
ATTAGGACATTACTTCACTACTAATAGTTCCCCTGACAGTGACACGGGGGTGATATGGGAGGCCCATAAAGCGGTGATCCGGGGGGTGCTTATTAAACACGGCGCGCGGCTGAAAAAGGAGCGTTCAGCACAACTGAACTCACTCCTTACTAGACTGCAGGGCCTAGAATCCACACACAAAATAAGCCCGAACAGGCAGACTGGAGCGGAACTGGATGTCATCCGCTCACAGGTCACGGACCTCTTGCACTTTAAAGCCAAAGCGGCACTTCAGACCTGTCGACGTTACACTTACGAATCGGGCAACAAATGCGGCAAGTTGTTGGCTAACGCACTGCGCTCGCGTCGTTTAGCCTCATATATCCCGCACGTGCAATCCTCAAAAGGGCAAAAACAGTCCACCCCACAGCAGATTTCACGTGAGTTTAGACAATTTTACAGCTCCCTGTATAATTTGGCTAAGCCCCCCGTCCCCCGAGACTTGTTACGGGATTATATCGCCACATCCCTTATGCCCTCCCTGTCCACTGAAGACCGGGATAGTCTAGAGGCTCCCATTACATTATCAGAAATCCAGCTCGCACTAAAAAGCGCCAAACCGGGCAAGGCCCCTGGCCCTGATGGCCTCACCATAGCATACTACAAAGCGGTGCTGCCATCGGTGGGACAGCATATGGCGAAGCTGTTCAATGAACTAGGCTCGGGGACATCCTTCCACGCCACCACATTACAAGCCCAAATATCTGTGATCTTGAAACCCGACAAAGACCCAGCCTTCTGCGGTAGCTACCGTCCCATTTCCCTCCTTAACACAGACATCAAACTGTTCACTAAAATCCTGGCATCCAGACTCCAGAGACATATACCGTCTCTGATACACCTAGACCAGGTAGGCTTCGTGCCTACCAGAGAGGCCCGTGACAACACTATTAAAGTGCTCAACCTCCTACACATGGTCTCCTCCAGTAAAACCCCTAGCCTGTTTGTAGGGACGGATGCCGAAAAGGCATTTGACCGGGTAGACTGGCAGTTTATGATGTCTACTCTAGAACACATAGGCCTGGGTGACAGGATGAGGAATTGGGTAACGGCAGTCTACGACGGTCCGACGGCAAGGGTGAGGGCCAATGGGGTACTGTCAGATCCATTCCCAATAACCAACGGGACGAGACAGGGATGCCCCCTGTCGCCTCTCCTGTTCGCACTGTCGCTGGAGCCTTTCCTGTGCCACGTGCGGATAAACCCCGACATTAAAGGTATTTTCACTGCAAAGGCTCACTACAAAGTCTCCGCATACGCGGATGACCTGCTTTTCACCCTTACGGAACCCGATACCTCCCTCCCGGCCCTGTTCCAGGAATTTGAGACTTACGGTAGGCTCTCCAATTTAAAAATTAACTTTACAAAGTCAGAGGCCATGGGCATAGGGATCCCACAGCGACAGCTAGCCCAGCTTAAAGCTGGGTTCAACCTAAAATGGACAGCAGTAGCTCTGAAATACTTAGGGACATACATCCCCCCTACACTTACACGACTATTCCAGTTGAATTTCCCCCCCCTCTTGACAGAAGTTCGGAGACTATTGACTCAGTGGACTGGGGGACTACATTCCTGGATGGGCAGGTGCAACATCTTAAAGATGACAATACTGCCCAAATTCCTGTACCTCCTGCAGGCCCTCCCGATCTCCATCCCGGGAAGCTACTTTAGACAGATTCACTCCACGTTCAATCAATTTCTCTGGGCGGGGAAAAAGTCGCGGATATGCAGAAAGATCCTCACCCTCCCCAAACTACAAGGAGGCCTAGCCCTACCGGACATCCAGACATATTATCGCTCAACACACCTGGTTAGACTAATTGACTGGTGCCGACATGGACACAATAAGTTGTGGACACAGGTTGAACAGAGCCAGACCGAGATTCCCTTACGTCGCGCCCCGTGGTGCTCAGCCTCGCTCCCTCTCTCACTTACACGCCACCCTCTCGTGGGGACCACGGTTAGGGTATGCTCCGATCTTTTTGACCGGCTTTCCCTGTCCTCCAGAGACTCCCCCCTTAGACCCATCATTGGACACCCACTATTCGACCCGGGCTTACAAGATAGGAAGTTCCTGGACCTCGGGAAGGAGGGCCTCTATCAGGCATCACACTTTAGCTCAGGGGGACAGTGGAAATCTGCATCGGAATTGACAGACCCGGAAGGCGACTACCACCTTGACTTTTTAAGGGCAAACCAGTTGACTCATTTCCTGAGCACCATCCCGCCCCCCCCGACCGGACAGGTACCATTGACAGAGTTGGAGGAGCTGTGCGGAGGGACGGGAGTGCTCCCACACGCCCTGTCCCTTCTATATGCCATGCTGATCGCCCCCACTGGGGGCTATCAGATACCGGCTCTGACAAAATGGGAAAGAGAATTAAACACACAATTCTCGCCCACTGAAAAACAGACCATACTGCGCTTCGCGCATAGGTCATCTCTATGCGCGAAAACTCAGGAGACGAACTACAAGGTTCTCACCCGCTGGTACAGAACACCGGATCTCCTGAATAAACTATTCCCCAACACTACCGACACTTGCTGGAGATGCCAACAAGACAAGGGTACTCTGCTTCATGTGTTTTGGTCCTGCCCAAGGGTCAGGGGTTTCTGGGGAGAGGTACGCAGGATTACCCAAAAGTTTACGGGGTACGTAATACCAGACGACCCGGCTTACTTTCTTCTACAGGCAACTAATATACCGCCTGGAACTTACAAAAAATCAGTGGTGCGCCACCTTTTGGACGCAGCCAGGGCCTGCGTGCCTCTCCGCTGGAAGTCCCCTCACCCTCCCACTATTGCTCTCTGGCTGAATAGGGTAGACGAGATCAGTCGTATGGAAGACTTGATCCTCTCCAGCCAACAGCGTCAGGAGACATACTCTGAGACATGGCAGTTGTACAACTTCTTTAAATACTCGGATGAAGGGCAGAAGCTCCGAGAAACCGACTGCCATACGCCCACCCAGTCACAGGCCTAACGCCAGCTCTCCCTGGCAAGCGGTCTGAGATCAGAATAGGAACACCCTACGCCCTTTCAAGGCGCTTTGTATTAAACCTGCTCGTGCAGCCCCCCCCCCCCATCTACCTTCTACTATGCCTTTCCCTGCTCTATTCTATATTGCTCTTTAACCTCTAGTCTATCTCTCCCTGCTCTGAAAATGGAAAACGGATCTGGAGGCCGGACCGATCGGACCCCGCCACTAGGTCACGAATTACTTCCCTCTGCCTTGAAAATCATGCCCTCTTCGGGCCCTGGTTACATTCTTCTGCAACGGGGATATACGGTGTATGTGACTATAGTTTTACATGTATTATTGTACCTCATACGAAAGATGTTATCTCTACTGTTATATGTATATGTTGCGGGTCCGAGAGGACTGGCCTTTTTGGTGATAAATAAAAAATTTAAAAAAAAAAAAAAAAAAAAAAAAAAAAAAAAGGATCCTATAGAAGGGTGGGACCTCTGTGTCCCGAGGTGTACTCCAAGAAAAGCTGAGTTAGACTTACCAGTAACTCCTTTTCTGAGTCTTCCAGGACAGCTAATGAGACCTAGGACCAGGACAGGAAACACGTTACCCCCACTAGATAAAAGTGTGGTCCTCCAGGCCCCATGTCAGTCTTCTCAAGAACCATAGCACATCCCTGAAATACATATGCATAATACATATAACTTTCAGACAATACTGGGTGGGAAGACCATCAGAAAAGGAGTTATCGGTAAGTCTAACTCAGCTTTTCTCTTAAGCGTCTTCCAGGACAGCCAATGAGACGATAAGCCAGAACAATACTCCAAAACACCCCTTCTAGGCAGAAAGGAAAAATGCGCCCCTTTCACCTAGTCCCTACTAGTTACAAGGGGGAAAGAGACTCTCACAGGGTGTGCAAGCAAGTACAATCACTTAAAGCTTACCTAAAAGGTGCTGGTGTTAGGCCTGCTTCCACTGCCTCTGAATGCGTTGCAGAGGAGTCCATCCTGCCCCTTTAGTGGTCTGCAGGATTTCTGTAGGTTTAGGATCCACCCTAAAATGTTCTCTAGGTATTTTACCGTACTGAGCACACCAATTTAATCGTGCTACTGATTGCTCTACTAGAAGCAAGTCGTCCAGATAAGCCATCACCGATGTGCCCTGCACTCTTAGATTTGGCAAAAGCAGGGCCAGCACCTTTGTAAACACCCCAGGGTGCGGTAGTCAAGCCAAAAGGCAGAGCCACAAACTGGTAGTGGTAGTGTTCTACCGCGAACCTTAGGAACTTTTGGTGAGCGGGATCGATAGGCACGTGTAAGTTTGCGTCTGATGTCTATTGACACAAAGAATTCTCTGCCTTGGAGACCACCGATCGAATAGTTTCCATTCAGAAACGGCGAATGTTCATAAACCAATTTAGACTTCTCCGTTCGGTTTTGGAACCACAAAGGAGGTTTGAATAAAACCCTGAACCTTGCTCTTTTAGGGGGACTTCCATAATTACCCTCCTGAGACAGCAAGTGATGCAATGCTTGGAAAAAGGGTTTTCTCTTTAATGTATCTTTGGAGATGGTTGAGCTTAAAAACCGATAAGGTTGTTTTTTCCCGGAATTCCAACTTGTACCCTAGGGATACTGTGGAAACTACCCCACTTGTCCTGGATCTCCATCTGCCAGGCTGCTGCAAACTGCCACTGCCGCCCCCCCCACTCGGCCGAGCGGGGGAAGCCCTTCATAGTTTTCTGACCTCACGGCTTTTTGGGACATTGGGCTTGACCCTGGGTCTTAGCTCTAATTTGCCACTGTCTGGAGGCAGGAGGTTCCAGGAACTGGGGAGAGAGCGCTTAAAACAAGGCCATCTCCTCTACTTATCTGGTAACAAAGTAGTTTTACCACTTGAAATCTTTTGGATATACTTATCCAGATCATCCCCAAAAGAGTCATTCGCCATAAAAGGGGAAACCTGTCAAAAGCTTTTTACATGGAGCTTTCGCTGACAAATGTTTTAGCCACAGAATCCTGCACATATGCACCAGCTGGAGCGTAAGGCGGGATGCCTGCTGAATAGAATCTCTTATGGCATACACCATAAAACAAAGCTTTAGGCAGGTTCTCCCATAATTTGACCCGATTTGGGGGAAGCTCTTTAAGCCCTTCTTTCACCTGTTCCCTGAGGACCCGACGCATACCAACTGCTGCCACAGCAGGTTGAGTTACAGTGCCAGCCATAAGAAGGGAAGATTTAAGTAAAGATTCCAATTTCTTTTCAGAAGGATCTTTAACCACTTCCTTACTGGGCATGTATACCCCCTTCCTGACCAGGTGAAATTTCAGCTTGCGGCACTGCGTCGCTTTAACTGACAATTGCGCGGTCGTGCGATATGGCTCCCAAACAGAAATTGGCGTCCTTTTTTCCCCACAAATAGAGCTTTCTTTTGGTGGTATTTGGTCACCTCTGCGGTTTTTATTTTTTACGCTATAAACAAAAAAGTACGACAATTTTGAAAAAAAATACAATATTTTTTACTTGTTGCTATAAAAAATAGCCCAATTTAAAAATATATATATATATATATATCAGTCTAGGCCGATACGTATTCTTCTACATATTTTTGGTAAAAAAAAAAAAAAAATTGCAATAAGCGACTGGTTTGCGCAAAAGTTATAGCGCCTACAAAATAAGGGACAGAATTATTTTTTATTATTTTATTTTTTTTACTAGTAATGGCGGCGATCTGCGATTTTTATCGCGACTGCGACATCATGGCGAACACAGCAGACACTTTTGACACATTTTTGGCACCATTCACATATAAATATCCACTAATTACTGCATAAATGTGACCGGCAGGGAAGGGGTTAACACTAGGGGGTGTGGAAGGGGTTAAATGTGTATCCTGTATAGTGTTCTAACTGTGGGGGGAGGGGGGTGACCGATCTGTGTCCCTATGTACAAGAGACACAGATCGGTCTCCTCTCTCCCTGACAGGACGCTGTCATTGTGAGAGCCGGCAATGAGAAATGATCTCATATGTTTACATATGAGATCATCTCTCATTCATTGCACAGATCGCACCGCAAACGGCCACTCTGATTGGCCGTTCGCGGCGATCTGTGATTGGCTGTGTCCAAGGGACACGGCCAGCACAGAAGTTCCCCGCTGCGCGCTGGGAACGACGAAAGGGGCTGCCGTAAAAACACGGCGCCCCAGAGAATTAGAACCACCCTGCGGCCGTATATAGTCATACGGCCGTAGGGAAGTGGTTAAAACCTGAGCATTGTTTACAGGACAAGTTAGGTTCCTATTCACACAAGAAATGGCCGCATCTACTGTAGGTAGTTTCCATTTCTTGGCCAACTTTTCCTCCATAGGTTAAAGAATATCACATTTTCTTGAAGGAGAAAAATGCTTGTCTGGATGTTGCCAGTCTGCGTAAATCAGGCTCTCCAATAAAGGATGAACCGGAAAGGAACATGCAGCCTTTGGGGATCTCAATGAACCCAGGGAGGAAACAGGCGATTCAGTTAACCCAGACGAGGGTAACTTAAATGTAAACCGGACTGCTTCCGCATAACATTGCACCTGCAATACCTGGGAAGCAGAAAAAGGTTCATCTGATACTTCTGAACCATCCGATAACTCCTCAACCCCTGATGGTGCTGCATTATCCTCCTCTATCAGATTTTTCTGAAGGAGGATCTAGGACAACCGAAGAGGACATACTTCGCTTTTTGTCCTTCTGAGAGGACGCTGCGATTAAAGTAGCAATTCTACTTTCCAAGTTGTTCAAAGCTGCTGCTAAAAAGTGTCTTCAGTGACAAATGTAGGAGCTGGTATAACAGGAGAGGCTGCTAGGCCCGATAAAGGTAATGGCTCATCCTGTGCAGGTGCCTTAGGTCTTGTAGGAGAGGCTGGTACTAGGCAGAAATGGCTAGAGCCCTCCGATTCAGGTGGCAATGCTTTACTGGCCCTGAATTTCTCCTATAGGAAAACATAGTCCTATGCCAAAGCAGAGGTACATACAATGCATACACTACTGTGTTAGTTTAGCAATCAACATAAAGTAAAGCAATTAATCACACAGTTTTGATGCAGAGTAGGTGTCCAGGAGTGCCTGAATCCAACCACATATAGAAGCTTACGTGTCCCCAGCTGCGGTGTCTCTCAGAGAGCTTCTGGCGTCGGAAGCAGTTTTTTAAAGGCTCCCGCCCTGCGCTGTCCACTTCGTGACTGCGCCACTCCGCTTTCGGTCATGCACTGTAAAGGCGCGCCCACGCATTTAGAGAATGTGAGAGGGGAGAGGAGGGCCGCTTCAGCAGCTTCATTCTCCAGGAAGGTTTCGATTTTTGTAGAGCCTGCAGCGGAGGAAGCGTGCAGTTTGAGCCGCAGCTGAAACTGGCTTCTTGTGGAGCTCTTTACTCCCTCCAGTGGCGGATATAGGCAAGACAGACACTCTACTCAAATGGGAAAATTCTTTAAGAAGTATTTTTCTTAGGATTTCCCCCCCCCCCACCCCACCCCCCCCCCCACTTACCTGACCCCCACCGCAGGACTGCTGAAGACCAGACAGTACCAATCTTCACCCATCACAGTTGTGCCAACCTTCAGGGATATGGGATACCACCCATTTTTAGATTAACTTAGTAAGCTTCTTGGATGGATCCGTAGTGTAGCTCTTTGACCCCCGGAGGGATTTTTTTTTTTTAGCAGAGCTTCTTCTTAGCACATCCTTAGACGCGACCATCACCTTAGACACTGGCAGAAAGGGTGCTTCCCTTATGGGAGCGGTTATATAGAGGGGAACTTGATTTCATTGGGTGTGCCAGTGTCCAATCACCTCTGGTGAACTATACAACCCACTATATAAAGGCACAGAGCACATAGTCCTGTGGTGTACGATAAAGAAAAAAAAAAAAAAGGGATGCCAATTTTGTTTGGGTGCAACGTGGCACGACTGCGCAATTGTCAGTTAAAGCGATGCAGTTTCGTATCACAAAAAGTGCTCTGGTCAGGAAGGGAGTAAATTCTTCCGAGGCTGAAGTGGTTAAGCAAGTTTAGGATTTTGTGTTGGGCAGGTTGGACACCCGTTTTATTACAGCTAGGCTATGCCCATTGTTCAACTTTAAATCTTACCTTATGAGATTTGTGTAGGCAACTAACAAATAGGTGCAAACTAGGGTTGTCCCGATACCGATACCAGTATCGATATCGGGACCGATACCAAGTATTTGCGGGAGTACTTGTACTCCCGCAAATACCCCCGATGCCTAAATAGAATAACTTCCCCCCCCCCCCCACCCCGCCGTCAAAGCCTCCGCATCGAAAGCCGCGCCGCATGGGTTAAACGGGAACATCACAGCTTTCATTTGAATAGCTGTAGTGTTCCAGCGTGTATAGACACTGCCCCTTGCTCGGGATTGGATGGGTGATCGTGATCTGTCCAATCCCGAGCAAGGGGGAGTGCCCATACGCGTGGGCAAAACAGCTATTCAAATGAATGCTGTGATGATCTCCGTGCGGCGGCGGCTGGAGGGACATGGCTGGAGGGACATGGCTGCATATGTGGGGGGGGGGGGGGGGGGGACATTTAAAAAAAGTATCGGTATTGGTGACTACTTGAAAAAAAAAGTATCGGTACTTGTACTCAGTCCTAAAAAAGTGGTATCGGGACAACCCCAGTACAAACAAAATGTATCTACAGATACATTTAGTCTTTGTCCAACCCATATGGTTATACAGTGCGGAAAATAAGTATTTGAACACCCTGCTATTTTGCAAGTTCTCCCACTTGGAAATCATGGAGGGGTCTGAAATTGTTATCGTAGGTGCATGCCCACTGTGAGAGACATAATCAAAAAAAAAAAAAAAAATTCCAGAAATCACAATGTATGATTTTTTTAACTATTTATTTGTATGATACAGCTGCAAATAAGTATTTGAACACCTGAGAAAATCAATGTTAATATTTGGTACAGTAGCCTTTGTTTGCAATTACAGAGGTCAAACGTTTCTTGTAGTTTTTCACCAGGTTTGCACACACTGGAGGAGGGATTTTGGCCCACTCCTCCACACAGATCTTCTCTAGATCAGTCAGGTTTCTGGGCTGTCGCTGAGAAACACGGAGTTTGAGCTCCCTGCAAAGATTCTCTATTGGGTTTAGGTCTGGAGACTGGCTAGGCCACGCCAGAACCTTGATATGCTTCTTACAGAGCCACTCCTTGGTTATCCTGGCTGTGTGCTTCGGGTCATTGTCATGTTGGAAGACCCAGCCTCGACCCACCTTCAAAGCTCTAACTGAGGGAAGGAGGTTGTTGCCCAAAATCTCACAATACATGGCCCCGGTCATCCTCTCCTTAATACAGTGCAGTCGCCCTGTCCCATGTGCAGAAAAACACCCCCAAAGCATGATGCTACCACCCCCATGCTTCACAGTAGGGATGGTGTTCTTGGGATGGTACTCATCATTCTTCTTCCTCCAAACACGGTTAGTGGAATTATGACCAAAAAGTTATATTTTGGTCTCATCTGACCACATGACTTTCTCCCATGACTCCTCTGGATCATCCAAATGGTCATTGGCAAACTTAAGACGGGCCTTGACATGTGCTGGTTTAAGCAGGGGAACCTTCCGTGCCATGCATGATTTCAAACCATGACGTCTTAGTGTATTACCAACAGTAACCTTGGAAACGGTGGTCCCAGCTCTTTTCAGGTCATTGACAAGCTCCTCCCATGTAGTCCTGGGCTGATTTCTCACCTTTCTTAGGATCATTGAGACCTCACGAGGTGAGATTTTGCATGGAGCCCCAGTCCGAGGGAGATTGACAGTCATGTTTAGCTTCTTCCATTTTCTAATGATTGCTCCAACAGTGGACCTTTTTTCACCAAGCTGCTTGGCAATTTCCCCGTAGCCCTTTCCAGCCTTGTGGAGGTGTACAATTTTGTCTCTAGTGTCTTTGGACAGCTCTTTGGTCTTGGCCATGTTAGTAGTTGGATTCTTACTGATTGTATGGGGTGGACAGGTGTCTTTATGCAGCTAATGACCTCAAACAGGTGCATCTAATTTAGGATAATAAATGGAGTGGAGGTGGACATTTTAAAGGCAGACTAACAGGTCTTTGAGGGGCAGAATTCTAGCGGATAGACAGGTGTTCAAATACTTCTTTGCAGCTGTATCATACAAATAGTTAAAAAATCATAAATTGTGATTTCTGGAATTTTTTTTTTGGATTAGGTCTCTCACAGTGGACATGCACCTACGATGACAATTTCAGACCCCTCCATGATTTCCAAGTGGGAGAACTTGCAAAATAGCAGGGTGTTCAAATACTTATTTTCCGCACTGTATCTGTTCTGCAGTGGTTACTGGGCTGTGTGTGTGTATAGATATATATATATATATATATATGTGAACTTTGGGGGGTTCTTTAGCTCAGCGAGACAAGTGCTTAAACCGTGGTAATGAGAAAAAAAAAAAAAAAGGGTTTTATTTGCAAACCAAATAAAACAACGCTTACTTCAGCATAGGGAAAATCATCAAAACAAAAGTCCTGTTGGTCTTCAGCACCAATGAAAAAAGTATGTTTTTCCTTCAGCACAGCAAACAAAACAAAATACAGGCACATACGGTTTGGTGAGAGTCGGTTCACTCTGGGGCGACTTGGGATCCGACTTGAAGTCGTCTCAAGTCGTCCCAAGTCGTGCTGTCCAGAAAAGCAATGTAAGTGAATGGGAGCGGTGTTAATACACACTACTCATGTCGCTCCGACTTCAGAAGAGGTTCCTGTACTACTTCAATTAGACTTCTAGGCGATTTGTACCCATTGATTTCAATGGAAGTCGCTTCCAAGTCTAATCACTGTTTTAATTGAAGCTACTTTCCAGCAAGATAACATACATTTCTCAGGCAAACCCCTCCCTCCCCTTCCCTCTCCCAGAGCTGATTGTTGTTTTATTGGCCACTGGAATGTCTCCTGACCTGAAAAGGACTTCAAGTCGTGTTGTAAATCGCCCCAGATCGCCCTGTGGTTCATGCTCAAGTCGTGTTGAAGTTGCTTCTGAAAGTCGTGCTGGAAGTCGTGTCGCCCCAGTGTGAACTGATTCTGAGTATCCCAGTCCTTCTCAGCAGCTTACAACTTCTGCAGACACTTTTGCTTCCACACTCCTCCACCCTCTGTCAGCACTTTCTCTCCTTTTATCTGACTTCCTGGAAGTTGTCAACCCCCTATGTGCCTGAAGCCCATGTTTTCAAAGTAAAAAGACTCCAAAAATTGGCGCTGTATAGCGTCCATCCAGGACCCAAAACTGGCGTCCTGTCCAAAAAATATTATATATATATATATATATATATATATATATATATACACACACACACACACACACACACACATATATACGAGCAGCTACAAATACTGCAGCTGCTGACTTTCAATAAATGGACACTTACCTATCCAGGATGCCCGCGATGTCGGCCATCATCTGTGAGGGAATCAGGAAGTGAAGCGTTGCGGCGTCACTTCCCCGTTTCCATACTGCGCAAGTTGCGCTGCACGGTCTAACTGGTCCCCGCTGTCACCTGGGACCTGTGTGTTTCCCAGAAAACAGTGGGGGGGGGGGGGTGTGACCCCCGTGGGAGTCTATGCCCAGAAGTGGGTGCAAATATCTGTATTACACAGGCATCTGTACCCCCCTCCTCCTGAAAAGTGTCAAATGTGACACCGGAGGGGGGGGGGGGGGTCTGAAAAGCGGAGGTTCTGTTTTTTGTGAACCTCCGCTTTAATCGCTGTAAAATCTTTTGCATTTTACAGTGTTTAACCACTTAAGGACCGCCTACTGCACATTTACGTCGGCAGAATGGCACGGCTGGGCACATCAACGTATATATACACACGTTGATTTTAGTTCCCAGCCCGCGACCCGGTCCGAAGCTCCAGGACCGGGATTCGTGGACCCGATCGCCGCTACAGTGCGGCGATCTGTCCCTGGAGCGGAAGAACGGGGAGAGTCGTGTGTACACACGGCTTCCCCGTGCTTCTCTGTGGCCGTAGCATCGATCGCGTCATCCCTGTAATAGGGGGATGCGATCGATGACGTCACACCTACAGCCACACCCCCCTACAGTTGTAAACACAACACATAGGCACACATCCCCTACAGTGCCACCTGTGGTTAACTCCCAAACTGCAACTGTCATTTCCACAGTAAACAATGCAAATTTAAATGCATTTTTTGCTGTGAAAATGACAATTGTCCCAAAAATGTGTCAAAATTGTCCGAAGTGTCCGCCATATTGTCGCAGTCACGGAAAAAAAAAAAAAAAAAAAAAAAAAAAACGCTGATCGCCGCTATTAGTAGTAAAAAAAAAAAAAAAATTATAAAAATGCAATAAAACTATCCCTTATTTTGTAAACGCTATACATTTTGCGAAAACCAACCGATAAACGCTTATTGCGATTTTTTTTACCAAAAATAGGTAGAAGAATACGTATCGGCCTAAACTGAGAAAAAAAAATGTTTTTTTATATATTTTTGGGGGATATTTATTATAGCAAAAAGTAAAAAATATTGAATTTTTTTTTAAATTGTCGCTCTATTTTTGTTTATAGCGCAAAAAATAAAAACCGCAGAGGTGATCAAATACCACCAAAAGAAAGCTCTATTTGTGGGGAAAAAAGGACTCCAATTTTGTTTGGGAGCCACGTCGCACGACCACGCAATTGTCAGTTAAAGCGACGCAGTGCCGAATCGCAAAAAGGGGCAAGGTCCTTTACCTGCATTTTGGTCCGGTTCTTAAGTGGTTAAGAATATAAAAAAATTAAGACAAAAATGTAATCGCCGTTGCCCTTTATACACCCACAAATGAGAATCTCACACACAGGGTGCGAACGTACATGGAAACGGTGACTGAACCACACGTGAGGTATCGTCACAAATGTCAAACAGCAATAATTCAAGTGCTATAGCTTGCAGGCAAGTCTAAACTGATGACTAGTACGGGCTTTTAAAAGGGCAGCCTATAGAGATTTTTAGATACCATAGTTTTTCACAATATCACAGGCGGCATGTTTGGTATCTATTGACTTAATACAACCCCATCTTATATTTTAGCTAAAAACGTATTATATTGTTTTTGTGTGCACTCAAAAAAAATGTTTTAGATTTTATCAAGGAAATGAGCATAAAACAAATATCACACAACAGGAAAACTGCAACTACTTTTTAATATCTTTATAAATGATATTGGGTCGGAGATCAAAGGTAACATTTCTGTCTTTGCAGATGACACCAAGCTATGCAGTGGAATAACGTCCTTGCAGGATGTCTCCAATTTATAAGCCGACCTCAATGCTCTGTCTAATTGGGCGATTATGTGGCAGATGAGGTTTAATGTTGATAAATGTAAAGTTATGCACTTGGGGGATAAGAATATGCATGCGTCATACACACTAGGGCAGAGGTCTCCAAACTTTATTGCCCTTCAGACTTCAGGAAGGCCGGATTGGGGCCAGCAAGGGAAGAAAAAGTCACGGGCCCGGCATCAGTGAGAACATATATGGCCTCAGAGTTGGTGGTCAATAGGAAGAGGAGTATTCCCCCTATTAGTAGGAGGAATAGTATCCCATTATTGGTATTGGTGGATAATATAGTGCCCCATTGTTGGTGTCAATGGGAGGAAACAACAAAAACCTGGGGAATGCCCAGGGAATAACCAAGCCTACTTACAGACCAGCTAGCATAACAACCAATTAACCTGTCTAACAGTATGCGTTAAAAACCGGTTTTGTCCGCACGCATTTGCAAACGCATGCGTGAGCCACAGAGCCGCACCAAGGCACCCCGTAATCTGTGGTCCTAACACTAAACAGTGAGTGTCCTCACAGTGGAGACACATGCATTTTAACCACTTGCATACTGGGCACTTACACCCCCCTCCTGCCCAGGTAAAATTTCAGCTTCCGGCACTGCGTCGCTTTAACTGACAATTGCGCGGTCGTGCGACGTGGCTCCCAAACAAAATTTACGTCCTTTTTTCCCCCACAAGTAGAGCTTTCTTTTGGTGGTATTTGATCACCTGTGCGATTTTTATTTTTTGCGCTATAAACAAAAAAGAGCGACAATTTTGAAGAAAAATACAATATTTTTTACTTGTTGCTATAATAAATATCCCAATTAAAAAAAAAAAAACATTTTTTTTTCTCAGCTTAGGGCGATACGTATTCTTCTACATATTTTTGGTAAAAAATAAAAAAAAATAAAAAAAAAAAATCGCAATAAGCGACTGGTTTGCGCAAAAGTTATAGCGCTTACAAAATAGGGGAGAGAATTATTATTTTTTAATATTTTTTTTTTACTAGAAATGGCGGCGATCTGCGATTTTTATTGGTACTGCGACGTTATGGCGGACACATCGGACACTTTTGACACATTTTTGGCGCCATTCACATTTATTCTGCGATCAGTGCTATAAATATGCACTAATTACAGTATAAATGTGACTGGTATTGAAGGGGTTAACACTAGGGGGTGAGGAAGGGGTTAAATGTGTATGCTAGGTGTGTTCTAACTGTGGGGGGAGGGGGGGGGTGACTGATCTGTGTCCCTATGTAGGAAGGAACACAGATCGGGCTCCTCCCCTCCAGAGACAGGACATTGTCTCTGTGTGAGCCGGCAATGAGAGATGATCTATGAGAGATCATCTCTCATTCGCCCACAGATCGCATCGCAAACGGCCGCTCTGATTGGCCGTTTGCCGCGATCTTTGATTGGCCATGTCCAAAGGACACGGACAACACAGGGCTTCCCCGCAGCGCGCACTACAGCACGCGCTGGGAACGCCAGAATGACATGCCGTCAAATGACGGCATGTTGGCTATTCAGGCCCGCGCTGTTGCCGTCATCCGACGGTAGCGCGGGCCTGAAGTGGTTAATGGATAGATAGGGGCAGGTGGACTAAAGGGGAGCCACCCCTCCTTATAGGTACAGGAGCACACCAGATGATCTATGAGAGATCATCTCTCATTCGCCCACAGATCGCATCGCAAACGGCCGCTCTGATTGGCCGTTTGCCGCGATCGTTGATTGGCCGTGTCCAAAGGACACGGACAACACAGGGCTTCCCCGCAGCACGCACTACAGCGCGCGCTGGGAACGCCAGAATGACAAGCCGTCAAATGACGGCATGTTGGCTATTCAGGCCCGCGCTGTTGCCGTCATCCGACGGTAGCGCGGGCCTGAAGTGGTTAATGGATAGATAGGGGCAGGTGGACTGAAGGGGAGCCACCCCTCCTTAAAAGGTACAGGAGCACACCAACCACCCAGCATATAGCACAATGGCTGCAAAAGTGTTGGGAGGAATAGTGTCTGTCAGTGGGAGAAATTGTGTCCCAAGGGCCGGATAAAGGGCTCACATCTGGCCCTCGGGCCGCAGTTTGGAGACCTCTGGAAAGAGAAAGAGAAGAGACATTTTGCCCCTATTCAAACCATTAGTAAGACCTCATCTGGAATATGCAGTTCAGTTTTGGGCTCCAGTTCTCAAAAAGGATATTGAAGAACTGGAGAAAGTGCAGAGAAGGGCAACCAAACTGATAAGAGGCATGGAGGAGCTCAGCTATGAGGAAAGATTAGAAGAACTGAATTTATTCACTCTTGAGAAGAGGAGAATAAGGGGGGGGGTATAATCCACATGTACAAATATATAATGGGTCCTTATAGTGAACTTGGTGTTGAGTTATTCACTTTATGGTCAACACAGGACAGGGGGGCACTCTTTACGTCTGGAGGAAAAGAGATTTCACCTCCAAATATGGAAAGGTTTCTTCACAGTAAGAGCTGTGAAAATGACTCCCTTCAGAGGTGGTTCTGGCCAGCTCAGTAGATTGCTTTAAGAAAGGCATGGATACTTTCCTAAATGTATATGATATAACTGAGTACCAAGATTTGTAGGTAGAATTGATCCAGGGAATATCCGATTGCCTCTCGGGGGGGATTAGGAAGGAATTTTTTCCCCTGCTGTAGCAAATTGGATCATGCTCTGCTGGGGTTTTTTGCCATCCCCTGGATCAACTGTGGGTATGGAGTTAGATGTATGGGATTGTATTATGTTTTTTTATTTTGTTTGTTTATTTTTTTGTGGTTGAACTGGATGGAACTGTGTTTTTTTTCATCCTGACTATTTTAATTCTTCAGGGCCTCCATTTTCAGAAAAATATATAATAATTTTATGATGAAAAAACTGCAGATGTTTACATGAGTGCTTGGTTCACACTGACTGCGGGAAATTAAATCATGAGAGTTCAGCTGGGTTTCTGCACAGATGTCAATGAAAAAAATCACACCCGAAATCGCCAATAGTAGTACAGAAACTTCTTGGAATCAGTGCTGCATCACAAATGTGGGAGTGGCACAGATTCAGACGCTGCCATTGCCGCCAATTTGACATGTCAAATCGCATCAAACATTTACCAGGGCTAAAAATATAGCTCTATAACTGTGGTCTCCAAACTGCGGCCCAGGGGCCAGATGTGGCCCCTTGCTTGCTTTTATCTGGACCTTGGGGCACTATTTCATCCATTGATATTTTTAACAGTGGGGCATAATTCCCCCTACTGACACCAATGAAGGGTCACAAACTCTCCCAATGACGCCAACTATGAGGCACAATTCTTCCCAACAACACCAACGATGGGGCACAATGCTTTCCACTTGCACCAAAGATGGGTCGTCGTTTTTTTTTTTCACTGTAGTCGAGATATTTTCTACACCCAATGACCAAAGTCCGGCCCACCTTATGTCTGAAGGACCATAAACTGGCCCTTTGTTTCAAAAGTTTGGAGACCCCTGCTCTATAGCATGGGTAGGCAACCTCAGCCCTCCAGCTATGGTGAAACTACAAGTCCCATGAGACATTGCAAGACCCTATCATAAGCATGATTCCAAGAGGCATAACGGTATTTGTAGTTTCGCCACAGCTGGAGTGCCGAGGTTGCGTATCCCTGCTTGAGAGCCAAAGCGGTGAAACTCATGTTATGTCTACAATTGAGCTTGAATGTCTCCTTAAAGTTCTATTCCTACAAATGGCTTTGTACTATGAAATGCCAGAACGATTACACTTACAGCTGAGCAGTCATTTCCAATATACAAGTATCAGTCCCTCAGCATGCACACTGTTATAAAGACACTTTTCTTGTCAGCACAGCGGCTCTCTATAGCGGCGCGCTATAGTCTGCAGACTGTCACGTGTGTGTATCTAAGTGCAGGACATGTGAGAAGACATGGGGGGTGCGGCCGTTGAGCAGCTCTTGCCAGTGCAAAACAGAAGGCATGACTGTTGCCCTTTTACATTACCCGCTGGGCCTGTGCCAGGAATAACCACAACCGTCTCCAGGTCTGAAATTTCTTGCTGTCGCTGAAATTGAAGGCCATTTCTCGGCTGGCATAGCGGGACACCAGCGGTGATCGGTAGCGCTGCACTTCCTCCGGTCCTTGGGCGAGCGGCGAGGCACTGCCAGTCACCCTAGCACCCAAATCTCCGCTCAGACCGCTGCCTACGTCCATCTTTCTTGCTCAAGACGATAGTGATGTCCAGTTCATGAACGAATCGTTCTTTTGAATCGGTTCTTTTCAGTGAACTGAGTGAATCGATTCATCTGAGTGAGTGAACCGTCTGTAATGGTTCTCTGTGCACTCAATACAAAGCATAGGAGAGCAGGCTGGTAATATGATCCTAGAGTGAGAGAGCTCGGCCCCTCCCTACAACCAATCAGAGTGCTCAAGGCACAGAGACACTCAGGAACTGCATACATGAGTCATCATCAGTACACAGTATACCGAGTTAAAAGAATCAAACGAGTTATTGAGTTAAAGAACCGGGAGTTGAAGAATCGTATGAGCTGTTATAATCATCAATACACTGTAATAACCACGAGTCACCACCAGGAGAACAATACATTAAAATCACAATGATCAGGGAGCAGAAATACACTGTACAGACTGACTGCTTTAGACAGAGAGGACAAAAAGAGTCAGAATAAGAAAAATATACTCATTCATATTAATTCTTTAACCCTTTAGAATTTAGTTAGCTTATCCTAAAGGAGATATGTATGTCTGTTTTAAAAGCATTTTTTTTATTTTTTTCATTAACCACTCCGCCCCGGCCAATGCCGATTTACGGCCGGGAAGTGGTTATGAAATCGTGACTGACCGTTCTCAAACGTCTAGCACGATTTCATGCCGCACGCGCCCGTGCGGGGCGCGCAGCGCGGCGATCGGTGATGCGGGGTGTCAGAAACAATGACACCCTGCACCTCCGATCTCGGTAACGAGTCTCCGGCGGAGCCTCGTTACCACGTGATCAGCGTGTCCAATCACGGCTGATCACGATGAATGAAACAGGAAGAGCCGCCGACGGCTCTTCCTCACTCGCGTCTGACAGACGCGAGTACAGGAGAGCCGATCAGCGGCTCTCCTGACAGGGGGGGTTCGCGCTGATTGTTTATCAGCGCAGCCCCCCCTCGGATCGCCACACTAGACCACCAGGAAAATGAAAAAAATACAAAAAAAAAGACACAAAAAAATGACAAAAAAAAAAAAAAAAAATGACAAAAAAAAAAAAAGCAAAAAAAAAAAGGGGTGGCAGTAAAAAAAAATGATGCCAATAGTGCCCACACATGGGCACTGATTGGCAACATGAATTACAAAACTCAGTGCCACCCCTCAGTGATCATCAGTGCTTCCCAGTGTCTGTCAGTGCCACCCCACAGTGCCAATCCATGCCCAGTGCCACCTACCAGTGCCCACCTGTGCCACCTATCAGTGCCCACCTGTGCCGCCTAATTGTGCCCACCTGTGCCGCCTATCAGTGCCCACCTGTGCCGCCTATCAGTGCCCACCTGTGCCGCCTATGAGTGCCACTTGTGCCGCCTATGAGTGCCCATCTGTGCTGCCATATGAGTGCCCAGTGCTGCCTGAGTGCCCATCAGTGCCGCCCATGAGTGCCCATCAGTGCCGCCCATGAGTGCCCATCAGGTGCCCACCAGCGCCGCCTGCAGTGCGCCCATCAGTTAAATCGGTGCCCATCAGATCGCACCTCATCGGTGCCCAGTGCCACCTCATCGGTGCAACGCCACCATATCAGTGCACTAATTGGGTTCATTTACAAAAAAATTAACAGAAAAAAATAAAAACTTTATTTTTTTTTCAAAATCTTCGCTTTTTTTAGTTGTTGCACAAAAAAAAAAAAACGCAGAGGTTCAAGTCATTTGTGGGGAAAAAAGGACCCAATTTTGTTTGGGTGCAGTGTACACTTTATTCAAATTGCGACAGTGCAAAGCAAAATTGGCTTGGGCGGGAAGGTGCGTAAGGCCTGGTATGGAAGTTTAAACAATAAAGAAACCCCTTTGGGGCAATTTTTTAATATACGTATGAACTATAACGGGTAAATACAGGACATCTAATGAGTATATTTCTAGATTATTGAGTCTCTCTGAGTTTGTGGTGACACCTAACGTGTGAAGCAATCCTTTAAGTATACTGCACGCCCTACACACGTAATCACATCAGATATCGGGGTCCGTGGGGAATTTTAATTTTGTTTATTTTTTCCACAAGGCCCCCTAGAAAGTTTTTTTTTTTAAGTGACAGGTCTCTTTATTGCTCTGGGGTCAACAATCATATGAGTATAAGATTGTGCTCTGTAACCTGCATCTTTGCATCTATAGATCAGCCAATATTGCCACTTACAGCGACGCACAAACAGTGAGAAAAGGGGTTTTTGTGCATGTGAACGCATTCTGTGGGCCATGTAAAATAGCCACAATTTGTCTGGTCTTTACAGTATAATAAGGCCCTTTCATACTTGTGGTACTACAAAGTCGCATGACTGCCCGCAACGAGTACCGCCATATCTGTGCCTCAAGTGAACTTCAAAGAGTCACTGCATCAAAATTGCATCAAAGTCATGGTAAAAATTGTGGAAAAAATTGCACGACTTTCAAGTTGCCAAGTTGAAAGCAGCCTAAAGATAAAATGTTACTACCGTGGGTACTTTGCCCGCCCGCACTAATAAAATCCGATAATTTTTACTGTGCGGCTGTGTAAAAAATACAATGGTTAGCAATATTAACTGAAGTTGGCCCATCAGAATTTGATTCACATGCACAAAAATCCACTTTTCATTTAAACAGCTTTTTGTGCATCACCACCTGGAATCTGACAAATTGTGATCTGATACTATATGATTGTCCTCTGAGCAAAACCAAATACAAGTAAATGTCCCCAGACCTGCAAACCTGTGAAGAATCGTTCTATTGCTTCTAATCATTTAAGAAGGTTGAATCAGAGCTTTGGTTCACTTGCTTGTCAGTAGACTCAGCAAGTGAACTGAAGAACTGAAGAATCGATTCATTGAATCGGTTCATTTCAGTGAGTGACTCGAAATGAACCGATTCAGTTAAAAGAGTCGAACTTCCCATCACTACAAGACGAGTGGCGAGTGACAGCTTGCCACATCCAATATGGCTTCCCGCATGTCACATGTGGCTGCCGGGAGCTGCCATCTTTATTGTGGCACATTAAAGAGTAATTTAACCCTATCTTCCCTGACTTGGTGATTACAAATATTTATTCACATATTTGAAACAATGTTTCTCATTATCAAAAGACTGAATGATTTTTGCTGATGGTTACATATGCTGATTTGGCTGTTTGTATGAACTGAATTACAAAACTTTCACTTCTTCCTTTAACCACTTCACCCCCGGAAGAATTGGCTGCTCAATGACCGGGCCATTTTTTGCGATTCGGCACTGCGTCGCTTTAACGGACAATCGCACGGTAGTGCAACGCTGCACTAGGGTTGCCACTTTTTCTTCAAGTCAAACCCGAACACTTTAGCGGCACACAGGAATTTTTTTTTTTTTAGTATGAACTATTAAATTCTAATTATATGAAGAGTCCCTCTTTACATCTGAATCCACAGAGAAAAACATCTCCTGCAAGCAGCATCTTTGGAGCGGTGAGAGGAGCGGTATGTATAACAATGGGATACCGTGGTAATACTGCCCGCAATGCGCCTCTGAAGAGGCACATTGCGGGTGGTATTAACCATTTATCGGCCACTAGCCGGGGTAATACTGCACCACTAGCGGCCGGATCCCCCGGCAAATCCGACGGTATAGCGCAGTTATTTTTAGCGGGCGCAATGCCGCCACCGTGCCTCCCGCCCCAGTGTGAAAGTAGCCTAAGGGAGGACTCTGCAGACTCTGATGTACAGGAGATTTCTGGGGACTCTAACACAAGGGATGCTCTGGGAACCCTGATTTAAGGGGGAACACTGATAACTCTGATGAACAGAGAGGACTCTGATGTAAGGGGGAACACTGCGGCCTTTAATATGAAAGGGAACTCTGATGTAAGGGGTGCTCTGAGAACCTTAGTTTACTCACTCAGAGGCAGGAGAGGGAAGGAGGGGAGACTTCAGTCACAGACAGGGATAGATGGTGAGCTCTCTCACCCCTTGGCAGTCAGCACCTCTCATCCAGATGTATTTGGAAGCCAGCAATGCAATCAATATGTAAACCCGCCGCCAAACTCCCTTTAGAAGTCTATGGGAGAAATCAAAAGTGTTAATTTTAAAGGTTAAAATGCAAGTTTTGTCCTAAAAAGTGTTTGGGGACCTGAGTCCTGCCCCAGGGGACATGTATCAATGCTTTTTTTTATTTTTTAAAACAGCCGTTTTTTCGAGAGCAGTGAATTTATTAATGCTTAAAGTGTAACAATAAAAGTTATTCCTTTAAATTTCGTACCTGGGGGGTGTATAATATGCATGTGAAAAAGCACATGTTTCCCGTGGTTAGAACTGTCCCTGCACAAAATGACATTCTGAAGGAAAAAAAGTAATTTAAAAAATCACTCGCGGCTATAATGAATTGTCGGCTGCCGGCAATTCTGAGCAAATTCATTCATAAAAAAAAAAAAAACGTGTGGTCCCCCCAAATTCCATTACCAGGCCCTTCAGGTCTGGTGTGGATTTTAAGGGGAACTCCACCCCAAATAAAAAAAATGGCGTGGAGTTCCCCCAAAAATCCACACCAAATCCTTATCCGAGCACGTAACCTGGCCGGCCGCAGAAAAGAGGGGGGGACAGAGTGAGGCCCCCCCCCTCTCCTGAATCGTACCAGGCCACAAACCCTCAACATGGGGAGTGTGCTTTGGGGTCCCCCCCAAAGCACCTTATCCCCATGTTGATTTGGACAAGGGCCTCATCCCCACAACCCTACCCGGTGGTTGTGGGGGTCTGCAGGTGGGGGGCTTATCAAAATCTGGAAGACCCCTTTAACAAAGGGGACCCCCAGATCCCACCCCCCTTGTGTGAAATGGTAATGGGGTACATTGTACCTCTACCATTTCACCAAAAACAAAGTGTCAAAAATGTAAAAATTGACAATAGCTGGTTTTTGACAATTCCTTTATTAATGTCTTCTTTCCGCGCTTCTTCTTCCATCTTCTTCTTTTCTGCTTTCATTCGGGTTTCTTCCTCCATCTTCTTCTTCCTCTGCTTCTTTCTTGGGTCTTCTTGTCCGCATCTTGCACCGGCTTCTTCCTCCATCTTCTTCTCCTTCCGTCGGTCTTCCCGTCCGCATCTTGCACCGGCTTCTTCTTCCATCTTCTTCTCCTTCTGTCGGCCTTCTCGTCCGCATCTTGCTTCTTCTTCCCCGGATAATGCGCTTCCAATTGAAATTCCCATCGTGTGACGCTCCTGTGACCCCGCCCCCCTCTGAAGCTACGGAGAAAGTCATAAGAAAGTCCCCGTGTGGTACATGTGCGTCAGAGGGGGCGGGGTCACAGGAGCGTCACACAGTGGGAACTTCAATTGGTAGCGGATCGTTTGCATCTTGCACGGCTTCTTCTTCCCCGGATGATTCGCTTGTAATTGAAGTTTCCGCTGTGGGACGCTCCTGTGACCCCACCCCCTCTGACGCACATGTACCACACAGGGACTTTCTTATGACTTTCCCCATGGCGTCAGAGGGGGCGGGGTCACAGGAGCAACACACGGCGGGAAATTCAGTTGCAAGATGGAAGAAGAAGGATAAAGGAATTGTCAAAAAACAGCTATTGTATTTTTTTACATTTTTTACACTTTTTTTGGGTGAAATGGTAGAGGTACAATGTACCCCATTACCATTTCACACAGAGGTGGGCCGGGATTTGGGGTGCCCCTTTGTTAAAGGGGTCTTCCAGATTCCGATAAGCCCCCCGTCTGCAGACCCCCTCAACCACCGGTCAGGGTTGTGGGGATGAGGCCCTTGCCCCTAAGTACGGTTCAGGAGAGGGGGCGGCACTCGGAAAGTGGTTCACTGGTGACATCTGAGGGTCAGGCAACAACAGTCCAGGTACTTAGAGCACGTAGAAGGGAACAAGGACTGGAGACGGGTCCGAGGAGCAAGCCAGAGGTCAAGGATTGGAGAAGGCAGAGAGTCCAGAGGTACAGGCCAGAGGTCAGGGACAGGAGACAGCAGCAATCCAGGGATGTAAGCAAGAGCTCAGGTTCAGGAGAGAGAGCAGAGTCGTCAGGAAATCCGGGTCAAACAAGGCAAGTACAGCAACAGGAAACATAACAGGAGCTGATGACAAACCAGCAACCTGTCAAAGGGCAGAAGCTGGTTTAAATAGGCCGGTCAGGCCTCTGATTGGTTCTGGAGAGACAGCGTGCGTGCACACGCCCGTGCGCGCGGCACGCCATCGGACCGCGAAATCGCGCACAGGCATGTGTGGTAGCGCTGTTCTACCGCGCATGTGCGCGATTCTGTGTCTGGCAGAATTGGTACCCTGACAGTGCCCCCCCCCCCAAGGGGCGGACTCCGGATGCCCAAACTGGCCATCAATTCTGGGTGTTCCTGATGGAAGGCTCGAATTAGTCGCGGGGCATGTAGATTCCTGGAGGGTTCCCAAGAGTTATCTTCTGGAGGATACCCCTTCCACCTAATTAGATACTGGAGCTGCCTCCCTCTTTTTCTACAGCCCAAAATGGATTCCACCTCAAATTCCTTTTCTCCTTCAATCTCCACTGGAGGAGGTAGAAGTTCTTCTCTCCCATGGAAGGGGTCTGATACGATGGGTTTAAGCAAGGAGGCGTGGAAAACAGGATGGATCCTGTAAGAATCAGGTAACGCCAGTTCAAGGGCCACAGGGTTGATCTTCCGCTTAATCCTGAATGGGCCGATGAACCTTGGGCCCAACTTCCGTGAGGGAATTGGCAGTTTAACCACTTAAGGACCGCCGCACGAATATGTACGTCCACAACATGGCACGTACAGGCAGATGGGCGTACATGTACGCCCCTGCCTTCCCGCGGGTCGGTGGTCCGATTGGGACCCCCTCCGCTGTGTGCGGCGGTCCCCGTGGCTCTGGGAGAGATCCGGGATGAGGGGCGGATGTTCGTTTTTGTCCGTCCCCTCCGGATCGCTCCCAGCCAATCTGCTTCTTCCTCAGCCTGAACTGTAAACACAGGCAGAGGAGGAAGTGATGTCACCGCTCCTCCCGCCAGTATCTTCGTCCGGCGGAGGAGAGGAGACATCACACAGTGAGTACACAAGCACCACACTGACACCTGTACACATAGGCACCCTTTCACCCCCTATTGCTAGCGTCACTAAGCAATCATTTTTCTGATCGCTGTATTAGTGTCGCTAGTGCCGCTAGGTAGCTAGTTATTTTTTGAGGTTCGCCCGCCAGGTTTTTATAGCGTTAGGTACTCCCATACATTTTCTAATAAAGGTTTTAAACCCTGATTGCCCCTAGAGTTAACCCTTTCACCCCCTATTGCCAGTGTCACTAAGCAATTGTTTTTCTGATCGCTGTATTAGTGTCGCTAGTGCCGCTAGGTAGCTAGTTATTTTTTAAGGTTTGCCGTCAGGTTTTTATAGGTTCCCCTCAAAGAAAATTAAAATAACGTTTTTAACCCCTGATTGCCCCAAGAGTTAACCCTTTCACCTCCTATTGCCAGCGTCACTAAGCGATCGTTTTTCTGATCGCTGTATTAGTGCCTCTGGTGCCGCTAGGTACAGTAGCTAGTTAGTGCCAGTAACGCTTAAACCCACGCGCAAAGCATACACCCCCATATGTGGAATTACACCACAAAATACATTCTGCTGCTTATCCTGAGTACGGGGATACCACATGTGTGAGACTTTTTGGGAGCCTAGCCGCGTACGGGACCCCAAAAACCAATCACCACCTTCAGGCTTTCTAAGGGTGTAAATTTTTGATTTCACTCCTCAGTACCTATCACAGTTTTGAAGGCCATAAAATGCCAAAATAGCACAAAAACACCCCAAATGACCCCATTTTGCAAAGTAGACACCAAAACCTATTTGCTGAGAGGCATGTCGAGTCCGTGGAATATTTTATATTTTGACACAAGTTGCGGGAATATGACAAACTGATTTTTTTTTTTGCACAAAGTTGTCACTAAATGATATATTTCTCACACATGCCATGGTTATATGTGGAATTGCACCCCAAAATATGTTCTGCTGCTTCTCCTGAGTACGGGGATTCCACATATGTGGGACTTTTTGTGAGCCACATACGGGGCCCCAAAAATCAAGCACTGCCTTCAAGATTTCTAAGAGCATACATTTTTGATTTCACTCCTCACTACATATCACAGTTTTGAAGGCCATAAAATGCCAAGATGGCACACAACCCCCCGAATGACCCCATTTTAGAAAGAAGACACCCCAAGCTATTTGCTGAGAGGCATGTTGAGTCCATGAAATATTTAATTTTTTTGCCCCAAGTGAAATGCCCCAAAAAAATATATTTACAAAACGTCACTAAATGATATATTTCTCACACATGCCATTGTAATATGTGGAATTGCACCCCAAAATACATTCTGCTGCTTCTCCTGAGTACGGGGATACCACATTTTATGGGACTTTTTGGGAGCTTAGCCGCGTACAGCACCCCGAAAACCAATCACCATCTTCAAGATTTCTAAGGACATAAATTTTTGATTTCACTCACACAAATCTTGAAGGCGGTGATTGGTTTTCGGGGTCCCGTACGCGGCTAGGCTCCCAAAAAGTCCCACACATGTGGTATCCCCGTACTCAGGAGAAGCAGCAGAATGTATTTTGGGGTGCAATTCCACATATAACCATGGCATGAGTGAGAAATAATTTTTTTTATTTTTGTCATTATTCAATCACTTGGGTCAAAAAAATATTCAATGGACTCAACATGCCTCTCAGCAGTTTCCTTGGGGTGTCTACTTTTCAAAATGGGGTCATTTGAGGGGGGGGGTTTGAGGGGGCCTCTCAGCAGTTTCCTTGGGGTGTCTACTTTTCAAAATGGGGTCATTTGAGGGGGGGGGGGTTTGTACTGCCCTGCCATTTTAGCACCTCAAGAAATTAGATAGGCAGTCATAAAATAAAAGCTGTGTAAATTCCAGAACATGTACCCTAGTTTGTAGACGCTATACCTTTTGCGAAAACCAATAAATATACGCTTATTGCGATTTTTTTTACTAAAGACATGTGGCTGAATACATTTTGGCCTAAATGTTTGACTAAAATTTTGTTTATTCAATATTTTTTACTTTTTGTTATAAGAAAAATATTTTTTTTTCAAAATTTACGGTGTTTTTCCATTTATATCGCAAAAAATAAAAATCACAGAGGCAATTAAATACCATCAAAAGAAACCTCTATTTGTGGGAAGAAAAGGACGCAAATTTTGTTTCGGTACAACATTGCATGACCGCGCAATTACCAGTTAAAGCAGCGCAGTGCCAAATTGTAAAAAGACCTCTGGGCATTTAGCAGCATATTGGTCCGGGGCTTAAGTGGTTAAGGTTAGTAGCAGACAACCAGACCTTCTCCCCAACTTCAAAAGCCGGGTACTCCTTCTCCCCCCTGTCATAGAACCTCTTGTAATCTTCCTGGGCCTGCTGCATCACTTCCTGAAGCTTCTGGAAATTTTGCTGAATGGAGGTTATATGCTCCTGAACAGCTGGAACAGGTACCTCAGGGATGGAATCCAGGAGGAAGGAGGGATGAAAGCCAAAATTGGACCAGAAGGGAGTTTGGTTAGTGGTGGAATGAACGGAATTATTATAGGCAAATTCAGCAGATGGTAATAAGGACAACCAATTATCCTGGGAGACTGAACAGAAGCAGCGAAGATACTGTTCCAACGTCTGGTTTGTCCTTTCCGTCTGACCGTTGCTCTGAGGATGGTAGGCAGAGGAGAGGCAGATTTTTATTTCCTGAGATTTGCAAAGCTCCTTCCAGAACTTAGACGTGAACTATACTCCCTTGTCGGACACAATGCTCTTAGGTACCCCATGGAGGCTGACAATTTCCTTGAAAAAAATTCTGGCCGTGTCTGTAGCAGAGGGCGTACCCACCATGGGCAGGAAGTGTGCCAACTTGGACAGGCGGTCGATCACGACTAGGATCGTGGTGAAACCCTCAGGTGGGGGCAGGTCTACAATGAAGTCCATGGAGACCTCTGCCCATGGGCGCTCTGGAATGGGTAGTGGTTTGAGTAGTCCCCAGGTCTTGGTGTTTGGTCCTTTATTGGTCTTCCGTGTTCCAAAATGGCCTGCCAGTTTATGGTCGCGGAAAGTGCTTAGGACCAACTGCCTTGCTTCCACTGGCACAAAGATTTTGCCTCGAGACCACAGTAAGTCGTCCTGCCTTTCCAGAGAAGAAGCTTCCTGGTGAGAACCTTGTCTAGATGCCATCTTGAGAGAAGTTAGAAGGTCGGCCTGAGAGACTAGAAAAAAGTTCTGAGGAGTTAGGATGGTGCTGGGTTCAGATGTAACGGGGGTTTCGGGTAACATCCTAGAGAGGGCATCTGCTTTCCCATTCTTCGAGCCGTGTCTGTAGGAAATATGAAAATAGAGTAAAGAAAAGGGCCCAACGAGCTTGCCTGGGTCTTAGACGTTTTGCAGATCGTAAGTACTCTAAGTTTTTATGGTCAGTAAAGATCATGATGGAATGTGCTGCCCCCTTGTTACGTACCTGGGATGTGAGCCTGACGTGCAGAGAAAGGCCTCTCATACAACTCCGGCTCGCAGACTACTGGCAATGATACAGCAGCCACAGGAGCACGGTGGGGTATGAGTGCCTGTAAACAGTTCAATAGTCCCTGTAGTAGCGGTGGTCAGCAGGCAGATAGTAGATGAGCTGACACGATGCTTGACTGGTGGCAGGCTGGGATGAACCACGGAGCAGTACCAGATGCAGGCTTGCAGGGCTGGGAGCTGTAGTAGGCTGGATGAGCAAGATGCAGGGTCAGACAGGCCGGGCCGGTAATAATCAAGCATATCAGGCATAAACGTTAGGCAGAAGAGAGGTCAGGTCACAAGCCAAGTAGATCAGACAGTATCAGCAGGCAGGATCAGAGTCTAAGGAAAGCCTTGGACTCTGAACAGGCACCAGGCAGCAGGCAGAACAGGCAGCAGGCATTTACAGGTAACAACAAGCTGCATCAGAGTCAGAGGTCAAACAGGAAACAGGAAATGACACAGAAGCTGCAGACCAAACAGCAAGGAACCTCTGTAGGAGCCTTGCTTAAATAGCCTGCCTGACTTCATTATTAGTGACAGGTGTGTGTCTTAAACTGCTAGTACGCATGCGTGCATGCCAGGCGCTTGCATGGAAAGCCTGTCTTTTCTGAACACCCCTACAGCAGGTATCTCCACTCCTCCAGAGCGAATTTGATGGCTAGTAGCTCCCTGTCCCCGAAATCATAGTTCCTCACCGGAGGGCTTAGTTCCCGGGAAGCATAGGCTACTGTTTCTGTGACAGAACAGCGCCAGTAGCAAACTCAGAGGCGTCGACTTACAGAATGAAGGGCAGTGCTGGGTCTGGGTGTCGTAGAACGGGTGCAGAGAAGAACACTGCTTTAAGTTTTATAAAGGCCTCCTGGGATTCTTGAGACCAATGAAAACGGTTCCCCTGGCAGGTAAGCTTGGTGATGGAAGCAACGATGGAGGAGAAGCCAATGATGAATCTTCTGTAGAAGTTAGCGAAGCCGATGAATCGTTGCACCCCATTTTTATCTACCGGAACTGGCCTCTCTTGGATTGCCTTGACCTTCTGCGGATCCATGGCAACCCCACTGGTTGAGATGATGAACCCCAGGAATTGCACCAAAGTTTTTTCAAATTCGCACTTCTCCGCCTTGAGGTACAGCTTGTGTTCTCTGAGTATAGTAAGGACTTTCTTGACATGGTACCGGTGCAGCTCAATTGAGGCCAAGAAGATGAGGATGTGATCCAAGTACACGACTAGAAAGTCATCCAGATGTTGACGAAAGATGTCATTGACCAGATGCTGAAATGTGGCGGGGGCATTACAGAGTTCAAATGGCATTACCAGATATTCGAAGTGCCCAAATCTAGATCTGAAAGCGGTCTTCCACTCATCCCCAGCCCTGATCCGAATGAGGTTGTAGGCCCCCCGGAGGTCGAGCTTGGAAAAGATTTGGGCTGATCGGAAGCGTTGAAATAATTCCGGAATAAGAGGCAACGGATATCTGTTTTTGATAGTTATTTTGTTTATTTTTGATAGTCAATGCAAGGTCTAAGGGAGCAGTTCTTCTCGACGAAAAAGATTCCTGCCCTGGCTGGAGAAGAAGAAGGGCGGATTAATTTTTTTTCCAGGTTTTCGTCAATATAGGCCTTGAGGGCGGGTTGCAGCCTGTGCGGGGGAAGGCGGTCGGCCTGCTGTTTGTCAAAGACATCCTTAAACTCCAAGTAGACAGAGGGAACATGTTGAAGGTTTTCCGGTGGAGCAAGTGGCAGTGGTTGGTAAGAGACAATGTTGGGAGCAATAAGAGGATGTGAAGTTAACCTCTTTCTTGAAACAGTCTATACAGGGTTGGTGCGCCTGTAACCACAGAAGACCCAAGATAATGGGAAACATGGGGGACGGAATGAGATCCAGACAAAGAAACTCTCGGTGCCCGTAATCAGTGATAGCATGAATAGGATGGGTTTCTTGAGTGACTAGTCCGGAACGGGGATGAGAGCCGTCGGCCAAGTGGACTTGTAGGTGGAAATCCTTGGTGCGGCAAAGAACATGCAGCTTCTGGGCCAAGGTGGAGTCCAGGAAGCAGCTGCCAGCTCCGGAGTCAACAATGGCCATTAGGCGGGTTGCCCCTTTCCGGGAGCTGTAGGGAGAGAAAGAGAATAACATAAGTCTTTGGAATGTTTGAGACACAGTAATTGAGAGCAGGTTGAGGCTTTGACTTACTGGGCAAGTACGGAGGAAGTGGCCAGCTCCCCCACAATAGAGGCAAAGGTTGGCTTGGCGCCTAAGTTGTCTTTGCTCAGGAGTGAGAGGAGCCTGGACTAGGCCGAACTGCATGGGCTCAGGGTCTGGTAGTGAGGTGGCTGGAGGAGCCTGGAAAGCTTTGAAAACGTAACCTGGTGTCTGGACACTCGCTTTATTTACTTTCTACAAGTATTCACCCCTAGACAAGTGTAATTGGTAACTTAATATGCCGACCCCGAAATCAACCAGCGGCTCCTTCGGTGGTGAGCGCTACATAATAGTGTCCTCCTTATCCTCTCACAGTAGCCTCCTCCTCTCCTCTGTCCACCATCATATTACTTCTCCACATCATCAGTATGCTGTGTCCTCCTCCTGTGCCCCTTTCACCTCTCCACAGGTCAGGGCAGATCTGACCTATGGAGAGGTAAAAGGGGCACAGGAGGAGGACACAGCATTCTGATGATGTGGAGATATGATGGTGGACAGAGCACATCAGTCTGTGTCCCTTCCCTGCATGCAAATGCCAGTGCCACAGCTTCTTGCTTGCTCCAGGCTCCCAGTGATGTCCCCCCAGTTGTATTCTCCCCCTCCTCCTGACCTCCTCACATGCTCGGCTAAGTCCTCGGCTCGGGTGGCGGGTGCACTGAATAGCAGGGACCGCCACAGTGTCCCGACTAGTGCCGATTTATTCAAAAATGGCGCCGCTCGGTGCCACTACGTAGCTGCACATGTGCCGCCCGGCCGAACGCATACAAGCTTTCCCGAGCTTGGCCGACTTCGGAACGGCGCATGTGCAGTAGCATGGTCGGCTCCCGCCCATTTTTTTACGGGCACCCGATGCCCATAACGGACTTTAACGGACAGCCCGAAATAGGGGCTGTCCGTTAATATACGGACGGTTGGCAACTCTGACTGTAACTCCATTTTGTCTGTTGTCTTCTAATTCATATTTCTTGTTTGCAACGTGTTCATTTTAAGTGTTGAACTTTAGATGACCTCTGCTTTATAACAAGTGTACACAGGTGTAATGTATTAAGATAGTTCATTGTAAGTACACTAATTAGACGGGGAACATTCTGACAGTGGTTGAAATATAAATCACAGAAGATAAGATAAAAGTAAGCAGTTTTGAGAAAGTTATGCACAGAACAATAATCAAGTATGACAGGGTCTGTGCTTCATTAAACCTTAAAATATATTGTATAAGTTGCAAGAACTGCAAGAGGAGCCCATGGAGGGCGTCTTTTTATGCCGATAAAGTATGCACCACACATCTCGATCTTGGTGA
The DNA here is from genome assembly GCA_029574335.1 of Rana kukunoris. Lineage (NCBI taxonomy): Eukaryota > Metazoa > Chordata > Amphibia > Anura > Ranidae > Rana > Rana kukunoris. The sequence continues at coordinate 70,430,254 of CM056055.1, forward strand.
GGAAAAATTTGAGTGTGAAGTCCAAGTGAACCACCTCCCTGCCCGGGCTTTGTTGGAATCTGGAAGCATGGTAACCCTGGTTCATCCTAGAGTAATTGGGAAGATCGGTCCGTTAAGCAAAACTTTACGGGTGGTGTGCATTCATAGGGACACTAGAGAGTACCCTCTCATCATGGTGTCTATCTCCTCAGCATGTGGCGCTGGTTCTCAAGAGGTGGGGGTGGTAAAGAACTTGATACATGATGTTATAATAGGACGAGACTGTCCGTTGTTTACAAAACTGTGGGAACAAGGAGAACGGTTCATAGACTGGGGAGAAACTAGCCCCCCTGTTCCTGCTGCTGAGAGGAATAACCCTGAACTGCCAAATGTTCTTAATGTGGATCCAGATGATGAAAATGCTAATGACTTGGTTAATGGTGATGAAAGTAGTGTTGATACTGTTAAGAATGTCAAGATATGTGGTCCACAGACCTACCAAAACACTAAGGAGGAGGAGCCTTCCCCACTTCAGGTAATGCTGGGGGAAGAGGATGAGGAAGTGGCCTCTACCCCTGCCCTGCCAGATTTGAGTGTGTCAGGATCAGCGGCTAAGGTGACCAGAAACATAGCTACACAAGAATGAATGAATGAATGAATGAAAAACTTATATAGCGCAGCACATGCGAAGTAAATCGCCTCTGGGCGCTTGTTGTTCCTGTCTCCTTTGAGATCAAAAGAGATGAGTCTTAATCTTTCTCCTGAAGACCAAGTAGTTCTCCTCCAGCCGAATACTCGCTGGTAAGGCGTTCCATAGTTTGGGACCTTGGACAGCGAATCTCCTGTCTCCTTTGGACTTGTATCTGGCTTTCGGTATCTGAAGCCGATTTTGATTGGTGGATCGAAGAATACGATTGGGATCGTGAACTTTTAATTTTTCACATAGATAATGGGGAGCATTCCCATGGATACATCTATGCGTTAGACAGAGAGCTTTAAAAGTGATTCTGTCTTTTACTGGTAACCAGTGAAGGGATCTCAGTGAAGGTGAGATGGATTCCCAGGGTTTTTTCCCAGTCACAAGTCTGGCGGCCGTATTTTGAACGACTTGCAGACGAGCGATTTGGTACTTGGGGAGTCCGAGGTAAAGGGCATTTGCATAGTCCAGTCTGGAGTTTACAATTGCTCCCACCACGACCGCTATGTCTTTCTTGGGAATAAATGGTGTGAGTCTGCGTAGTAGGCGCAGCAGATGGTGAGACCCGCTGACTACTGACCCTATTTGTGCGTTCATAGTCATGTCGGAGTCAAAGATGACCCCAAGACTTTTGACTTTGGCGCTAGGGGTGATGATTTTGCCCAGAATGGGCGGGGGGATCCAGGTTATTGTCGCTGGATTCCTACGCTTGGCGTGAAACAGAATAAGTTCTGTTTTCGCTCCATTGAGTTTGAGATAACTCTTTGTCATCCAATCCTCTATCAAAGAGAGACATGTCTCTAGGTTGAGGTGGTGATCCTTTTTATTGCAAATGCGGAAGTACAATTGCGTGTCGTCTGCATAAGAGTGATATAGCAGTTTTTGGCTGCTGATGATTTCGAAAAGAGGACGCACATAAATGTTGAATAACATTGGCGACAGGGGAGATCCTTGAGGGACCCCGCACGATAATGTGCGTTGTTCAGAAGTGAAGGGTCCTAGCTTCACTGTTTGCGATCTGTTTTCCAAAAAAGAGGAGAACTAGGATAGATCGCTTTTCGCGACTTTGGCTATTTTAGCCAGTCGAGACAATAAGAGCTTGTGATCAACTGTATCAAAGGCTGCGCTTAGGTCCAGCAGAACCAGAAGAGAAGATTCTCCTTCGTCTGCGGCCTCGAGAACGTCGTCCCATAGCTTAAGCAATGCTGTTTCCGTCCCGTGTCCGGGACGGAATCCTGATTGAAATGGGTCAAGTAAGTTATGGGTATCTAGATGCTGTTGCAGCTGCTGTACCACTGCTTTCTCCATTACCTTGGAGAGAACAGTTAGGCCTGTTATGGGGCGCCAGTTGAGTGGATCCTTAGGATCCAAAGTGGCTTTCTTCAAGATAGGTTGAATGAAGCCCTCCTTCAGCTGGGAGGGCATTAGGCCCTCCCTGAAGGATTGGTTGATAAGCTGCGTGACAGGAGGTGCCAGGATGTCGGCGCATTCCTTCAGCAGTTTGGTGGGGATGATATCATTTGGCGCAGTGCTGTTACGCAGAGTGCCGATGATATTTTTAGTGGTCTGAATGGAGATGGGTTCCAGCGTGAACTCACCAGCCTGTGGTGAATTGCTGCCGGTGCTGTGTAAACGACTACGGGGGGGGGCTGGGAGAGAAATTGTTTTGCTGAATGCTTTGCCGGATTGCCTCAATTTTGTTAATGAAGCAATCCGACAACTCATCGCAAAATTCTTGTGTATCCAGGTTGGGGGCCTCAAGACATCTTGGATTCATGGTCTGAGTGACCAGTTTGAAGAGTTCGCGGGGGCGATTTAGGGCACCCTTGATAGCCTCAGAAAAATAGTTTTTCTTGGCTTCGAAGATTTGCTTGTAGTATTTTCTAGTTATTGCCTTGTAGATCGAGAGGTTCTCATCTGAAGAGCTTCTTTTCCAGGCTGCTTCTGCCCTTCTGCGCTCTTGCTTCAGTAACGCCAGCTGGTTGTTGAACCAGCCGGAGTTATTTTTCCTGATCTGGAACCAAGGGAACCAAGACCAAACAAAGGATATATACAGTATATATATATATATATATATATATATATATGTATATTAAGTGATATTTATTTACAGTGAGAATACACCAACAAACATACACAGCAACCAATGAAAACATAAACCACTCCAGCAAACAAGAATAACTAATAAACCTAATAGCTAACTATATACAATATCTACAATAACTACAACAAGGGAAAAAGCAACAGGGATGCAAGGAAAAGGACATGGCTGGGGACAAGAGCATGGAACAAGGCAAGAAGGATCAGGACAGGGACAGGTGGGCAGGTTGGCAGGCACAAGCTGGTAGCAGGAAGGGACCAGAATCTTGACGCACTGGGGGAAGGGAGGAGTAGCCTTAAATATCCCGGCAGCTGGAGCCAGGTGTGGCTGATCAGGTCCTGCTGGTATTTGGGAGACACCTGCTGGTGGACACTGGAACTGCAGCAAACAGTGCAGAGCAGGATAGTGCCACCAGCAGGTGAACTTATTCCTAACAGGGTGTTCCCCAGGGGGCATTTGGTACTGCTCAGATGCACGACCCTACTTTGGCCCGTACACGGGAACAGGTTGTAGTAATAAATGGGGTTCCCCAGGAGCCAGGTGCGAATAAGCGGTGGCTACACTTTGCAATATTTAATAAATTACTGTATCGGTTTACCAAGGAGAGAGAAAATGTGGTAGAACAGCTGTTGGTACCCCAACAATATAGACGTAAGGTTCTGGACCTGGCCCATGACGATGTGTTAGGGGGACACCTGGGAGTTGAGAAGACGGAGGTACGGATCACTGTCCGGTTTTACTGGCCAGGTCTGAAAGCAGAGGTAAAGAGATACTGTGCCTCTTGTCCGACCTTTCAGTTGATCGCTCCGGTGACTCACTTTGGAGCCCTTTGGTCCCTCTGCCCATAATTGAGGTCCCGTTCGAGAGGATAGCTATGGATATAGTGGGTCCCTTGGTAAAGTCAGCTCGAGGTCACTCCTACATAAATATTATTCTTGACTATGCCACCCAATATCCTGAGGCCCTACCCCTGCGGAATACCTCCTCAAAGGCCATTGCCAGGGAACTATTCTAGTTGTTTACAAGGACTGGTTTCCCCAAGGAAATACTCACAGACCAGGGTACCCCGTTTATGTCGAGGATTATGGCCCATGTGTGTAAGCTGTTTCAGATTAAACAGCTGCGCGCATCGGTCTACCATCCCCAAATGGACGGGTTGGTGGAACGCTTTAATAAGATCCTTAAGTCTATGCTCAAGAAGGACAATTCCCTTCCTGGCTTACACTTGAGAAAGGAGCGCGCAGGTCCATCCTTAGACCAGCGCACGCTCTGAAACGCGTTGTGACCCCTTTCAGCCACTGTCCCTCTGACGTCACTGACCAGCAGACGAGCAGCTAGTCTAACAGCGCTCGCACACGATCGTAGAAGTCGGCTCTCCTCGGCTTCAAGCGGAGATTCCTTACAGATCATAAGCGCACGTAGATTCTGGCTCCATCTGACCTCCAGCATCTCAGGCTTTACTTCTGTTACATGGAATGTAAGTGTTGGATACTTGCTCCTGTCACTATAAATAAATTCAGATAACTTAGAGGCGCTTTCTTGTTTTCTTTTATAGAATAAATCCAGAGCCACCAACTTGAAGCTGTCTAACTGAGCCCTGCACAGTGCACCTGATAGGAGGTCAGTGACAGCGGCGTCAGGCCAGTCTAGGGGGGGGGGGTCACCGACGTAAGGGGGGAGTAAATACAAAAAAAGTAAACAGGAATTGTTATATAGGTTTACCCTAATATCAGTAACCCTGCAGACATGGTACAGGAGGTGGTCAGAGGGTGTGCACAGGATACAGAAGGTGGTCAGATGATGCGTACAGGATACTGGAGGCAATCTGAGGATGTGAAAAAGGTACAGGTGGTGGTCAGAGAATGCGGACAGGAGGCAGTCAGGGGATGTGGAAATGGTACAGGTGGTGGTCAGAGGAAGTGCACAGGATACAGGAGGTGGTCAGAGCATGTGCACAGGATACAGTAGGTGGTCAGAGTATGCAGACATGTAGGGGGAGCAAACCGAGGGGTGATCAGGCAGGGTGATCAGGGTGATCAGGCAGGGCGGTGAGATTGGCATACTCAGGGTGATCAGATTCCTGTTTTTAGGGGAAGTGGGGTCCTGGTCACCAGGGAAGATACGGTTCCTAGGTGAGATGGAGTCCCCATTGCCAGGGGAGATGAGGTTCCTGTCCGTAGGCAAGATAGGGTCCCTGTCCCCAGGGGAGATGGGTGTCCCTGTCCCCAGGGGAGAAGGGGTCCCCTGAGTGTGTTTTGGATGCTTGGTTTCTCATATTGGATCCCGGGATTGGGTTCCCCTGGATGCTGGGGACGATAGACGCTAGGAATATGTGTCCCCTGAGTGTTGGGGGGCTAGGCCACATGGGTCCCCTGAATGTGGTAACGTCAAGTTCTAATGGACCTGATAGGTACTATATATTGGAATTGGTAAAATAATCTGCTTGTCCTATTATAAGCCAGTCACCCAGACACAGGCATCTGTAATTTTATTTGCATAACTATGTTCACAGTCGTGTACATGTCTACCACACTTTGTTACATGAATTATTGTGGCAGTTAATCATGTTAATTGCTTTGCAACTCGTATCACACACTAAAAAAATCACATCAAATAGACCAACTGATATTGCAGCAGTGCCGCTAAAAAAATCACATCAAATAGTTCACCTGATTTCACAGCAGTGCAGCTAAAAAAATCACATCAAATCGTCCAACTGATATCACAGCAGTGCAGCTAAAAAAAAAAAAAATCTGAAAAATAGTCTAACTGATATCGCAGCAGTGTGGCTAAGAAAAAAATCACACAAATAGTCCAAGTGAACTGGGAACTGGAGAAAGTGCAGAGAAGGGCAACCAAACTGATATGAGGCATGGAGGAGCTCAGCTATGAGGAAAGATTGAGAAGAGGAGAATAAGGGGGGATATGATCAACATGTACAAATATATAATGGGTCCTTATAGTGAACTTGGTGTTGAGTTATTCACTTTACGGTCAACACAAAAGACAAGGGGGCACTCTTTACGTCTAGAGGAAAAAAGATTTAAGTACCAATATGGAAAGGTTTCTTCACAGTAAGAGCTGTGAAAATGTGGAATAGACTCCCTCCAGAGGTGGTTCTGGAGAGCCCAGTAGATTGCTTTAACCACTTGCTTACTGGGCACATATACCCCCTTCCTGCCCAGTTGAAATTTCAGCTTTCAGCACTGCGTCGCTTTAAATTAAAATTGCGCGGTCGTGCGATGTGCCTTACAAACGAAATTGACGTCCTTTTTTTCCCCACAAATAGAGCTTTATTTTGGTGGTATTTGATCACCTCTGCGTTTTTTTTTTTTTTTTGCGCTATAAACAAAAAAGAGCAACAATTTTGAAAAAAAACACAGAATATTTTTTCTCAGTTTAGGCCGATATGTATTCTACATATTTTTGGTAAAAAAATCAATCGCAATAAGCGTATAGTAATTGGTTTGCGCAAAGGTTATAGTGGCTAGGAAATAAGGGATAGAATTCTGACAATTTATTTATTTATTTTTTTACTAGTAATACGGCGATCTGCGAATTTTGTCAGGACTGCGATATTGCGACGGACACATCGCACACTTTTGACACATTTTTGGGACCATTTACATTTATACAGCGAACAGTGCTATAAAAACGCACTAATTACTGTATAAATGTGACTGGCAGTGAAGGGGTTAACACTAGGGGTGAGGAAGGGGTTAAATGTGAGTCCTGGGTGTGTTCTAACTGTGTGGGGGGAGGGGGGTGACTGGGGGAGGTGACCGAGAGAAACAGCATCTGTCTCCTCTCACTGACAAGACGTGGAGCTCTGTGTTTACACACAGAGCTCCACGTCCCTGCTCTAAAACTGCCGATCAGCGGGTACCTGGCGGACATCGCGACCGCCAGGCACGCGCATCGGCATCTTGGGGACGCGCCGGTGCGCGCGCGCGCGCCGCCATCTGCGCGTGCGCGCCCCCCAGTGGCCGGAGAAAACTATGCTGTCAATTGACGGCAGCTTGGATATTCAGATCCCCTAAGCTGCCGTCAATTGACGATAAGCGGGGACTGAAGTGGTTAAAAAAGGTCTGGATACTTTCCTAAATGTACATAATATAAGTGAGTGCTGACATTTATAGGTAAAGTTGATCCAGGGAATATCCGATTGCCTCTCGGGGGGGATCAGGAAGGAATTTTTTCCCCTGCTGTAGCAAATTGGATCATGCTCTGATGGGGGTTTTAGCCTTCCTCTGGATCAACTGTGGGTATAGAATTGGGTATATGTGATTGTACGATATTTTTTCATTTGAGTTATTTATTGTTTTATAGTTGAACTGGATGGACTTGTGTCTTTTTTCAACCTGACTAACTATGTGACTATATCGCAGCAGTGCGACTAAAAAAAGATCACACAAATAGTCCAACTGATATCGCTAAGCAATGAACTGGAAAGTATTGTTACGTAATGAACTGGAATGTATTGTTACGTACATTTTTTTGCCACTTCATCATGTTAATTGCTTTGCCATTCTAACGCTGCAATATGAGTTGTAGTATTTGATGGGATTATTTAAGTGTGAGTTAGGAAAGTTGGTGTAGTTGATAGCTTTTGCAATCCAGCCTGAAGCTCGGGCATGCACAGTACAAGTAATTGGAGTTTTTGACAGATTGGATTCTATGACAGAACACCTATGTTCCGTCAGATATGGTGACCTAGCTTTTATGTCGCAATCCACCTTGAAGAAGAAAGCCCTTCTCGTGAAAGCCCTTCCATGAAATATTTAATTTTTTTGCCCCAAGTGAAATGCCCCAAAAAAATATATTTACAAAACGTCACTAAATGATATATTTCTCACACATGCCATTGTAATATGTGGAATTGCACCCCAAAATACATTCTGCTGCTTCTCCTGAGTACGGGGATACCACATTTTATGGGACTTTTTGGGAGCTTAGCCGCGTACAGCACCCCGAAAACCAATCACCATCTTCAAGATTTCTAAGGACATAAATTTTTGATTTCACTCACACAAATCTTGAAGGCGGTGATTGGTTTTCGGGGTCCCGTACGCGGCTAGGCTCCCAAAAAGTCCCACACATGTGGTATCCCCGTACTCAGGAGAAGCAGCAGAATGTATTTTGGGGTGCAATTCCACATATAACCATGGCATGAGTGAGAAATAATTTTTTTTTATTTTTGTCATTATTCAATCACTTGGGTCAAAAAAATATTCAATGGACTCAACATGCCTCTCAGCAGTTTCCTTGGGGTGTCTACTTTTCAAAATGGGGTCATTTGAGGGGGGGGTTTGAGGGGGCCTCTCAGCAGTTTCCTTGGGGTGTCTACTTTTCAAAATGGGGTCATTTGAGGGGGGGGGGGGTTTGTACTGCCCTGCCATTTTAGCACCTCAAGAAATGAGATAGGCAGTCATAAAATAAAAGCTGTGTAAATTCCAGAACATGTACCCTAGTTTGTAGACGCTATACCTTTTGCGAAAACCAATAAATATACGCTTATTGCGATTTTTTTTACTAAAGACATGTGGCTGAATACATTTTGGGCCTAAATGTTTGACTAAAATTTTGTTTATTCAATATTTTTTACTTTTTGTTATAAGAAAAATATTTTTTTTTTCAAAATTTACGGTGTTTTTTCCATTTATATCGCAAAAAATAAAAATCACAGAGGCAATTAAATACCATCAAAAGAAAGCTCTATTTGTGGGAAGAAAAGGACGCAAATTTTGTTTCGGTACAACATTGCATGACCGCGCAATTACCAGTTAAAGCAGCGCAGTGCCAAATTGTAAAAAGACCTCTGGGCATTTAGCAGCATATTGGTCCGGGGCTTAAGTGGTTAAGGTTAGTAGCAGACAACCAGACCTTCTCCCCAACTTCAAAAGCCGGGTACTCCTTCTCCCCCCCTGTCATAGAACCTCTTGTAATCTTCCTGGGCCTGCTGCATCACTTCCTGAAGCTTCTGGAAATTTTGCTGAATGGAGGTTATATGCTCCTGAACAGCTGGAACAGGTACCTCAGGGATGGAATCCAGGAGGAAGGAGGGATGAAAGCCAAAATTGGACCAGAAGGGAGTTTGGTTAGTGGTGGAATGAACGGAATTATTATAGGCAAATTCAGCAGATGGTAATAAGGACAACCAATTATCCTGGGAGACTGAACAGAAGCAGCGAAGATACTGTTCCAACGTCTGGTTTGTCCTTTCCGTCTGACCGTTGCTCTGAGGATGGTAGGCAGAGGAGAGGCAGATTTTTATTTCCTGAGATTTGCAAAGCTCCTTCCAGAACTTAGACGTGAACTATACTCCCTTGTCGGACACAATGCTCTTAGGTACCCCATGGAGGCTGACAATTTCCTTGAAAAAAATTCTGGCCGTGTCTGTAGCAGAGGGCGTACCCACCATGGGCAGGAAGTGTGCCAACTTGGACAGGCGGTCGATCACGACTAGGATCGTGGTGAAACCCTCAGGTGGGGGCAGGTCTACAATGAAGTCCATGGAGACCTCTGCCCATGGGCGCTCTGGAATGGGTAGTGGTTTGAGTAGTCCCCAGGTCTTGGTGTTTGGTCCTTTATTGGTCTTCCGTGTTCCAAAATGGCCTGCCAGTTTATGGTCGCGGAAAGTGCTTAGGACCAACTGCCTTGCTTCCACTGGCACAAAGATTTTGCCTCGAGACCACAGTAAGTCGTCCTGCCTTTCCAGAGAAGAAGCTTCCTGGTGAGAACCTTGTCTAGATGCCATCTTGAGAGAAGTTAGAAGGTCGGCCTGAGAGACTAGAAAAAAGTTCTGAGGAGTTAGGATGGTGCTGGGTTCAGATGTAACGGGGGTTTCGGGTAACATCCTAGAGAGGGCATCTGCTTTCCCATTCTTCGAGCCGTGTCTGTAGGAAATATGAAAATAGAGTAAAGAAAAGGGCCCAACGAGCTTGCCTGGGTCTTAGACGTTTTGCAGATCGTAAGTACTCTAAGTTTTTATGGTCAGTAAAGATCATGATGGAATGTGCTGCCCCCTTGTTACGTACCTGGGATGTGAGCCTGACGTGCAGAGAAAGGCCTCTCATACAACTCCGGCTCGCAGACTACTGGCAATGATACAGCAGCCACAGGAGCACGGTGGGGTATGAGTGCCTGTAAACAGTTCAATAGTCCCTGTAGTAGCGGTGGTCAGCAGGCAGATAGTAGATGAGCTGACACGATGCTTGACTGGTGGCAGGCTGGGATGAACCACGGAGCAGTACCAGATGCAGGCTTGCAGGGCTGGGAGCTGTAGTAGGCTGGATGAGCAAGATGCAGGGTCAGACAGGCCGGGCCGGTAATAATCAAGCATATCAGGCATAAACGTTAGGCAGAAGAGAGGTCAGGTCACAAGCCAAGTAGATCAGACAGTATCAGCAGGCAGGATCAGAGTCTAAGGAAAGCCTTGGACTCTGAACAGGCACCAGGCAGCAGGCAGAACAGGCAGCAGGCATTTACAGGTAACAACAAGCTGCATCAGAGTCAGAGGTCAAACAGGAAACAGGAAATGACACAGAAGCTGCAGACCAAACAGCAAGGAACCTCTGTAGGAGCCTTGCTTAAATAGCCTGCCTGACTTCATTATTAGTGACAGGTGTGTGTCTTAAACTGCTAGTACGCATGCGTGCATGCCAGGCGCTTGCATGGAAAGCCTGTCTTTTCTGAACACCCCTACAGCAGGTATCTCCACTCCTCCAGAGCGAATTTGATGGCTAGTAGCTCCCTGTCCCCGAAATCATAGTTCCTCACCGGAGGGCTTAGTTCCCGGGAAGCATAGGCTACTGTTTCTGTGACAGAACAGCGCCAGTAGCAAACTCAGAGGCGTCGACTTACAGAATAAAGGGCAGTGCTGGGTCTGGGTGTCGTAGAACGGGTGCAGAGAAGAACACTGCTTTAAGTTTTATAAAGGCCTCCTGGGATTCTTGAGACCAATGAAAACGGTTCCCCTGGCAGGTAAGCTTGGTGATGGAAGCAACGATGGAGGAGAAGCCAATGATGAATCTTCTGTAGAAGTTAGCGAAGCCGATGAATCGTTGCACCCCATTTTTATCTACCGGAACTGGCCTCTCTTGGATTGCCTTGACCTTCTGCGGATCCATGGCAACCCCACTGGTTGAGATGATGAACCCCAGGAATTGCACCAAAGTTTTTTCAAATTCGCACTTCTCCGCCTTGAGGTACAGCTTGTGTTCTCTGAGTATAGTAAGGACTTTCTTGACATGGTACCGGTGCAGCTCAATTGAGGCCAAGAAGATGAGGATGTGATCCAAGTACACGACTAGAAAGTCATCCAGATGTTGACGAAAGATGTCATTGACCAGATGCTGAAATGTGGCGGGGGCATTACAGAGTTCAAATGGCATTACCAGATATTCGAAGTGCCCAAATCTAGATCTGAAAGCGGTCTTCCACTCATCCCCAGCCCTGATCCGAATGAGGTTGTAGGCCCCCCGGAGGTCGAGCTTGGAAAAGATTTGGGCTGATCGGAAGCGTTGAAATAATTCCGGAATAAGAGGCAACGGATATCTGTTTTTGATAGTTATTTTGTTTATTTTTGATAGTCAATGCAAGGTCTAAGGGAGCAGTTCTTCTCGACGAAAAAGATTCCTGCCCTGGCTGGAGAAGAAGAAGGGCGGATTAATTTTTTTTTCCAGGTTTTCGTCAATATAGGCCTTGAGGGCGGGTTGCAGCCTGTGCGGGGGAAGGCGGTCGGCCTGCTGTTTGTCAAAGACATCCTTAAACTCCAAGTAGACAGAGGGAACATGTTGAAGGTTTTCCGGTGGAGCAAGTGGCAGTGGTTGGTAAGAGACAATGTTGGGAGCAATAAGAGGATGTGAAGTTAACCTCTTTCTTGAAACAGTCTATACAGGGTTGGTGCGCCTGTAACCACAGAAGACCCAAGATAATGGGAAACATGGGGGACGGAATGAGATCCAGACAAAGAAACTCTCGGTGCCCGTAATCAGTGATAGCATGAATAGGATGGGTTTCTTGAGTGACTAGTCCGGAACGGGGATGAGAGCCGTCGGCCAAGTGGACTTGTAGGTGGAAATCCTTGGTGCGGCAAAGAACATGCAGCTTCTGGGCCAAGGTGGAGTCCAGGAAGCAGCTGCCAGCTCCGGAGTCAACAATGGCCATTAGGCGGGTTGCCCCTTTCCGGGAGCTGTAGGGAGAGAAAGAGAATAACATAAGTCTTTGGAATGTTTGAGACACAGTAATTGAGAGCAGGTTGAGGCTTTGACTTACTGGGCAAGTACGGAGGAAGTGGCCAGCTCCCCCACAATAGAGGCAAAGGTTGGCTTGGCGCCTAAGTTGTCTTTGCTCAGGAGTGAGAGGAGCCTGGACTAGGCCGAACTGCATGGGCTCAGGGTCTGGTAGTGAGGTGGCTGGAGGAGCCTGGAAAGCTTTGAAAACGTAACCTGGTGTCTGGACACTCGCTTTATTTACTTTCTACAAGTATTCACCCCTAGACAAGTGTAATTGGTAACTTAATATGCCGACCCCGAAATCAACCAGCGGCTCCTTCGGTGGTGAGCGCTACATAATAGTGTCCTCCTTATCCTCTCACAGTAGCCTCCTCCTCTCCTCTGTCCACCATCATATTACTTCTCCACATCATCAGTATGCTGTGTCCTCCTCCTGTGCCCCTTTCACCTCTCCACAGGTCAGGGCAGATCTGACCTATGGAGAGGTAAAAGGGGCACAGGAGGAGGACACAGCATTCTGATGATGTGGAGATATGATGGTGGACAGAGCACATCAGTCTGTGTCCCTTCCCTGCATGCAAATGCCAGTGCCACAGCTTCTTGCTTGCTCCAGGCTCCCAGTGATGTCCCCCCAGTTGTATTCTCCCCCTCCTCCTGACCTCCTCACATGCTCGGCTAAGTCCTCGGCTCGGGTGGCGGGTGCACTGAATAGCAGGGACCGCCACAGTGTCCCGACTAGTGCCGATTTATTCAAAAATGGCGCCGCTCGGTGCCACTACGTAGCTGCACATGTGCCGCCCGGCCGAACGCATACAAGCTTTCCCGAGCTTGGCCGACTTCGGAACGGCGCATGTGCAGTAGCATGGTCGGCTCCCGCCCATTTTTTTACGGGCACCCGATGCCCATAACGGACTTTAACGGACAGCCCGAAATAGGGGCTGTCCGTTAATATACGGACGGTTGGCAACTCTGACTGTAACTCCATTTTGTCTGTTGTCTTCTAATTCATATTTCTTGTTTGCAACGTGTTCATTTTAAGTGTTGAACTTTAGATGACCTCTGCTTTATAACAAGTGTACACAGGTGTAATGTATTAAGATAGTTCATTGTAAGTACACTAATTAGACGGGGAACATTCTGACAGTGGTTGAAATATAAATCACAGAAGATAAGATAAAAGTAAGCAGTTTTGAGAAAGTTATGCACAGAACAATAATCAAGTATGACAGGGTCTGTGCTTCATTAAACCTTAAAATATATTGTATAAGTTGCAAGAACTGCAAGAGGAGCCCATGGAGGGCGTCTTTTTATGCCGATAAAGTATGCACCACACATCTCGATCTTGGTGAGGAAAAATTTGAGTGTGAAGTCCAAGTGAACCACCTCCCTGCCCGGGCTTTGTTGGAATCTGGAAGCATGGTAACCCTGGTTCATCCTAGAGTAATTGGGAAGATCGGTCCGTTAAGCAAAACTTTACGGGTGGTGTGCATTCATAGGGACACTAGAGAGTACCCTCTCATCATGGTGTCTATCTCCTCAGCATGTGGCGCTGGTTCTCAAGAGGTGGGGGTGGTAAAGAACTTGATACATGATGTTATAATAGGACGAGACTGTCCGTTGTTTACAAAACTGTGGGAACAAGGAGAACGGTTCATAGACTGGGGAGAAACTAGCCCCCCTGTTCCTGCTGCTGAGAGGAATAACCCTGAACTGCCAAATGTTCTTAATGTGGATCCAGATGATGAAAATGCTAATGACTTGGTTAATGGTGATGAAAGTAGTGTTGATACTGTTAAGAATGTCAAGATATGTGGTCCACAGACCTACCAAAACACTAAGGAGGAGGAGCCTTCCCCACTTCAGGTAATGCTGGGGGAAGAGGATGAGGAAGTGGCCTCTACCCCTGCCCTGCCAGATTTGAGTGTGTCAGGATCAGCGGCTAAGGTGACCAGAAACATAGCTACACAAGAATGAATGAATGAATGAATGAAAAACTTATATAGAGCAGCACATGCGAAGTAAATCGCCTCTGGGCGCTTGTTGTTCCTGTCTCCTTTGAGATCAAAAGAGATGAGTCTTAATCTTTCTCCTGAAGACCAAGTAGTTCTCCTCCAGCCGAATACTCGCTGGTAAGGCGTTCCATAGTTTGGGACCTTGGACAGCGAATCTCCTGTCTCCTTTGGACTTGTATCTGGCTTTCGGTATCTGAAGCCGATTTTGATTGGTGGATCGAAGAATACGATTGGGATCGTGAACTTTTAATTTTTCACATAGATAATGGGGAGCATTCCCATGGATACATCTATGCGTTAGACAGAGAGCTTTAAAAGTGATTCTGTCTTTTACTGGTAACCAGTGAAGGGATCTCAGTGAAGGTGAGATGGATTCCCAGGGTTTTTTCCCAGTCACAAGTCTGGCGGCCGTATTTTGAACGACTTGCAGACGAGCGATTTGGTACTTGGGGAGTCCGAGGTAAAGGGCATTTGCATAGTCCAGTCTGGAGTTTACAATTGCTCCCACCACGACCGCTATGTCTTTCTTGGGAATAAATGGTGTGAGTCTGCGTAGTAGGCGCAGCAGATGGTGAGACCCGCTGACTACTGACCCTATTTGTGCGTTCATAGTCATGTCGGAGTCAAAGATGACCCCAAGACTTTTGACTTTGGCGCTAGGGGTGATGATTTTGCCCAGAATGGGCGGGGGGATCCAGGTTATTGTCGCTGGATTCCTACGCTTGGCGTGAAACAGAATAAGTTCTGTTTTCGCTCCATTGAGTTTGAGATAACTCTTTGTCATCCAATCCTCTATCAAAGAGAGACATGTCTCTAGGTTGAGGTGGTGATCCTTTTTATTGCAAATGCGGAAGTACAATTGCGTGTCGTCTGCATAAGAGTGATATAGCAGTTTTTGGCTGCTGATGATTTCGAAAAGAGGACGCACATAAATGTTGAATAACATTGGCGACAGGGGAGATCCTTGAGGGACCCCGCACGATAATGTGCGTTGTTCAGAAGTGAAGGGTCCTAGCTTCACTGTTTGCGATCTGTTTTCCAAAAAAGAGGAGAACTAGGATAGATCGCTTTTCGCGACTTTGGCTATTTTAGCCAGTCGAGACAATAAGAGCTTGTGATCAACTGTATCAAAGGCTGCGCTTAGGTCCAGCAGAACCAGAAGAGAAGATTCTCCTTCGTCTGCGGCCTCGAGAACGTCGTCCCATAGCTTAAGCAATGCTGTTTCCGTCCCGTGTCCGGGACGGAATCCTGATTGAAATGGGTCAAGTAAGTTATGGGTATCTAGATGCTGTTGCAGCTGCTGTACCACTGCTTTCTCCATTACCTTGGAGAGAACAGTTAGGCCTGTTATGGGGCGCCAGTTGAGTGGATCCTTAGGATCCAAAGTGGCTTTCTTCAAGATAGGTTGAATGAAGCCCTCCTTCAGCTGGGAGGGCATTAGGCCCTCCCTGAAGGATTGGTTGATAAGCTGCGTGACAGGAGGTGCCAGGATGTCGGCGCATTCCTTCAGCAGTTTGGTGGGGATGATATCATTTGGCGCAGTGCTGTTACGCAGAGTGCCGATGATATTTTTAGTGGTCTGAATGGAGATGGGTTCCAGCGTGAACTCACCAGCCTGTGGTGAATTGCTGCCGGTGCTGTGTAAACGACTACGGGGGGGGGCTGGGAGAGAAATTGTTTTGCTGAATGCTTTGCCGGATTGCCTCAATTTTGTTAATGAAGCAATCCGACAACTCATCGCAAAATTCTTGTGTATCCAGGTTGGGGGCCTCAAGACATCTTGGATTCATGGTCTGAGTGACCAGTTTGAAGAGTTCGCGGGGGCGATTTAGGGCACCCTTGATAGCCTCAGAAAAATAGTTTTTCTTGGCTTCGAAGATTTGCTTGTAGTATTTTCTAGTTATTGCCTTGTAGATCGAGAGGTTCTCATCTGAAGAGCTTCTTTTCCAGGCTGCTTCTGCCCTTCTGCGCTCTTGCTTCAGTAACGCCAGCTGGTTGTTGAACCAGCCGGAGTTATTTTTCCTGATCTGGAACCAAGGGAACCAAGACCAAACAAAGGATATATACAGTATATATATATATATATATATATATATATATGTATATTAAGTGATATTTATTTACAGTGAGAATACACCAACAAACATACACAGCAACCAATGAAAACATAAACCACTCCAGCAAACAAGAATAACTAATAAACCTAATAGCTAACTATATACAATATCTACAATAACTACAACAAGGGAAAAAGCAACAGGGATGCAAGGAAAAGGACATGGCTGGGGACAAGAGCATGGAACAAGGCAAGAAGGATCAGGACAGGGACAGGTGGGCAGGTTGGCAGGCACAAGCTGGTAGCAGGAAGGGACCAGAATCTTGACGCACTGGGGGAAGGGAGGAGTAGCCTTAAATATCCCGGCAGCTGGAGCCAGGTGTGGCTGATCAGGTCCTGCTGGTATTTGGGAGACACCTGCTGGTGGACACTGGAACTGCAGCAAACAGTGCAGAGCAGGATAGTGCCACCAGCAGGTGAACTTATTCCTAACAGGGTGTTCCCCAGGGGGCATTTGGTACTGCTCAGATGCACGACCCTACTTTGGCCCGTACACGGGAACAGGTTGTAGTAATAAATGGGGTTCCCCAGGAGCCAGGTGCGAATAAGCGGTGGCTACACTTTGCAATATTTAATAAATTACTGTATCGGTTTACCAAGGAGAGAGAAAATGTGGTAGAACAGCTGTTGGTACCCCAACAATATAGACGTAAGGTTCTGGACCTGGCCCATGACGATGTGTTAGGGGGACACCTGGGAGTTGAGAAGACGGAGGTACGGATCACTGTCCGGTTTTACTGGCCAGGTCTGAAAGCAGAGGTAAAGAGATACTGTGCCTCTTGTCCGACCTTTCAGTTGATCGCTCCGGTGACTCACTTTGGAGCCCTTTGGTCCCTCTGCCCATAATTGAGGTCCCGTTCGAGAGGATAGCTATGGATATAGTGGGTCCCTTGGTAAAGTCAGCTCGAGGTCACTCCTACATAAATATTATTCTTGACTATGCCACCCAATATCCTGAGGCCCTACCCCTGCGGAATACCTCCTCAAAGGCCATTGCCAGGGAACTATTCTAGTTGTTTACAAGGACTGGTTTCCCCAAGGAAATACTCACAGACCAGGGTACCCCGTTTATGTCGAGGATTATGGCCCATGTGTGTAAGCTGTTTCAGATTAAACAGCTGCGCGCATCGGTCTACCATCCCCAAATGGACGGGTTGGTGGAACGCTTTAATAAGATCCTTAAGTCTATGCTCAAGAAGGACAATTCCCTTCCTGGCTTACACTTGAGAAAGGAGCGCGCAGGTCCATCCTTAGACCAGCGCACGCTCTGAAACGCGTTGTGACCCCTTTCAGCCACTGTCCCTCTGACGTCACTGACCAGCAGACGAGCAGCTAGTCTAACAGCGCTCGCACACGATCGTAGAAGTCGGCTCTCCTCGGCTTCAAGCGGAGATTCCTTACAGATCATAAGCGCACGTAGATTCTGGCTCCATCTGACCTCCAGCATCTCAGGCTTTACTTCTGTTACATGGAATGTAAGTGTTGGATACTTGCTCCTGTCACTATAAATAAATTCAGATAACTTAGAGGCGCTTTCTTGTTTTCTTTTATAGAATAAATCCAGAGCCACCAACTTGAAGCTGTCTAACTGAGCCCTGCACAGTGCACCTGATAGGAGGTCAGTGACAGCGGCGTCAGGCCAGTCTAGGGGGGGGGGGTCACCGACGTAAGGGGGGAGTAAATACAAAAAAAGTAAACAGGAATTGTTATATAGGTTTTACCCTAATATCAGTAACCCTGCAGACATGGTACAGGAGGTGGTCAGAGGGTGTGCACAGGATACAGAAGGTGGTCAGATGATGCGTACAGGATACTGGAGGCAATCTGAGGATGTGAAAAAGGTACAGGTGGTGGTCAGAGAATGCGGACAGGAGGCAGTCAGGGGATGTGGAAATGGTACAGGTGGTGGTCAGAGGAAGTGCACAGGATACAGGAGGTGGTCAGAGCATGTGCACAGGATACAGTAGGTGGTCAGAGTATGCAGACATGTAGGGGGAGCAAACCGAGGGGTGATCAGGCAGGGTGATCAGGGTGATCAGGCAGGGCGGTGAGATTGGCATACTCAGGGTGATCAGATTCCTGTTTTTAGGGGAAGTGGGGTCCTGGTCACCAGGGAAGATACGGTTCCTAGGTGAGATGGAGTCCCCATTGCCAGGGGAGATGAGGTTCCTGTCCGTAGGCAAGATAGGGTCCCTGTCCCCAGGGGAGATGGGTGTCCCTGTCCCCAGGGGAGAAGGGGTCCCCTGAGTGTGTTTTGGATGCTTGGTTTCTCATATTGGATCCCGGGATTGGGTTCCCCTGGATGCTGGGGACGATAGACGCTAGGAATATGTGTCCCCTGAGTGTTGGGGGGCTAGGCCACATGGGTCCCCTGAATGTGGTAACGTCAAGTTCTAATGGACCTGATAGGTACTATATATTGGAATTGGTAAAATAATCTGCTTGTCCTATTATAAGCCAGTCACCCAGACACAGGCATCTGTAATTTTATTTGCATAACTATGTTCACAGTCGTGTACATGTCTACCACACTTTGTTACATGAATTATTGTGGCAGTTAATCATGTTAATTGCTTTGCAACTCGTATCACACACTAAAAAAATCACATCAAATAGACCAACTGATATTGCAGCAGTGCCGCTAAAAAAATCACATCAAATAGTTCACCTGATTTCACAGCAGTGCAGCTAAAAAAATCACATCAAATCGTCCAACTGATATCACAGCAGTGCAGCTAAAAAAAAAAAAAATCTGAAAAATAGTCTAACTGATATCGCAGCAGTGTGGCTAAGAAAAAAATCACACAAATAGTCCAAGTGAACTGGGAACTGGAGAAAGTGCAGAGAAGGGCAACCAAACTGATATGAGGCATGGAGGAGCTCAGCTATGAGGAAAGATTGAGAAGAGGAGAATAAGGGGGGATATGATCAACATGTACAAATATATAATGGGTCCTTATAGTGAACTTGGTGTTGAGTTATTCACTTTACGGTCAACACAAAAGACAAGGGGGCACTCTTTACGTCTAGAGGAAAAAAGATTTAAGTACCAATATGGAAAGGTTTCTTCACAGTAAGAGCTGTGAAAATGTGGAATAGACTCCCTCCAGAGGTGGTTCTGGAGAGCCCAGTAGATTGCTTTAACCACTTGCTTACTGGGCACATATACCCCCTTCCTGCCCAGTTGAAATTTCAGCTTTCAGCACTGCGTCGCTTTAAATTAAAATTGCGCGGTCGTGCGATGTGCCTTACAAACGAAATTGACGTCCTTTTTTTCCCCACAAATAGAGCTTTATTTTGGTGGTATTTGATCACCTCTGCGTTTTTTTTTTTTTTTGCGCTATAAACAAAAAAGAGCAACAATTTTGAAAAAAAACACAGAATATTTTTTCTCAGTTTAGGCCGATATGTATTCTACATATTTTTGGTAAAAAAATCAATCGCAATAAGCGTATAGTAATTGGTTTGCGCAAAGGTTATAGTGGCTAGGAAATAAGGGATAGAATTCTGACAATTTATTTATTTATTTTTTTACTAGTAATACGGCGATCTGCGAATTTTGTCAGGACTGCGATATTGCGACGGACACATCGCACACTTTTGACACATTTTTGGGACCATTTACATTTATACAGCGAACAGTGCTATAAAAACGCACTAATTACTGTATAAATGTGACTGGCAGTGAAGGGGTTAACACTAGGGGTGAGGAAGGGGTTAAATGTGAGTCCTGGGTGTGTTCTAACTGTGTGGGGGGAGGGGGGTGACTGGGGGAGGTGACCGAGAGAAACAGCATCTGTCTCCTCTCACTGACAAGACGTGGAGCTCTGTGTTTACACACAGAGCTCCACGTCCCTGCTCTAAAACTGCCGATCAGCGGGTACCTGGCGGACATCGCGACCGCCAGGCACGCGCATCGGCATCTTGGGGACGCGCCGGGTGCGCGCGCGCGCCGCCATCTGCGCGTGCGCGCCCCCCAGTGGCCGGAGAAAACTATGCTGTCAATTGACGGCAGCTTGGATATTCAGATCCCCTAAGCTGCCGTCAATTGACGATAAGCGGGGACTGAAGTGGTTAAAAAAGGTCTGGATACTTTCCTAAATGTACATAATATAAGTGAGTGCTGACATTTATAGGTAAAGTTGATCCAGGGAATATCCGATTGCCTCTCGGGGGGGATCAGGAAGGAATTTTTTCCCCTGCTGTAGCAAATTGGATCATGCTCTGATGGGGGTTTTAGCCTTCCTCTGGATCAACTGTGGGTATAGAATTGGGTATATGTGATTGTACGATATTTTTTCATTTGAGTTATTTATTGTTTTATAGTTGAACTGGATGGACTTGTGTCTTTTTTCAACCTGACTAACTATGTGACTATATCGCAGCAGTGCGACTAAAAAAAGATCACACAAATAGTCCAACTGATATCGCTAAGCAATGAACTGGAAAGTATTGTTACGTAATGAACTGGAATGTATTGTTACGTACATTTTTTTGCCACTTCATCATGTTAATTGCTTTGCCATTCTAACGCTGCAATATGAGTTGTAGTATTTGATGGGATTATTTAAGTGTGAGTTAGGAAAGTTGGTGTAGTTGATAGCTTTTGCAATCCAGCCTGAAGCTCGGGCATGCACAGTACAAGTAATTGGAGTTTTTGACAGATTGGATTCTATGACAGAACACCTATGTTCCGTCAGATATGGTGACCTAGCTTTTATGTCGCAATCCACCTTGAAGAAGAAAGCCCTTCTCGTGCGCGAGCATTTTTGGCACATCACAGAGAACAACTCATGGGTGTTAGGGCACCTATAGAGTTAAAAGAAAGTGGACGTTGGTGCCTGAGGTAAAGATTGGCTGTTCACGCCCACAGGTCTCGGCAGGGAAGACTTTCGGAATCTGCGCCTTCCCGACGTTCTCTGCGAGGTTCAAGTTACCCAGCGGGCTGTGCAAGGGGATGTCACGTGACAACTGTCTACATGATGTTGGGAAGCGTCGCTTAACCTTGAAGAGCAGAATTGTGGTGGTTGGAGTCTGGTTAGTACGTTTCTTTCATAGGAGTTGCAGCATTGTGAACGAGTGAAACTTTGGAATAGACTGCTGGGAGCTCAGGGGGACATTCTCATCAGGTTAGGGTGAGGGGGAGAGTCATGCTGCAGCTTGTAGTTGTACAAGTCTGTCCTGTACTGAGAGGAATAGGAGCTAATACTGCTCACCTCCTTCTGAGAGTCCCCAGAGACCACCTTCCCTTTATGTCTGAGGGCTTCTCTACTATTGGTTAGTGAACTGGAACTAAAATGATAATTTGACCCACTGCATTTTTTTTGTAAGTTTGCCCACTTACAGAGAAATAAAAGGTCTACAATTTTTATCATGGGTCTATTAAATAAAAGAGACAGAATAGCAACCAAACTTTCAGGAAAAAACATACAATACAAATGTTATGAATTGAGTTGCAATTCAGTGAGTAAAACAAGTATTTTGAGCCCCAAGCAAAACATGACTTGGTACTTGGTGTAAAAACCCTTGTTGGCAAGCATAGAGGTAAGATGTTGTTGCCATATGGTTTTTTATAAGGCAACAATGTTTATTGTAGTTAGTGACCAGGTTTGCACACATCTCAGGGGGAATTTTGGTCCACTATTTTTTTTCTTATTACAGATCTTTGCTAAATCCTTAGAGAGCTGTGGCTGCATTAGCGCTAAAGCCCTGCTTTTTTTTTTTTTTAACCCCCCATTAGCGACCAAAGAGGTTAAAAGCGCCTGTGTTGTAGTGCTTGCAAATCGCTTTTCAGGCTGTTTGGAAGAGCTGCATATTCATTTCTATGGGCAGGGTGTTTTGGGAGCATTGTGTACAGCGCTCCCAAACCGGCCAAAAGATGCTGCTTGCAGGACTTTTCCTAATGTCCTGCAAGTGCCCTGAAATGAATGGGAGGCAGTTACAGGCGTTATTTGGAATCTATTTCTAGTGCCTGAAAATCGCATTGGTGTGAAAGGGGTCTTAAAGGGGAAGTACCGCCAAAGCACATTTGGCTGTACTTCTCCCATGGATCACAGGAGTGCAGTTTGTTTTGCACTTCTGTTACCCATTTTCAGCAGAGAGCAGGCTGGAGTCCGCTCGCTGCTGACGTCACAGAAGTTGGTCCAGGCACTGCGTCATCGGGACAATGGAAGGTGGACCACCAGGTGTCTGGACTGACAGCCGGCTTAGCGTGAGCCGCTGAGCGCCTAAGCCGTCCAGCCCGATCCAGTGAGTGAGGAGGGGGCAAGGCAGAGAGCTGTGACTGACAATCGGCTGCTCTTTGCTCGGGGAAACTGTAAGAACTGAGGGATCAGTGGTGTTCGATCGCTCGGTTAGCAATGTAGATGCGACAGGGGAAAGATGCAGCATCGGACCATGCCATTAGAGATATGGGGGACAGCTATTCTGCTAGGCCTTTTTACAGCGTCCCTGGTATAATTTGCAAATCATTGTTGGTTATAGTCTATAGTTAATCCAGTCAACGTTTTTATTTATAGTCACCCGCCTGAGAAGAGACTCAAACCTAGCTTTCACCTGATTCCTGGCCTTAAACTCATCCGGCACCCCGCAAGGAACCCCAATCTCATCTATGTAGATCTGAGAGTCTTTGGAAGAGGTGTCCCTTAGAACACCCGTGGACTAAGAGTTGCCAACGGTATCGGACAGGATCCCGGGGGCATAGCTATCTGCACCATAGCACAATCCCTTTGGGCATTGGCCGGTATCCTAGCTTGCAGTTTCTTATCCCCACAAATCCACCAGACATCGGCTCTGTGTCATGTTCAACCCAGTCACCATTTTCCTTGTTAATCTTCTCCGCACAGTAGTTATCAGGCAGTGACCCAAGATCTACCCTGCTACTGTTCCCTGGAGTGCAAAACAAGTGAAGTTGCCTGGATAAGTAGTAACCGCTGGAGGTATCTGTACTGAGGGAAACAACAAACTCAAAGTTTGACAGGTAGAATTTTTTTCTGGTTTAAAGCTCTTATACAACCGCAACATGAATTTTAGACACTTCTGGATCTGCATTATGATCTAGAGGAAAAGGGACCATTGCTTCATATGTTCTGGCTCCAGCTCAAACTAAACAGTTTTCCTTTTTTAGAGTTTTAACCAACACACCTCAACCATTCTAACCACTTTTTTTCTTCTTGGTAACTTGTCTCCAAAGCTATGGCATTGTATACTGTTAAGTTTGTAAATCTTATAGTTTTATTCAGAACTTCTATTTTAGTATGGCCATTTTTTGATGGACACCGTGCCGGTCCTGAGGAGCTGGGGACAGGAGTTTATTTTATTTTTTTATATAAATTGATTTGACCTACCAACTCTATTTTTAAATCAAATCGATTTTTTTCCCCAGCCCTACTGAGGGGTCAGTTCCTGACACTCACGCTCCCATAGAGCACAACCTCTGATGTTCCTTTCTCTGCTTTTTTTAGTGTTATAAATAATTGGTTACAGTTCTCACTATGTGTGCAGGGGGAGGTGGCCGCTTTTGTAATTATGAGTCTTTCCCTCCTCACCTTCCAGGACAGCTACTTGAGAGATGATTGGCTACACCCTCTACAGCGGTGATATGCAATTAGCAAACCTCCAGCTGTTGCAAAACTACAAGTCCCATCATGCCTCTGCCTCTTGGTATCATGCTTGTGGCTGCCAGTCTTGCTATGCCTCATGGGATTTGTAGTTCTGCAACAGCTGGAGGTCCGCTAATTGCATATCCCTGCTCTACAGGAAACACAAATCGGATTCAATTTAAAAGACCCCCTCTTTTTTCCTCTGACCTTCAGTTGTTTTGTGTTTCCAGGAGCACCGACATGTTTTCTGTTTTTCCTAGGTCTGGTAACTGGTTCCCTTCTTCTCAAAAGAATAAGCCACAGAATAAGAAGCCTTTTCGTGGTTTCCAGAACAAGGTTCATTTTAAAACCAACAGGCGAAAAAAAAAGTGGTCTTTTAACAAAGATAAGCAAAAGAAGGGGAATCTCTTTGCTCCTTCAGCCCCTTCCAATAATCCCTAGTGATAGGGGGAAGTTTGTCCCATTTCATCAAAGAATGGGCAGAGATTTCTGACAATTGCTTTTATTCCTCAGTCATTAGAAAGGGGTTACAGGTTGGCATTCAGATTTTTTTTTCTTACCCATCTGCCTTTCGGTCTCAACGGCACCCAGATTTTTTACAAAGATCATGGCCAAAGTCATGGCCTTTTTTCGGATGCAAAGTGTATTGATCGTCCCATATCTGGACAATTTTCTGATCTTTGTTTGAGACAGAGACCCTTAACACTGGGGTGGTAAGTCAACCAACAGAAGTCTTGTCTGGTGCCCTCCCAGAGCATGCTTTTTCTGGGTTATCTAATAGACTCTGTTGCCCAGAAGATTTTTTTTTTCTTCCAGAGGAGAACATTTTGAAACTTCTCTCAGTGCAGGCCTTCAAATTCCTCCCGTAGACCTCTCTACGGTGTATCATGCGGTTATTGGGGTTAATGACTGCAGCCATCCCAGGCGTGCCCTGGGCCCAGTTGCACTCCAGACTAGAGGTTGACAGATATATCGGCCATTTTTTTTTTTCCTCCACTTTAACCACTTGCTTACTGGGCACTTAAACACCCTTCCTGCCCACAGCAATTTTCAGCTTTCAGCACTCTCACACTTTGAATGATAATTACTCAGTCATGCAACACTATACCTAAATGATTTTTTTGTCCTTTTCTTCCTTTTCTTCCCACAAATAGAACTTTTCTTTTGGTGGTATTTGATCATCTCTGGGTTTTTTTATTTTTTGCGCTATTAATAAAAAAAGACCGAAAATTTTGAAAAAAAAAGTTTTTTTCTTAGTTTCTGTGATAAAATTTTGCAAATTATTAATTTTTCTTCATAAATTTTGGCCACAATTTATACTGCTATATGTCTTTGATAAAAATAACCCAAAATCGAAATTATTTGGTCTGTGTGAAAATTTTAGAGTCTACAAGCTATAGTGCAAATCATAAAAAATTATCACATCTGATTACACCTGATGTACTGAAGGCCTATCTCATTTCTTGAGACCCCAACAAGCCAGGAAAGTACAAATTCCCCCCAAATAACCCCATTTTGGAAAGTAAACATTCCAAGGTATTTATTAAGAGGCATGGTGAGGTATTTGAAGTTGTAATTTTTTCCCACAATACTTTGCAAAATTAAGATATTTTTTTTTTTTTTTTTTTTTTTAAATGTTCTCAAAATTGTCATTGTAATAGCTTATTTCTCTCACATGGCATGTGCATACCACAAATTACACCCCAAAATACATTCTGCTACTCCTCCTGAGTAAAACGATACCCCATGTGTGAGACTTTTTCACTGCCTGGCCACATACGGAGGCCCAACATGCAGGAAGCGCCATCCGGGGTTTTAGGAGCATAAATTGCACATCTAACTAGTTGACTACCTATTACACTTTTGAAGGCCCTGGAACACCAGCATAATGAAATTACCCACAAAATGACCCCATTTTGGAAAGCTAACACCCCAACATATAATCTATGAAGCATAATGAGTCTTTTGAACGGTTCATTGTTTTCCAGAAGTTTTTGGAACACGTGGAAAAAAATGAAAACGCATTTTTTTTACACAAAGTTGTGCGTTTCTAAGATATTTCCAACACATAGCATTTAGATAGCAAAAATGACACCCCAAAATACATTCTGCTACTCCTCCTGAGTAAAACGATACCCCATGTGTGAGACTTCTACACAGCCTGACCACATACAGAGATCAAACATGCAAGGAACACAGTCCGGTGTTCCAGAGACACATAGCATGCACATACCAAGAGTTACACCCCAAAATACATTATGCTGAGCAAAGCGTAAACAAAAGATTAACTGTGGTAATAGTAGCGCAGTTCTACACAGCAGGATAGCACTGGTCCAGGCAGCAGGCAGGGACTTGGTCAGCAACGGCATACACAATTGTCCAGGCAGGGATACTGTCCCGTCAGGGTTAGTGCAGGTGGTCAGTTCATGCAACAGGCAGAGGCATGATGGCATAGGTCCTACAGGCAGAAGTAGGGCCTCGTTCAGGACAGAATGGGGACAGGGGTGGAGGCTTCTCCCACCCAAATCTCTTTGAAGCCTCCGGGCAACCAGACCCTAATCTAGAATGAGAAAACAAAAACAATTGTTTTCTTCATCCAGAAAAACAAATTCTGGAGCCCCTCACATATGTGAGACCCCTGTGCTATGAATCCCACTAGTCCACTGGCAGGGTAAAAGATCAGTCCAAGAGGCAGGCAAAAAGAATGGTCAAACAGTCCAGGGTCAGTTCCAGATCAGGCAGAGGTATAAACAGAATCGGTAGGCAGAATCGTGGTCAAATAACAAGCCGGGGTCATAAGCAGAGGTATAAGGGGTGTTGAAGGTAAATGGCAGGAAGTGACTAATAATTTAGTGAGGTATGGTAACGGGCGAAACAACCAACTACGCAGAGGGCTGGTTGGGAAGGGCATTTAGGACAATAAAAAATGGTGTCTCTTCTCACTCCTGCTTTGGAGCACACCTTGCATCTTTTTTGGCCTGTTGGTCTGGGAGGGAGTTTATCTGGAAAGTGGCGCTCGTTGAGTCGGCTAACCACATCGGATCGAATGTATGCTGGTGGGTTGCTGGGGTATAAAAGGGCAGTGGTGATTTCCTCCAGGTAGAAAAGGTAGGGTTTGGGTCTTGGAGTGGATTTACGATATATCACATATGTATTGTACGCGGCCAAATTGAACAAATAAATTGAAACTTTTTTATACCACTGGTATGATCTTCTTGTAGAAAGGTAGGGTTCCAGCATCTGGTCGTTCAAATCGACACCCCCCATTAACTTATTGTAGTCATGAATGCATTTCGTTTTCTGGATTAGCCCATTCCTCGTTCTGGTCTCAACGAATGTGTTGTTGTGGATGGTAGAAAGCACGTACACATCCCTTTTGTCCCTCCATTTCACAGCCAGAACTTCCTCTGTACGTAAACTCGCCGTCTCCCCTTTTTCTAATTTTTTGATGACAAGACTTTGAGGAAAGCCCTTCCGGTTCGATCGCACGGTGCCGCATGCTGGGGTGTTTTTTTGAAAAGGTTTCGGAACAAGGGCAAACTTGTGTAAAAATTGTCCACATATAAGTGGTATCCTTTCTCCATGAGTGGGTTCAGGAGTTGCCAAACAATTTTCCCGCTGGTTCCTACATAGTCTGGACAATTAGGGGGGTGTAGCTGGCTGTCCTTTCCTTCGTATACGTTTAAGGCATACGTATAACCTGTGGCTCGGTCACATAATTTATAGAGCTTCACCCCATATCGGGCCCTTTTGCTGGGAATGAATTGTTTTATGCCCAGCCTGCCAGAAAATTTTACTAAGGATTCGTCTACACATATTTGTTGGTCCGGGGTAAACAACTGGGGGAAAACTTCGGAAAAATAATTAAGTAGTGGCCGAATTTTATAAAGTTATCAAAATTTGGGTCATTTCGGGGAGGGCACTGGGTATTGTCGTTGTAGTGTAGGAATCTCATGATCAATTGATATCTGGACCTGGGCATGTGGTAGATGGGGCGGTTTGACCAATAGGCACGTAGCTGGTTTTTGTGGTTTAGTCCCATACAGAATATGAGGCCCAAAAATTTTTTAATCTCTTCCACTGTTAGGGCTCTCCACTCGAAGGGACGGGCATAATGGGATGTGGGGTTACTGGAAATAAATTGTTGTGCATAAAGATTGCACTGGGTAACAATTGAGGCAAGCATGTTGTCGGTGAAAATTAAATTAAAGTTAATCGGGGCAAAATTTTCTGTGTCCACCTGGACTCCTGGCTTTTTCTTTTTCTTTTTTCTTCGACGTCAGATTTGTTGTCGGAATTTTCAGGGGAATCCGAATCGCAGAGCTCCCCGTTGCTCTCGTCAGCCGCCATAATTTCATATGCCTCCTCAAGTGAAAAGGATCTTTTAGCCATTGTTGGCACTGATGACACTGGCAGGTGGCACTGAGGGTAGATTGCACTGGCAGGTGGCACTGAGGGTAGATTGCACTGGCAGGTGGCACTGATGGTAGATTGCACTGGCAGGTGGCACTGATGGCAGGGGCAGATGGCACTGGGGGCAGGTGGCACAGGCTGTTTGCACTGGCAGGTGGCACAGGCTGTTTGCACTGGCAGGTGGCACAGGCAGAGACCCTGGCGCTGTTTTTAACTTTAACTTTTTTTTTTTTCAACTCGCTTAACCGCTGTCACTCTTTCTCTCCTCACACACAGCGTGTGAGGAGAGAAAGCCGGCGATGAGAGATGATCTCATTTGTTTACAATTGAGATCATCTCTCATTGGACAGCGGGATCGAGTGCTGAATGGCCTCTGTGATTGGCCATTCAGCACGATCTGTGATTGGCTGTGTCCAAGGGACACGGCCAACACAGTTTTTCGCCGATGCGCGCTCGCGGGGACGCGCGGGGAGCGGGGAAAGGCAGTCACGTCCAAAGAAGTCAACCCGGCGCCTCAGGTTTGCGCTGTTCACGTCTTTGGACGTGACGCGGACCCGAAGTGGTTAAAAAAAAAAGCCGATTTACTTTAGCACGACTTCTATGATACAGAAAAGTTTTGATTACCTGTTTTTTTGCCTGCTTCCTGATTTTCCTTTACCGAAAATAATGGCCGGGGCAGCACCTGAGAGCCGAAGGAGAGATTGGCTTCGGGTGCCGCCATCGCGGGCACTCAGGACAGGTAAGTGACCATATATTAAGTCAGCAGCTGCAGTATTTGTAGCTGCTGACTTCTAATATTTTTGTTTTTGGGGGGACCCCGCTGCTTTCACACTGGAGCGGGCAGGCGCTATTTGGCTGCTAGCGGGGTGCTTATAACCCAGCTAGCGGCCGATGAAGAGGTTAAATGCGCCCGTGTAGCACCGCTGCAGAAGCGCTTTGCAGGCGCTTCGGCAACAGTGCCCATTAATTTCAATGGACAGGAGTGGTGGAGGAGCAGTTTACGCTCCAAAGATGCTGCTTGCAGGACTTTTTATTTATTTTTTTACCGTCCTGCCAGCGCACCGCCTTAGTGTGAAAGCACTCAGGCATTCACACTGAGACTGCAGGGACTTTGCAGGTGCTGTTTTTAGCCCACAAGTGCATGAAAAACATCCCAGTGTGAAAGGGGTCCAACTGTTCGATTTTATGAGACGAAGGGGAATTTTTTTTTATTTTATTTTTTTTAAATCAGCCTTACATGTCGGCCCAAAAAAAAATCGGCATCATATATCGGCCATCGCAATTTCTAAATATCGGCTAGAGAAAAACCTGTATCGGTCGACCCCCTACTCCAGACCCCTTTAGGCGTTGCTCTTACGCCATTGGGATCGCAGTAATGGTTCTCTAGATCAGCTGGAGCAGCGGAAACACCTGCAGGGAGGGGAGAACTGGGCGCAACATGCTCCAGTAAGTTACTACAGATGCCAGTCTCTGGGGCTGGGGTGCGCATTCTCAGGGCTGGCAGGCCCAGGGAGCCTGGTTGCCAGAGGAGGCAAGCCGCAAATTTCAGGAACTACTAGCTGTGGGGAAAACTCTCTTGGCTCTGCAGGAGAGGGTCTGTTCAAAAGACCTATTTCTATTCTCAGACAATGCCACAGCGGTGGCGTACCTGAACAAGCAAGGGGGCACTCGTTCAGTGTCACTTCAATTGCTGACACAACAGATTCTGTCTTGGGCAGAAATTGATGTCGCCTCAATCGGGGCAGTCCACATCAGGGGATGAGAGAATACGCTGGTGGACTATCTGAGCAGAGTGAGCCTCAGTTTCAGCTGTTGGGAGCTACATCAAGGCATGCTCTGAGAGATTGTGCTAAGATGGGGTCTTCATGCAGTGGATCTTTTTGCCTCCAGTCTCAACAGAAAACTGCCGGCGTTCTTCTCACTGGAGAGAGAGACTGGGTCCTTGGGGACTGATGCTCTCTCCTTCCTGTGGAATTTTGCTCTGGCCTTTGCCTTCCCTCCTTTTCCCCTCCTTATCTCTGGTAGTTCGGTAAATTATTCAGGATCAGGCAGAAGTGGTTGTAACTGCTCCCTGGTGGCTCAGGAGGAGTTGGTTTTCCTCTTTGGATCGTAAGGATCTACTCCATCGGGGACCAGTGTTGCATTCAAGCCCTCAGACCTTCCATTTAATGGCCTGGAGGCTAAGCGGCGAATTACAGTTGAGAGGGTGTTCAGAGAGAGGTTTTCAAACTATCCTGGACAGCCGCAAGTTGGTCACAAAGAGAATCTATAAGACAGTTTGGAAAACGTTTAGTTCCTGGCAAAGGAAATCTGGTTTAGATTTTTTTTTTTTTTTTTCCCATTCCCTGTATATTGGATTTTTTTTTGCACAAAGGAGCAGAGAAAGGACGATCTGTCAGCGCCCTTAGGGTTCAGGTTATGGCCCTGTCTGTTTTTTCAGACAAGAGACTAGTGGTAGATCCGTTGGTTAGGAGGTTCCTTTTAGCCAGATCTAGGCGTGCTCCCAGGGTCGTCAAGTATATGCCTCCTTGGGATCTGTCATAATTGTTAAATGATCTAACAAGGGCTCCTTTTGAGGCTTCCCTGAAGTTTATTTATTTTCCTTTGGCTGTTGCTTCAAGGAGAAGGATTTCTGATCTGAAGTCCCCTTCCTGTAAAGACCCCTTCCTGAGGATTCTAATGGACAGGGTAGTGATTAGGCCCGATCCTTTGTTTGCCCAAAGTATCTTCAAACTTTCATAAGTCCCAGGAAGTAGTCCTGCCTAGTTTCTGTACCTCTCCCAAGAATGCGGAGGAAAGATTGTCTTCTAGACGTAAAGAGATGTCTTCTGCTTTACCTACAATAATCCAGTGGGTTTAGGAGTTCCTACCAGCTGTTAGTATTATTCAGTGGCCCCAAGAAGAGGGTCCAAAGCATCTAAAAGATCTATTGCTAGGTGGATTAGGGAAGCTATTTGTGAAGCATACAAAGCGTCAGGTCGTATCCCTCCTTCTAGAATTAGGGCTCTTTCAACGAGATCCATGGCTATGTCATGGGCAGAAAGAGCGGGGCATCATGGGAAGAATTTTCTAAAGCTGCCATCTGGTCCTCCTCTCACGTTTGTGAAACATTATAGAGTTCAGATGCTTTCCAGCCAGGACCTCTCCTTTGGTAGGAAAGTGCTTCAGGTTGTTGTCCCTCCCTAAGGTATAGAATCTTGCTTATCCTCTCAAGTAGCTGCCCTGGAAGATGAGGGGGGGGGGGGGACTCCTGTTACGTAACGGTATTTCCAGGAACTTTCAGGACAGCGTCTATATTCCCACCCTATTTTACTTTTCACTGGTCAACCTGGTGGTGGTGGGGTGTGTGTGTGTGATGCGCTGTGGTCCACAGGGCCTGATCCAATGCTTTACATCCTTCCCTTTTCCAGGGCCTGCAAATGTATTTATCTTTTCATAGAAGTCCCCTAGCCCCAGTTGTATCCCCACAATCTGCAATCTGACAGAAGTCTACCAGTATAGTGCTAGTTATTACCTCCTATAAAGGTGAGATTCAAAGCTTTTCCTGTGCTTCCCTAATCCAAAGGTTCCTCTGCTCTTCCATAACTTTCAACCCCCCTTATGGATGCCTCTCCTAGAGTCACCAGTAACCCAAGGATTATCGCGATCCCTTCCTTCCTGACTAGCCACAGAGCTCCAGCGGATAAGGAATGAGATTTCTTCACCGGTTTAAGACAAGTCCCACCTTGTGCGAGACCTCCCTTTGTACCTGGACTTTTTGCAATGGAACTGGTGAATCTAGGTAGACCTTGCTGCAATCCTTATAGTCGTGGGAGTGGTGAGAAAAACCTGGTATGGCACCTCCTACTTGGGTTAAGTGCCAATGTGGTGTGTTTTTTTTTTTTTTTTTTTTTATTTTTTTTACCAGGACCCAGTCTTCAATATGGATTGGACCTTCTAAAATAGAACAGACCTCATTAATTTTTTTTTTTTTTTAGCAGGTTAGACATATATTCTGCTAAGGTACGGTACTTCCAGATTTTTCAACCGGTGTTTAATTTGGTAGTAAGGGTATTCTATATGGCCTTCGATGTATCATTTCAAATGGGCTCAAACCTTCCCATGTGGGTGTAATATGCATACTAGTCACAGCTAATGGTAGGCAGTACATCCCAATTGTTACCTGTTTCTTCCCTAGCTTTTCTCAGCTTATTTTTTAAAATTCCACTGTGTCTCTCCACCAATCCAGCTGATTGGGGGTGGTAGGCGCAATGGTTTTCTACTTGGATACCCATCACTTCTGTCAAATGTTGTATAGTTTTATTGACAAAATGGGGTCCATTATCGCTGTAGATCTTTTCAGGGATTCCAAATCCAGAAATTATATCTTGGTAATGCTTTGACCACGGTCTGTGTGTCTGCACTTTGAATGACCGCCACCTGTTTGTTGAGGGCATCTATAATTACCAAACAATATTTTTTCCTTTTCACATTTGTCTAATTAAATAAAATCCATACAAATGTGTTGGAATTGACATTGCAGTGTAGGGAACTTCCCTTTCCGTGGTCTTAAACCTCCCTGAGCATTGTCTTGCACATATAATGCATTTAGAACAAAACGTTTTTGAGTAGTTAGTGAAGCCATAGGCTGTACATACCTTATTTAACAGCTTAGTCATCCCCCTATTTGACACATGAGATACTGCTGCACTGACCTTCCCTTAAATCTACTGTTTGTTTGGTAAGTCTGGCACTGATGGAACTAGAAAGGACTTATTTCAGGTCAGTAAGGCTGTTTCCTTACTCCATTCTATAGCATCCTGGGGGCCATAGGGCTCCCATGTATTGCCTGAACCAATGGGTGCAGTCGGAATGGAATATCTGGGAATCCAGGCTCTACAAAAATTTGTCATGCACAGCAAGGACATTAGGCCTCTTTCACATGGGCGGATAGAATGGTGATTTTTGCTGCAGATTTTCTCTTTTTCTACCGCAGCTGAAAGCACACAATGCTTTCCAATGGCCCCATTCACACACTGCGTTTAGCTGCGGTTTCATTACATGTGGTTTGGTGCAGATAGAAAAAATAGGTTTGACTGCGTCCAGGAACATTTTTGCGCAGCTATCTGCACATAACTGCAGGTAATCGCAGTGCACTGTGTCAGCTGCGGATAGCAGCGTGAACAAAAGAAAAAAACAGGAAGCACATCAAAATCAAAACGGTTGCTATGGGGATGACAATAATGGCCAACCGTAGCTGCATGTAAATGCAGCTAATAGCAGTGTGCAAATGCAGCCGATCGCTGTGCCTGGAGTCTTGAATTGTAAAGAAAGAAACATGCTTTTAACTGTGGCAGAACAGCCGTCCGTGTGAAAGGCGCCTTAGTTTCTTTGTCTTTGGTTTCGGGAACCTGGGGAAGGGCTTGAATTCTCTCCTAATCCAGGTGCTGACCTTCTTTTGAGATATATTATACCCCAAGTGTTTGACCTGCTGTTGCCACAACTGGAGTTTAGTTTTATTTACCTTCTGGCCTTGAAAATACAACAGCGCCATTGTGTCAGTCCTACAAACCTCTTCTGAGGGAGACTCTGCTAGGATGTCTACGAGAAGAAGCTGGCTCCCCCCCTGGGGGTACAAATTAGACCAAGTTTAAGGATATTGCCTGTGAAAAAATGGTAGGGGACTCGCAATAGCCCTGGGGCAACCTGGTGAAGGCAAATCAAAATTGATGGTCGGGGATGCTAACTAAGGCGTCGCGGATATCAATCACAGAAAATAATTCCCTGGATCTAAATCATTCAGTGTGTGTCTGGTACCACAGGCGCTCCTGGTATACCTGCCCGGTTAACAGCGTGTAAGTCTTGTAACATTCTCCAGCCTTTGGAAGGCGGAGCCTTCTTAACAGGAAAAAAAGAGGGGTATTGCAAGGGCTGTCAGGACATGGAATAATCACCCCTGTTTGTAAGATTTCATCTACTACAGGGGCTATACCCTCCTCTGCTTCCTTCTTAAGGGGGGTTTTGTCTTTGGTGGGGTCTGTGGTGTGATTTCTGAGTGATGGTTACTGGTTGGACTCCTTTCATGCATCTCACATCTGCTGGACCCCTAGTCCACAGTGTCTCTCGGAGCCCATCTAATAGGTGACCCTCTTGTGTCAAGCATTATTCAGTTCCTGCAGCCAACATGTGTGCTGAGGGTGTTGTAATGATTAGTGTCCTAAGGGTTTGTGACAGAAACCACCTGTCGACTTACTTTTTGTATAGGTCAGGTAGGCCCACAGGAGCCCAATCTCTTAGGTCTTGGCATTCTTTCACAAACTCTCCCACACCCCTCCAATCTTGGATTTTGGGTTTAGCCAAGGATAGATGTGGGGTGATTTCCCTAAACTGAACTTGTTCCTCCTGGGGTATACAACGTGCTGATGCACACCCTTAACACTCTAGTAAACATTGGTTAATTGCAGGGTAACTCCCTTCTTTAAAAAAATAATACCCATCAGGCCCTGGTGTTTTCTTAAAATGCAGTGAGCCCTATTTGGTGCATGTAAATCCACTGTCTTACCTTCCGTTACTGTTGACAAAATGAATATGCTAAAACCATATGAACTGCCTCCTTGTCTTTAATATACACATCAAAGGAGTAATAATAATGTGTTTTGTTCTATTGGGTCCATGGGTCTCTGAACTGCAAACCCATTATTTTGTGCACTTGCTGACATGCGCATGGCTGACATTGGGTCTCTACCCAAGTGATTTACAGGACAGACAGACAAAATCGCTCTGGTTGTGGTCTTGACTCCTGTCTCTAGCTCCTCGATGGTGACATACTCGGACAATGATTCCCTCACCAATTTTCCACTTGCTCCTTGCAGCAGAATAGATTTTGTAGCTTGCTCAACATGAGGCACATCTGCAGGGTGGATTAAGGTCCTTGAGGCCCCGGAGTCCACCAAAAACTGTACACATTTTCTTTCCACCATTAACTCCACCTGTGGTAAGTTTTCAACGTAACCTGTATTTTCACACATCTTTTCTAGTCACTCCAAATTTTGGGGGCCTGGCCCACATTCCCAAATTCCCTTCTTTTTACCCATTCTTTATTCTTCCATTGTCATCTACCCCTACCTCTTGACCTGTTTCTTCCTCTAAAACCACCTTTTTTCCTCTCCCTCTGAGACTCTCCTGGTTCTGCCTGGGCGGTGTACTCTTCTACATCTTCATCACCTTGCACAAAAACCTTTTTTACTTTTATTTTATTTTTTTGTCCTTATCAAACACACAGAAGGAAATTGGCTTTGTGATCTTTCTAGATCACTCCGCTAAACGGCACTTAAACTGTCAGGCAATCAACCTCTGAAGTTCGGTATACCTCCAATTCTTTTCTTTCCCTTCCCTTCTCTTCCCTTTCTTCCTTCCTCAAATTCCTCTGTCTTCAAGCATCAGATTTATCAAGATATCCCTTTTTTTTTCCCTTTCCCTTTTTTTTTTTCCCTTTCCCTTTTCCCTTTTTTTTTTTTCCCTTTCCCTTTTTTTTTTTCCCTTTCCCTTTTTTTTTTTTTCCCTTTCCCTTTTTTTTTTCCCTTTCCCTTTTTTTTTTTTTTTTCCCTTTCCTTTTTTTTTTTTTTTCCCTTTCCCTTTTTTTTTTTTTTTTCCCTTTCCCTTTTTTTTTTTTTTTCCCTTTCCCTTTTTTTTTTTTTTCCCTTTCCCTTTTTTTTTTTTTTTCCCTTTCCCTTTTTTTTTTTTTTCCCTTTCCCTTTTTTTTTTTTTTTCCCTTTTTTTTTTTTTTCCCTTTCCCTTTTTTTTTTTTTTCCCTTTCCCTTTTTTTTTTTTTCCCTTTCCCTTTTTTTTTTTTTCCCTTTCCCAAGAGGACTGGATCATGCAGGTTCAGAACCAGACGGTGGACCCATGTCCCAGTAACAATCAGCCCCTATTTGGTTTGAGTGGGGGGTCTTTTGTTCTTGGTGAGCTTTAAAGTACGATATTCACAAGATTTTGATAGGGAACCGTTTGACCCAGGGTCCACACATTGGTTTCCGGCTCAAAGGACCAACATTTTTTGGATTATTCTTCCCCTGTGATCAGTCAAACTACAGGTCTTTTAAAGTGAAGGTAATTTTATTCAAATATACTAGTAGACTTTGGATAATGCTTACAAGGCAAAGGATTCAGCATGAGAGACCGAGAGAGGGATAGCCCCATTTGTATTTGCATTGTACTTTATTTGCTTATAATTTTCCTTACATTCTGTTAAAATCTCTATATTCTACTATGGGGTTAGTTGAAAGCACTTTACATGATGTTTCCATTGCCGATACATTTATAGATGCAGAGCTAGCATTAGACCAAATGCTTGCCCAGGTTTCGTTATTAATTTTACATTCTAAGTCTAATTCCCATTTAGCAGTATAAGAGGGTAATATAGTATTTGATTTAGTGATCAGTTGGGAATAAATTATTGAAATACGACCTTTGGCATGTGGATCTTTGAGACATATCCTTTCAAATTGAGTGATATTATTTAGATTATCACTAAGGTTAAGGGAATGTCCATAGAAGTTCTTGATTTTGAAGGTATCTGAACATTTCTGTAGTGGGGACGCCGGATATCTCACATAGGTCTGGGAAAGGTCAAATTGTAGGTGTTGATGCTGTGTGATATAGACCAGTGTTTTTCAACTCCAGTCCTCAAGGCACACCAACAGGTCAAGTTTTCAGGATTTCCCTCAGATGAAATGGCTGTGGTGATTACTAAGGCAGTGAAACTGATCAAATCACCTGTGCAAAATAATGGAAAGCCTGAAAACATGACCTGTTGGTGTGCCTTGAGGACTGGAAAAACACTGATATATACACGTAATTCCAGCCCTGATCCAAGCCTTAAAAAGTTCTTGGAAATACCCATGCTGGATGAAAGGTCGGATTTTTATAAAAGGAAAGAGAAGCATGAATGTGTAAGGATTGCAATCCATAAGAGGTTTTGTACCTATCCCATAATGACAATGAGTGTATAGAGATTGGATTTTTCAATTTTCTATAGGCTTGAGGGCGCAGCCAAAGGATATTGTTAGTGGGGAGAGGGTCAAAGTCTACTGCCTCAATAAGTACCCACAATGGGATTTCTGTGGTTTGAGTGATACTTTGATAGTTGCGCCAATTGTGCTGCTCTGTAGTATGTTGCAAAATCTGGAAATCCCAGCCCACCCAATTTGGGAAGAATTAATGTTTTTTTTTAGGCAATCTGGGTTTTTTCTTCCACCCACGTGAACTGTTACTCTATGCTGAATCAATCTAAGAAAATATGCAAGAATGAATTGGAAGGGTTCGAAATGGATATAAAAACTTGGAGTATAGCCATTTTTATTGATTTTCCCAAACCAGGAAATCGGTAAAGACCAGTTGGATAACAATCTAGTGATGCTTTTCAGTAAGGGAGGGTAGTTGGCAGCAAATCATTCAGAGGAATTAGCCGTAAGGTGTATACCCATATATGGTATACTACGGTCTGCCCATTTAAAGGGTAGTGAGGACTGTAAATTTTGTTTCAACGTGTCACTGAGTGAAATATTCAGTGCCAAGGATTTTTGGCTATTAACCGTGAGGCCGGAAATGTGGGAGAATTCGTGAAGTACCCGTATTAGATTTGGGGCTGATACCTGTGGTGAGGATAAAAATAGGAGTATATCATCCGCAAATAATAAACGTATTTTGTGATGACATCCGCCTAACTCTATACCTGTGATCGTTGGTTCCATCCTTATCCTTTGTGCTAGAGGTTCGAAGCGAATAATAGCGGCGATGGAGGACACCCTTGGCGACGGCGAGTCCCTCTCTGTATATTAAAATCTTCCGATTTGTAACTGGCATATTTGATATAGGCCTTGGGATTGTGGTACAGCGCTGCAATCCAACCCATAAAATGTGGACCAAAGCCCCACTTCTCAAGAGTGAACTGCATATACGACAATAACACTGTATCAAATGCTTTTTTTTTTTTTTTTTTTATGTCAAGAGAAAGAACACACAAGGGTATTCGACCCGTTTTAGCTGCATGGGATAGAAGAGCAGCGCGTCTGATATTATCGCCAGTTTGATCACGGTGTATTAGTTTGCCAATTATCATATTTAATCTGGTTGCTAAAACTTTGTCTAAAATTTTCACATCGATATTCAGCAGAGAGATGGGGGCGATAGTTTACAGATATCATGTCACCAATTTTAAAGGTTTTATAATCGAAAGCAGAAAACCCATCAGGCCCTGGTCGTTTATGGACTTTCAAAGTTTTGATAGCCTGGGATACTTCTTCACTAGATACCGGCTCCTCCATTTCCATTTGCGCCTTGGATAATGCAGGAAGGGAGAGCTGAGAGAAAAAGCTGTTTGATTTAGATTGATCCAACTCATTATTTGATTTAGATTGATCCAACTCATTATTAGATAAGTATAGACTTTCTAACTGTGTGCTAAATTTGTGTAGGATTTTCACAGGGTTAGTGGAGTATACTCCTCTCGAAAGCTTAAGGCGAATTGGTTTATTATTATTATTTTGACAGAATTTCAATGTTCGGGCTAGAAGTGTATTTGGTTTGTTTGCATTTATAAAATAATTATGTTTTTGATTATTTTTTTTTTTTATATTCTATCCGCTGACTCGGTGAGGAATAGATCAAATTCCAGCTTGGCTTTGTCTAGTCTCAATCTGGATGATGTAGAGGGATTTTGCTGGAAAGCCATATGACAGGATTTGAAATTTGTTTCCAGGGTATGGTATGTGGTTTTCCTTTCTCTATTACATAAATTAGCTCGGCGTAAACGTATTCCCCCGGAGAACAGGTTTATGGGCTTCCCATAAAGTAGTTTGGAAAATATCCGGAGCGGAATTGAATTTCAGGTACTCCTGCAGTGCAGTTTCAATATTCTGTTTATATATTGGGTTTTTAAGCAAAAAGTCTTTAAGCAGCCATGTGGTGTTGCGCACTTTCGGTATTGTAGATGCTATGGTATTGAAGACTGCACTATGATCAGATCATGGGATGGGTACAATTTTGGAGTTTATTATTTCCGGCGTAATACCTATGGGCATAAAAATGTGGTCTATTCTTGAGAATGACAGACAGGAATATGAATAGTGCGTATATTGCCTTTTTAGTTGTATGTACTTTGCGCCAGGAGTCACTAGGTTGTACTTTGCGATTAATTTTGAAAAGGATTGTTTATCAGCTTTTTGGGTTTGTGGGATTGGCGACTTGTCTAGAAAAGGGAAGATGGTCTGATTGGAGTCTCCACCCAATACCACAGTACCTATTTTATGCGACCTGTAGCAGGTGAGATAGGAAAGAGTTCGTTTTTTTTATTATTTATTGCATAATATGACACAACGGTGATATCCGAGTCCATTAAATGCCCTGTTGGGATCAAGTACCTGCCTTCCGGATCCTTGATCTCTTTAGTAATTGAAAATGGGGTACTACTGTGAAATGCTATAAGCACACCCCTTTTCTTTGTGGAGGCCAATGCTGTATAAACTTGCAGGTAGGACCTACTAAAGAATTTGGGAGTGGATAATGATGTGAAATGCATTTTTTGAAGACATATGACATGTGCTTTTCTCCCTCGTCTTCCAGGACGGCACTGTGAGAGTAGACTGGCTCACCTGACAGGAAACACAATCAAAAATGAAGTTTAAAAGGCCCCACCCCTCCCGTGTGCCTCAGTTCTGATTGTGTTTCCCTTGCAGCGAAACGTTTATTTTTTTCTTATGACCTAAAGCCTGGGGCTGGTGGTCCCCCCCCCCGGAGCCCGGACCGCAGGTACTGGGTGCCGTTGGGTCCGGTGTAGCTTGCTACCCCCCGGGGGGTTTCCCCTTCAGCTTAGTCCAGGGGGGAACAGGAGAAGTCACAGACTCCCCTGGACGCCGGAGCCTCCTAGGAGGGCAGGGCTCTCCAGTGCTCCGAAGAGGCCACATCCTCTCTCCCCCCGCCTGGTTCCTACCTTGGAGTTGGGCAAAGGCCTCCCCCCTTCCTGCTGGCTCCATCCGGGGGTTCGCTGGACCGCATGGCGGGTAGTTAGGCGCCGCTCCGAGCGGCGCCATTAGCATCCGGGCGCCTGTTGATGACGCGCACGGCGCCGTGACGTCATTCCGCTCCCGCGCGGCAAGATGGCGGCCCCCACCGGACAGACGCTGCAGGCGATCGGGGCACACGATAAAGCAGCCAGGGAGATAGAGGGGCCTGGCGGTCTCAGAGCGTATCCATGGAGACCTCTCCTCGGCACAAGACGCGACTATGGAGGAGGACCGCCGTTTTCCTATGGCTGCAGAGGAAACCACCAAGGGTGAGTCTTTCCTTTTTCATAGGGGGTTTGTTGTTGTCCCCCCCCCCCCCCTCCCCTAATCCTGAGAGGTGAAGGCTAATGGGCATATGTTTCTCCCTGATATGTTTAGGTGAAGACCCTGTTGCCCAGGGGGAGGCCAGCAGAGTGGCTAAGCCTCCTAAACGTGTTAGGAGATGTGGCAATTGCAATGACAAATTACCAGTTGAGCATAACAAGCCATTTTGTTCTAAGTGCATCTGTAAGCTAACAGGGAAGGAGACCTCACAGATTATGAAGCAATTTCTCTCGGTTCAGACCGAAATGCTATCTACCCTAAAGGAGTTTCAATCTTCCCTAAATAGAAAGAACATTGATTCTCCGGTTCCGGGCCCCTCCTCCCAGGAATCCTCTTCAACCTCTCGTCAGTTTGTACCACTACAGGCTCGTAGAGTGTACCCCTCGGATTCTGAGGAGTCCGAGTTAGCCTTACGTAGTGAATCCCTGGTTGACAGCCAGGCAGAGGAGGAGGAAGAGGAGGAGGAGGATACCAGGACAGGAAAATATATGTTTCCTACTGATGATATGGAGGGTCTTTTAGCGGCTGTCTATGCTACAGAGCACATTCAAGAACCAGCAGAGCAGGTCTCAGCCCAGGACAGGATGTACAGGGGTTTAATAAAACCTCAAACCATGACCATCCCGGTCCATCAGTCACTAAAGGACATTATCCTCAGGGAGTGGGCAGAACCTGAAAAGAGCTTACCTAGTTTCAAAACTTGGAAACGCCGCTGTCCCTTTAAGACGGAGGTAGTAGACACCTTTTTTAAGGTCCCTAAGCTTGATGCCTCCTTGGCACAGGTCTCAAAACAGTCAGACCTTTCCTTTGAGGACTCAGGCAGTTTAAAGGATGCCATGGATAGGTGTACCGACACTTCTCTCCGTAGAGCTTGGGAAGCCAATGCAGCCGCCCTTGGTCCTGCATTGGCCTCAGCCTGCGTGGCAAGAAATGCCGACGCCTGGACTTCCAAACTTCTAGACCATATCCCCAATTCTTCCAAGACTAAGGAGATACGAGATTCCCTCCAACTTATTAGCGGGGCAGTGGCCTACCTGGCAGACGCAGCGGTAGAAAC
The DNA here is from genome assembly GCA_029574335.1 of Rana kukunoris. Lineage (NCBI taxonomy): Eukaryota > Metazoa > Chordata > Amphibia > Anura > Ranidae > Rana > Rana kukunoris. The sequence continues at coordinate 70,471,831 of CM056055.1, forward strand.
CATTCGCGCCTCAGCCAAGACCGGGGCCCTTATTAATGCCTCTAGGAGGGCCGTCTGGCTAAAGACTTGGAGGGGTGATCTTGCCTCAAAACGCCGCCTATGTGCACTCCCCTTCAAGGGTTCCCTCTTGTTTGGGGAAGCCTTAGATCAGGCTTTGTCCAGGTCTTCTGAGAAAGGGAATAAGTTCCCTTCAAAACCTAGGCAGAGTAGGAAGCGGTCCTTTCGTCCCAGCCAGAGAAAGATTCCGGCCTCGGACAAAGGACAGTCCACCAGTCGACGTTGGCCCTTTGGTAAGGATAGACCAAAGGGGGGGATCCTTTTTGCCAATCCCAAACCATCCGGAAAGGACACCAAGTGACGGGAAGGTGGGGGGCAGGCTCGCCAGGTTTCTTCCAGCCTGGGAGAACATAACCCAGAGTCCCCATGTCCTGCAGATAATCAGGGAGGGTTACCACTTAGAGTTCAGAGAGCTCCCCCCCCCGGCCTTTCTCCTCACCCACCTCCCAAGGGACTCCAGCAAAGCTATAGGCCTCTCCCAGAATATTACAAGTCTGGCGGAACAGGGGGTCATAATCCCAGTCCCGCCAGACCAACAAGGTCAGGGAGTATACTCCCACATTTTTGTGGTTCCCAAGCCGGACGGCAAGTTCAGACTGATAATCAATCTGAGACCTCTGAACTCCCATCTCCTCTACAAAAGATTCCGGATGGAAAGCGTTCACAGCCTCAGGAGTCTTTTGTTAGAGGGCGTCTTTATGGCAACCATAGATTTGAGGGACGCCTACCTGCATGTCCCGATTTTTTCGGGACATCAGAGGTTTCTGAGATTTGCCCTCGCCTCCGCACAGGGAATTCAGCACTGGCAGTTTGCTGCCCTCCCTTTTGGTCTGGCCTCCAGCCCAAGGGTATTTACGAAGATCCTGGCGGAGGTAATGGCTCATCTACATCTGAAGGGGATCTCCCTCGTCCCCTATTTAGACGATCTCCTGCTTTTCAGCCCAAGTCAGGATCAGCTCCTTTCGGACCTGACCGTCGTCATGACCACTCTGGAGACGCTTGGTTGGATAATCAACAAGCAAAAGTCCTCCCTTCTGCCGGAACAGTGGAAGGTATACCTGGGGGTTATCATAGATTCCCGAGAAAAGAAGCTTTTTCTTCCCCAAGAGAAGTTCCAGAGGCTTGTGACGACGATCGGGTCTTTAGTGGCTACAGAAGATCCCTCCCTCAGAGAGATCATGAGACTGTTGGGTCAGATGACCGCCTGCATTCCAGCGGTCCCCTGGGCCCAACTACACGCAAGACCACTTCAGAGGTTCCTCCTCTCCCGCCTGGAACGGGAAGGAGGACACTCTCGATTCCCGGGTCAGGGTTCCGATCCTAGTCAAAGACTCCCTAGAGTGGTGGCTCCACCACCAAAACCTCCTGAAGGGCTGTCCGTGGAGTCAGACCGATCCACTGAAGGTCACTACGGACGCCAGTGCTTGGGGTTGGGGAGCCCATGTACAGGAACTACGGGCTCAGGGATCCTGGGATCATCGCCAAAGGCGGACCTCCTCCAACTATCGAGAATTATTGGCAGTGGGAGAAGCGCTGAGGGCGTTCGAAGGAAGAATTCAGGACAGAGATGTCCTGGTCCTTTCCGACAACGCTACAACAGTCGCCTTTCTCAACAGACAGGGGGGCACCAAGTCCCAGTCCCTTCTGACACTCTCCCTGGAGATCCTGGGTTGGGCGGAACAGAGAGTACCCTCTATTCAGGCAATCCACATAAGGGGAGCCACCAATCTGGAGGCCGACTTTCTGAGTCGTCAACCCATTTGTCAGGGAGAGTGGGAATTATGCCAGAAAACCTTCGACTGGATCTGTCGGCGGTTCGGGGTCCCGGAGATAGATCTCTTTTCCTGCAGGAAAAACAGAAAGGTGAACAAATTCTTTTCCCTTGTACAGGGACCGGGTTCCCAGGGGGTGGATGCGCTGGCCCAGGACTGGGATTTCCGTCTGGCTTACGCTTTTCCCCCGCTGAATCTGATCCCAAGGATCTTACAAAAGCTGGCCTCCGCGGAGACAAAATTAATCCTAATCGCTCCTTGGTGGCCCCGGAGATCCTGGTTTCCCATTCTGAAGCTCTGGTCTCTAGCTCCCCCGCTTCCCCTTCCTCTCCGAGCAGATCTCCTGCGGCAGGGGCCGATCTTTCATGCGAACCCAGGGTTTTTTCAGCCTGACGGCATGGCTATTGAAAGGCGGAACTTGCAGCGGAAGGGCTGCTCGGATAGAGTCATAGATACCCTACTATCTAGCCACAAGAAAGTCACCAGACACATCTACTCAAAGGTCTGGACAGTCTTTTGCCGTTGGTGCACCACAAGGCGGATCTCTTCTCCCAAAACCCCCGACATCCTGGAGTTTCTTCAGGATGGCGTGGAATTAAGCTTAGCTACTAGAACTCTAAGAGTCCAAGTGGCAGCTTTATCATATTTTTTGGAGAAGAGCCTCTCAGCGGAGCCCCTCATCAAGAGGTTCCTGACGGCTAGGGACAGACTTTCGCCTATGCAGATTTCCAGGGTCCCCTCATGGGATCTTCCCCTGGTCCTGGAACAGCTGACTAAGGCTCCATTTGAGCCTATAGACAGCATTTCTGTAAAATTTCTTACGATTAAATTTACTTTTTTGTTAGCCATCACGTCTGCCAAGAGAGTTGGAGACTTGCATGCTTTTTCTATCAAAGAACCCTTCCTACGGGTTTTTGAAGATAGGGTTATTTTGACTCAGGATCCTCTGTACCTTCCCAAGGTGGCAACCAGGTTTCATAGGTCTCAGGAAGTTATACTTCCTTCTTTTTGCGCAAATCCCAGCAATGAAAAGGAAACCACTTTCCATTGCCTGGACGTAAGACGCTGCCTTTTAGTTTACCTAGAGAGGGTTAGAGAGTTCAGATCTTCCCCTCACCTTTTAGTTAATTTTTCAGGGCAGAAGAAGGGCCAACAGGCAACTAAGGCTTCCATCTCCAGATGGATTAGGCAGGCTATCTCTTTGTCATACACACAGGCAGGTAAACCACTTCCTGTTATTAAGGCTCATTCCACGCGTTCTCTGGCAACCTCCTGGGCAGAAAGGGCAGGAGCTTCCATAGAGCAGATCTGTAGAGCGGCAACCTGGTCCAGCCGGAATACGTTCATCAGACATTATAGAGTCGAACTACTGTCTCCTCAAGACCTGAGTTTTGGTAGGAAGGTCTTACAGACGGTGGTCCCGCCCTAAGGTAGGCCTGAGGATTACTTGCTTTTCTCTCACAGTGCCGTCCTGGAAGACGAGGGAGAAAGTACCAGTTACTTACCGGTAGCTGGATTTCTACGATGTCTTACAGGACGGCAGGCCTACTTCCCTCCCTTTTACTTCTATCTATTTTCCTCCTTTTTCTGGGTCTCTGTTTATACCGTGTTCTAAAGAGCGGTTACTTATCTTAAACTGAGGCACACGGGAGGGGTGGGGCCTTTTAAACTTCATTTTTGATTGTGTTTCCTGTCAGGTGAGCCAGTCTACTCTCACAGTGCCGTCCTGTAAGACATCGTAGAAATCCAGCTACCGGTAAGTAACTGGTACTTTTTTGGAACTAAAGGTACGAAAGGCTTTAGTGCGTTTTTGCAGGATATTTAAAACCTGGACATATTAAGGGAAAGTATATTCAATTGGGCCATGATATTAAATTGTCAGATCTAATGTTGCCCAGACATGGAATAACAAAGAAAGAGACCACCTTCGAGACACACAAGGGGAAATTGGGAGTGGGGGTGAAAAAAGAAAAAAACAAGGACTCAGGGAAGTACAATTTAGATATAGTCCAAAAAAAAAAGCGGAAAAAATACAAATACAAGTTCATGACATTTAAGTTGAGGGGAGAAAGCCTCCCTCCAAGGGCACATGTGCTACTGTCGACGGTCCACTAAGTCGCAGGCGGACGAGGGTAGCAAAGGGAGGTGCACAGAACAGTCCCACGGAACCCGGGGAGCCAACCAATTAAAATTACATTCTTAACAAACATTGAGTAAAATTAAAAACAGTAGTAGACCAAATGGTAATGAACACTTACTAATTGGGGGTTAATGGAGTACATACCATACTCATGAAGCAGAAAATCAGGAAAGGGCAAGCCTGGAGGATTAGAGATGTCTGCTAGTCATCCTCTAAGTTTTATCAGTAACCTATTACAACTGAAATTTAAAGATGGACCCGACCAAAACCTGGAAATAAGGTATTGGTTATTAACAGTATGCTAATTACTATATATTCTATATTGCAAAGAATAACGGGTCAGGCCTGGTAAGAGGAGAGAAATGAAAAGGGGGGGGGGGAGGGGGGGGGGGGAAGAGTTTAAATGAAAAAAGTCACTGCAACAATAACTTATGCGTTACTGAAATTAAGTTACCAGGCAGTCATATGGGGGCCAAAATAAGACCAAGACCTACAGGGTCAAGCAGATTCCCAGAGAAAGGGAGTAAAAGGAATAAGCACAGTTTGTGGCCCTATTCAGTCCATAGTCACAGAGATCAGGAACAGGTGACGACTTGCAAAGTCTTTTGTTGGGGCTATGGTCCCCATTTTCTCTGGAGGCAGAAGAGGAGTTATATTTGTCGGGATGCGAGGAGAACTTTTGGCGAGAGTCCATGGCGTTCATCAGCCCTACATTTTGCAGAGTAGTTTGCAAATATACTTGCGCTACGGCAAGTATATTTGTGGTTTTGGTATGAAAATCTCACAGAAAAGGGGAAGCCCCACTGGTAAATGTTGTTGCGTTGCAGTATTTGGAGGAGTGGTTTCAGAGCCCTTCTTTTGTTGATGAGTTGGCTGCGACAGATTGGCGAAAAGTTGATAATTATATGCTTGAAATTGCAACGTATTTTTATGCCTTGCTGCATTCAGTAGTAGTTCTTTGGTCCGGTAGTAATGAAATTTTGCGATATTGCGTGGCGGGCCGTGTGTGTGTGTGTGTGGTGTGTGTGTGTGTGTGTGTGTGTGCGTGTGTGTGTGTTTTTTTTTTTTTGGAGCAAGGGCTCTGTGTACCCTATCCCTTTCAAGTCGCTCCACCGGTATTCCCGGTTGCAGTTCCTGAAAAATAGCAGTCACTGTGGCCTGTAGATCAATCACTGTTTCTGGGATTCCTCTAATGCGAAAATGTGACCTTCTCGCGCGATTTTCGTTATCTTCCAATCTGGTTTGTAGAGTTAAATTTTCCTCTTGTCCTAGTACTGGTTTCATGTCCTTATTGTTCGTTTTTGTTTTGAAGTTGCTGTAATCCTGCTCTCCATACTTCCTGCTTGTCTGTTTCCTTATAACCACAGTGCTGGGAGCTTTCTCATGGTGGTCTAAGCTGTCATTACTGTGTGTCTAAAACTTCCCAGAACCAATCAGATTAATTTTAAAAACAAAACCCTGCCCTGGATTTGTTTGTTTTTGTTCTGTGTGTCTATTTCTACTTTGCAGAAACATGAAGCCAGTTCAAAAGTGAAACTAACCTGCAGGCACATTATATGATTTCTATCTATTTTTAATCATTTTGAAAAGGAATCCGTTTTATGTCTCTATACCTTGTAAACAGTCATTTCAGAAAAACCTTTTTTTTTTCCTTTTTAGAGACCCTTTAAAGGGGTGTTCCAGCCAATATTTGTGTTTATTAAAAGTCAGCAGCTACAAAAAGTGTAGCTGCTGGCTTTTAATAAACGGACACTTACCTGCTCCAGCGTTCCAGCGACGCGCCGACCGGGGCTCTGCTCCTCCCCCAAAAAAATGACATGCCAAATGTGGCATGTAAGGGGGTGAGGAGTGGGATTAGCGGAAGTTCTATTTTTGGGTGGAACTCTTTAAGGTTATCGATTTCTGAAGAGAAATCGGTTGTACGTTTTTCCAAAACGTCAGTCCTTAATTCTAGTGCTGAAGTTCGCTGCCCTATTTCCCTAATCTCTTTAGTAAAGGCACTGTTTGAATTTTGAAAGAATTTTCTTTCGAAAATTGTATGAAAGAATTTTCGTTCGTATTTCGCCACCGTTAGTGGGCTGTAGCAACAGCCGATTTTCGTGCAGCAACCAAATTTGAGAAATCCGACATGTTGGAAATGTTTTGAAAAATTAATGATTTTCTGATCAATGATGAGAGAATCGTGCGAGAAATGTAATGGGGGGGGGGGGGGGGATGCGCTTGTGCAAGAAAAAAATATTCCCGGAGAGAAACGAATATTCCCAGCAACATGAAGGTTTTTTTTGGCCAAATTTCGAAAATCAATGGTGGAATCATCGGATCACAAAAAAAAAAAACTTTCTGATTTTGAATAGAAAATGAGTTAGAAATTCGACCGTGTATATGGCATGCTTTAGGCTTGTAGTTCTTTAGTCTGAGGTAAAGAGAAAAATAAAAAAAATTCCAAATTTGGAAAATACTGCGCTAAACCAAAAAGCATGAATGCAGCCAGTACTAAAATTGTAGCTACAAATTTAAAAAAAAACATAGTATCTATCTATTAAAAACGGCGCAAAAACTAAAATATGTAACCAAGAAAAAATTGATATATCAAAGACATAGAAAAATCATTATCATGTGCAATAGTGAATATACTGATAATAACCATAAGCAATAGTGAATAATCCAATGACCGTATATAATGAATGGACACAGTAATGAAAATAAAGTGTACAAAAATATTCATGTGACTTGTTATATTAAGTAGTGAAAAGTCCAAGATATGCTCAAATGAAATGAAGCATCTCTCATCTTTTTATGGAGATGTAATCGCATCACAGAGTAATCTTCCACCAAATATTCACCTAGGTGTGAAAGTGTTGTAGTCTCCTTACCCCTTGACCTGACCGCTAGAGGTCAATCAAAGCACAGGGTGTTTTTATGAAATCTCCCAGCAAAGTTTTATACCAGGTGTCGAATCCTGCTTGATAAATCAAACCGTTGGTGATGATCTCAATTACAAAAAACAAAAGGGATCCATAGCGTAGACTGCAATATTGAAATTTTAATAAAAGAAGTATTGCAGTTACAAGATAAAAGCCAAATGGGTTCAGGGTATATGGAACCTCTCCAGTGATGCACCGTGGGTCTCGGTGTCTTCCCCTATCTCCTTTGCTGTATCAGTCTGCGGTTGGGATGACGTTGGGACGCAGGCCACACCTACGCATTTTGTCATATGTTGACGTCGTCTGGGATTGGCTGCTCAATCCCAGACGACGTCAACATATGTCATCACCCCCCAAAATGGGTACCCTTGTGAGGTAGGTGGCTGTGGGGTCCCTTTTGGTAGCTTTTTGGGCAGATTTGGGGGTTACCTCTGCCGTTATTAGGCTCCTCCGGTCCGTGGAGCTCTAGGCAGGCATTACCTCACGCTAAGCTCCCAAGCTCCTCCTAATGTGTACTGTTTCATCCCTAGGTTCATGCCATGGCAAACCATCTAAGATTTATTGCACGCACAGTGATGGTGCAGAATGGGAACGTTGATGCAGCTTACAAGACACTGAACAGGTGAGTCTTCATCTGCTTTGAAATGGCAGGATTTGTTCAACTTTATTGATTGGAGAAATCTGATTAACGGTGAATGTAGGGTGTAAGTATTCACCCAAATGCCCCTATTATGTTGTATAATGTACATTTGTGCCAGGTGCATCTCAAAAGTTAATTTTAGTAAATGTGAAATGCATATATTTTATATAGATGCGTTACACAGAGTGATATATTTCAAGCATTTATTTCTTTAATTTTGATGAATATGGCTTACAGCTAGTGAAAACCAAAATTCAGTATCTTAGAATATTACATAAAACCAATAAAGAAAGAGATATATATATTATGAGGTGCACCGAAATGGAAATTTCAGAACCGAAACTGAAAAAAAAAAAAAGATGTCGGGCCGAGACGGAAAATTACTTTTTTTTTTTTTTCCCCCTAATAAAATCCACTCTGGTGTCACAGGTGTCTACCCCCGCCCCTCTCCACTCTGGTGTCACAGGTGTCTACCCCCGCCCCTCTCCACTCTGGTGTCACAGGTGTCTACCCCCGCCCCTCTCCACTCTGGTGTCACAGGTGTTACCCCGCCCCTTTTCTCCACTCTGGTGTCACAGGTTTTTTGTCCCCGCCCCTCTCCACTCTGGTGTCACAGGTGTCTACCCCCCTCCTCTCCACTTTTTGGTGTCACAGGTGTCTACCCCTCCTCAAAAGGTCCCCACTGTCTGGTGTCACAGGTGTCCCCCCCCCCTCCTCTCCACTCTGGTGTCACCCCAAACCGGCCCCCCGTCCCCCCCCCCCCTCCTCTCCACTCTGGTGTCACAGGTGTCCCCCCCCCCCTCCCCCCCCCCCTCTCCACTCTGGTGTCACAGGTGTCCCTACCAGGTGTCCCCCCCCCCTCCACTCCACTCTGGTGTCACAGGTGTCCCCCCCCCCCCTCCACTCCACTCTGGTGTCCCCCCACAGGTGTCCCCCCCCCCACACTCTGTCCACTCCCCCCCCCCTCCTCCACTCTGGTGTCACAGGTGTCCCCCCTCCTCTCCTCCACAGCCCCTCCCACTGGTGTCACAGGTGTCTACCCCCTCCACTCTAACCCCCCTCCTCTCTCCACTCTGGTGTCACAGGTGTCTACCCCCTATCCCACCCCTCCCTCCTCTCCACTCTGGTGTCACAGGTGTCCCCCCCCCTCCTCTCCACTCTGGTGTCACAGGTGTCCCCCCCCCTCCTCTCCTCTGGTGTCACAGGTGTCCCCCCCCCTCCTCTCCACTCTGGTGTCACAGGTGTCCCCCCCCCTCCTCTCCACTCTGGTGTCACAGGTGTCCCCCCCCCCCCTCCTCTCCACTCTGGTGTCACAGGTGTCCCCCCCCCCCCCCCCCTCCCCCTCCCCTCCACTCTCTGGTGTTCACAGACACAGGTGTCCCTCCCTCCATCTGGTGTCACAGGTGTCCCCTCCACCCCCGCCCCTCTCCACTCTGGTGTCACAGGTGTCTACCCCCGCCCCTCTCCACTCTGGTGTCACAGGTGTCTACCCCCGCCCCTCTCCACTCTGGTGTCACAGGTGTCCCCGCCCCTCTCCACTCTGGTGTCACAGGTGTCTACCCCTCCTCTCCACTCTGGTGTCACAGGTGTCTACCCCTCCTCTCCACTCTGGTGTCACAGGTGTCCCCCCCCCTCCTCTCCACTCTGGTGTCACAGGTGTCCCCCCCCCTCCTCTCCACTCTGGTGTCACAGGTGTCCCCCCCCCCCCCTCCTCTCCACTCTGGTGTCACAGGTGTCCCCCCCTCCTCTCCACTCTGGTGTCACAGGTGTCCCCCCCTCCTCTCCACTCTGGTGTCACAGGTGTCCCCCCCTCCTCTCCACTCTGGTGTCACAGGTGTCCCCCCCTCCTCTCCACTCTGGTGTCACAGGTGTCCCCCCCTCCTCTCCACTCTGGTGTCACAGGTGTCCCCCCCCCTCTCTCCACTCTGGTGTCACAGGTGTCCCCCCCCCCCCCCTCCACTCCACTCTGGTGTCACAGGTGTCCCCCCCTCCTCTCCACTCTGGTGTCACAGGTGTCCCCCCCTCCACTCCACTCTGGTGTCACAGGTGTCCCCCCCCCTCCTCTCCACTCTGGTGTCACAGGTGTCCCCCCCCCTCCTCTCCACTCTGGTGTCACAGGTGTCCCCCCCCCCCCTCCTCTCCACTCTGGTGTCACAGGTGTCCCCCCCTCCTCTCTCCACTCTGGTGTCACAGGTGTCCCCCCCCCTCCTCTCCACTCTGGTGTCACAGGTGTCCCCCCCCCCTCCTCTCCACTCTGGTGTCACAGGTGTCGCCCCCCCTCCTCTCCACTCTGGTGTCACAGGTGTCGCCCCCCCCCCCCTCCTCTCCACTCTGGTGTCACAGGTGTCCCCCCCCCCCCCTCCTCTCCACTCTGGTGTCACAGGTGTCCCCCCCCCCTCCTCTCCCACTCTGGTGTCACAGGGTTCCCCCCCCCCCCTCCTCTCCACTCTGGTGTCACAGGTGTCCCCCCCCCCCCTCCTCTCCACTCTGGTGTCACAGGTGTCCCCCCCCCCCTCCTCTCCACTCTGGTGTCACAGGTGTGTCCCCCCTCCCCTCCTCCTCACTCTGGTGTCACAGGTGTGTCCCCCCTCCCCTCCTCTCCACTCTGGTGTCACAGGTGTCCCCCCCTCCTCTCCACTCTGGTGTCACAGGTGTCCCCCCTCCTCTCCACTCTGGTGTCACAGGTGTCCCCCCTCCTCTCCACTCTGGTGTCACAGGTGTCCCCCCTTCTCTCCACTCTGGTGTCACAGGTGTGTCCCCTCCCTCCTCCTCTCCACTCTGGTGTCACAGGTGTGTCCCCCCCCTCCCCTCCTCTCCACTCTGGTGTCACAGGTGTGTCCCCCCCTCCTCTCCACTCTGGTGTCACAGGTGTGTCCTCCCCCCTCTCCACTCTGGTGTCACAGGTGTGTCCTCCCCTCCTCTCCACTCTGGTGTCACAGGTGTGTCCCCCCCTCCCCTCCTCTCCACTCTGGTGTCACAGGTGTGTCCCCCCCTCCCCTCCTCTCCACTCTGGTGTCACAGGTGTGTCCCCCCTCCCCTCCTCTCCACTCTGGTGTCACAGGTGTGTGTGTCCCCCCTCCCCTCCTCTCCACTCTGGTGTCACAGGTGTGTCCCCCCCTCCCCTCCTCTCCACTCTGGTGTCACAGGTGTGTCCCCCCCCTCCCCTCCTCTCCACTCTGGTGTCACAGGTGTGTCCCCCCTCCCTCTCCTCTCCACTCTGGTGTCACAGGTGTGTCCCCCCCCTCCCCTCCTCTCCACTCTGGTGTCACAGGTGTGTCCCCCCCTCCCCTCCTCTCCACTCTGGTGTCACAGGTGTCACAGGTGTGTCTGTGTCCCCCCCTCCCCTCCTCTCCACTCTGGTGTCACAGGTGTGTCCCCCCCTCCCCTCCTCTCCACTCTGGTGGTGTCACAGGTGTGTCCCCCCCTCCCCTCCTCTCCACTCTGGTGTCACAGGTGTGTCCCCCCCTCCTCTCCACTCTGGTGTCACAGGTGTGTCCCCCCTCCCCTCCTCTCCACTCTGGTGTCACAGGTGTGTCCCTCCCTCCCCCCCTCCTCTCCTCTCTGGTGTCACAGGTGTGTCCCTCCCTCCCCCCCTCCTCTCCTCTCTGTGTGTCACAGGTGTGTCCCTCCCTCCCCCCCTCCTCTCCTCTCTGGTGTCACAGGTGTGTCCCTCCCTCCCCCCCTCCTCTCCTCTCTGGTGTCACAGGTGTGTCCCTCCCCCCCCTCCTCTCCACTCTGGTGTCACAGGTGTGTCCCTCCCCCCCTCCTCTCCTCTCTCCACTCTGGGTTTCCGTCTCCCCCCCCCTCCTCTCTCCACTCTGGTGTCACAGGTGTGTGTCCTCCCCCCCCCCTCCTCTCCACTCTGGTGTCACAGGTTGTGTCCCTCCCCCCCCTCCTCTCCACTCTGGTGTCACAGGTGTGTCCCTCCCCCCCCTCCTCTCCTCTCTCCACTCTGGGGTTCCGTCCCCCCCCCTCCTCTCTCCACTCTGGTGTCACAGGTGTGTCCCTCCCCCCCTCCTCCTCTCCACTCTGGTGTCACAGGTGTGTCCCTCCCCCCCCTCCTCTCCACTCTGGTGTCACAGGTGTGTCCCTCCCCCCCCCCTCCTCTCCACTCTGGTGTCACAGGTGTGTCCCTCCCCCCCCTCCTCTCCACTCTGGTGTCACAGGTGTGTCCCCCCCTCTCCACTCTGGTGTCACAGGTGTGTCCCTCCCCCCCTCCCTCTCCTCTCTCCACTCTGGGGTTCCGTCCCCCCCCCCTCCTCTCTCCACTCTGGTGTCACAGGTGTGTCCCTCCCCCCCCCCTCCTCTCCTCTCTCCACTCTGGGGTTCCGTCCCCCCCTCCTCTCCACTCTGGGGTTCCGTCCCCCCCCTCCTCTCCACTCTGGGGTTCCGTCCCCCCCCTCCTCTCCACTCTGGGGTTCCGCCCCCCCCCCCCCTCCTCTCCACTCTGGGGGTTCCGCCCCCCCCCCCTCCTCTCCACTCTGGGGTTCCGTCCCCCCCCTCCTCTCCTCTCTGGGGTTCCGTCCCCCCCCTCCTCTCCTCTCTGGGGTTCCGTCCCCCCCCTCCTCTCCTCTCTGGGGTTCCGTCCCCCCCCTCCTCTCCTCTCTGGGGTTCCGTCCCCCCCCCTCTCCTCTCTGGGGTTCCGTCCCCCCCCTCCTCTCCTCTCTGGGGTTCCGTCCCCCCCCTCCTCTCCTCTCTGGGGTTCCGTCCCCCCCTCCTCTCCTCTCTGGGGTTCCGTCCCCCCCCTCCTCTCCTCTCTGGGGTTCCGTCCCCCCCTCCTCTCCTCTCTGGGGTTCCGTCCCCCCCCTCCTCTCCTCTCTGGGGTTCCGTCCCCCCCCTCCTCTCCACTCTGGGGTTCCGTCCCCCCCCTCCTCTCCTCTCTCTGGGGTTCCGTCCCCCCCCCCTCCTCTCCTCTCTGGGGTTCCGTCCCTCCCCTCCTCTCCTCTCTGGGGTTCCGTCCCCCTCCCCTCCTCTCCACTCTGGGGTTCTGTCCCTCCCCCCATCCTCCTCTCCTCTCCACTCTGGGGTTCTGTCCCTCCCCCCCTCCTCTCCTCTCCACTCTGGGGTTCCGTTCCCCCCCCCTCCTCTCTGGGGTTCCGTCCCCCTCCTCTCTCCACTCTGGGGTTCCAAGTGTCCTTAATGGCAGCTTACATGGTGCCAGATAATGCAACACACAATAAGGCCCAATCTCTCCAGGTTACATGGCTCTCTGCAGTCAGGAGTGGTGGGGTCTGCTGATCTGTTGTGTAACACATTGCTAATGTCACTGCTTCTTTTATACAAGGTAATAACTGTGTTTCTCAACTCCAGTCCTAAAGGAGCCCCAACAGGTCATGTTTTCAGGATTTCCCTCAGATGAAACGGCTGTGGTAACTACTAAGGCAGTAAAACTGATCAAATCGCCCATACAAAATAATGAAAATCCTGAAAACGTGACCTGTTGGGGTGCCTTGAGCACTGAAGTTGATAAACACTGTAATTACGTGGGTTTGCAAAGGCGTTTGGTGCACCCAGACTGGATTTATATTTAAATAAGCTCAGCTTTATAACTGTGTAGACGGTTGAAGCTGCCTAGTTGAGAGGAAATTGATACTGGCTGGCATAAAAGTATAAATAAGGCACACTAAATTTTGACTTTTGGTGTCTATAATAGACCAATCTGTTTGTTTTCTTTTCTGTGTAGGATCCTTACTGTGGATGGAATTGTGGATAAAGCCAAAAGGGGGCGTTATTATGAGAAGCCGTGTATCCAGAAACGAAGAATTAAATATGAGACCTGTAAACGCATCTATAACTCCGAAATGACCCGTAAAGTAGCATTCCTGTCCCGGAACACTCGACAGGACCCCTGGCCAGGGTGCTAGTTTCTGAATTTATATCCAGCCAAAGACTGTATTTTATCTTCTGAGTCTCTGTTATGGTTCCATTTTGGCAAAACATTCAGGCTGGCCTCACAGCTCTCTGCGTTAATACACATGCATTTAATTAAGATGCCTTGATTCATTTGAATAGGCTGCCACATATTAAAACAAATTAACCTACACCTTTCAGTGTAATGCAGGCTTTTTTGGAACACGGGAGCATTAGGATGCTATCAAAATCTATAATGCAGCAATGCACATAATGTGTTATATGTACATTGCTACAGTGCTGTGAAGGGGCCCTAATTCAATACTAGCCATGCAACAGAGGCGCTTCAAATATTACATTGCAATTCATGTCAATGTCATATAATGGTATTTGTATGAGGGGCTGATAACGCAAACTTTTTGTTTTAGAAGCAGCTTGTCTTGTAAAATTTCCCTTTTCTTCTAAAATAGTGATTTGTGGAGAATTTGTATAAAATAATTAAGAATAAAATTTATTCAGGGGGAGAATTTATTAGTTTGTGTGATACATTTGCTGTACCTGGAAAAAGCTGCAGATCCTATTGTGAATCCCCCTTTCAGTTGGCAGTAGAAACGAGCACCTGTGTTAGGGGTTTAAGTTATAGTGCCCCTCCAACCAGAAGGGTTAGAACCTCTGTCTGAGTTTTATTGCTGGTTTGCCAGCTATTGCAGCACCATGGCTTGAGGTATTACTGGTTGTTGGAAACAAACACAAACACAAACACAAACACACACACACACACACACACACACACACACACACACACACACACACACACACACACACTAAGTTTTTGTGAAATTTAAATAATCCCAAGAAAACAGAAATAACACATGTATGTAAAGGCACATTTGGAACTGCACACTGAGTGCTGGGATTGAGGTATAAATGAGCGCTAATAATGGAATGTGCTATTGTAGGTACTGATGCTTTGTAATTGCAGAAAATCTACTTACTTCCTCTATAGAATTTTTTTTGCTGAATTTAGTTATGTATGCCTAGAGGTAGGAAGAAGAAAAATGTGTTTGTTGTATTATGATGCTTGGTTAAGCCCCTTTCACACTTGTGCTACTTGGGACTGCAAAGTCGCATGACAAGCTGTACCCCGTGATTTCCAATGAGTACCATTCATATCTGTGCGACTTCAAAGTAGTCCCTGCACAACTTTGATGCAACTTGGTGCTCATAGACCTCAAGATTACACAGGCATTACTTCAAATTGTGCGACTTTAAAGTTTCACAAGTGTTAAAATAGCCTTGGGCTTCCATGTGCTCAGCATTATTACAGTTAAAAAAAAAAGAAAATAATAAATGTCATAAATCTATCCCGTTTTTTTTGTAGGCACTATAACTTTTACGTAAACTAATCAATATACGCTTATTGGGATTTTTTTTTTTATTTTTTTAAATATAGAATACATATCGGCCTAAACTGAGAAAAACCTATTTCTTTTGTTCATGGACGGACACAGCTCCTTTTTTTTATTCTTGACAGTAGGGTTATATGCCGTCTATCGGGTGAGGACTAGGCAGACATGTTAAACATTTGAAAAAACATGCAACAGTAAAGCGGAACAGTACCGCCCATGGGGCGGTCCCTCTGGCTATAACCCCTCACCCTGCAGTCAGCAGCTCAGTTTTTTTTCTTCTGCCTAGCATAGGTGAAGGATCTGGCTCCCTAGAGGCCCACGTTCTTGTAGCTTTTACACTGGAATTGTCATTCTGAACGCACAGATCATCTCGGAGACATCTCGGGCACACACTGTGCAGGAGATAGAGCGGACCGCAGCGCTGAGCAGTGCCTAGGTCAGGGAGGTGAGTCCTCTGGGGTGCCCCTTGGTCTGTAGCAGCAAAACTGTCAAGTGAGCAGGTCAGCATGGTGTCAGAAGCTGGCGCTTTTTCCCCAGACATTCCTGTGATCGCAACTGGTGCTCCTGCACCTGCGGTATCTGTGGACACTTTGTCAGTGGCCCTGGAATCCTTTGTTGCCAGGGTGGAAGCAGTGTGTGGGCGTAAGGGGGGTAAAAAGTGCCCCCTCCCCCATCTTCTGTGGAAAGCTCTGATTCAGACTCGGGCCTGGCTGTGACACGGGGCCCCTGTTCTGAAGTGTCAAAGGATGCGGTCCATTCGGACAGTGAGGAAGACTTCATGTCTGGGTCAACACAGGAGAAGGCACCTGTTGGAGCACTTATCACTGCCGTGTGGGAAACCCTCAAGCTGGAGGATACGGGGCATCTACTGAAGTTGTCGGTCCCACAAGCCGACCTGCACTGCTAAGGGGTTTCCTTTCATAACTTATTTTGATACGTTTATAGACAAAGAATGTGAATGACCGCAGAGGACCTTTTCGGTCCCAAAACACATGGCGGTCTGTTAACCCTTTGAGAAGAGCCTCCCGTTATCCAGGTTGAACAAGATACCCCATTTAAGTATCCTGCTAATAGGAGGTCTGAAGCGGTGGCCCAATCCATGTTCACCATGCTGGGGTCAGCACTGTGGCCAGTATTGACTGCGACTGTGGTGTCAGACACTTACCGAATGGGCAAAATTGTTACACTGTGAGTTAGAAAAGCAACAGGTTTCCCTGGTCTGTGTGGAACTGGCCAACCCAGTTGGTGCATGGCCTTAAGTATTCAAAAAATAGTGAAGTCACTGGCCTTCTTCCACTATCTCGGGGCTATGGAATTCAGACCCTTTAAACTTAGTATTAAATGAAAATGTTACCATTTACCATAAAATTATCACACGTCTAAAATTCAGCAGCTGCTTTAAAAGCAATAAATGCACATAAATAAAACCAAAATAGTAAAAGAAGTCTTTAAAGTCTTGCAAATCACTAAAGTAGTGCTAATTGTCACTCCTCTTAATGTGACCAATCGTTCTTATAATAGTACATAAGAGGTATGGAAGATAGATGTGTCAGAGTCCAGGTAAACCCACAGGTGCTTCTAGATTACGAAGTGCTCTCCACTGCTTCCACCGTGTGTCGCACACCCCTTTCGGGTTTATACTCGCCAAAAGGTAGAGTTTATCAGGCACTGACAATAGTATATTCAATCGTCTTCCATATCTGGACTGTAATCGATCCCAAGAAAGCGCTCCCAATATCCTCAGGTTTAAAAACTGAAGAATGATCCACAATCGTGTAATCCTGTTTCTCCTTTTTATTCACAAGTCCACACTGTGACAGGGGGCTGGGGGGGATGATCGGAAGGAGTTAATGTCTATGTGTACTGGTCAGTGTGCTGTGGTGCGACTTAATTGTGATGTCTTCTCTCCTCTCGCCGGATTTAAAATACCACCGAGAGGAGAGGTGACATCATTTCCTCTGCCAGTGTTTACATTACACAGGCAGAGGAAGTGCAGAGCGGGGGGATGCCGGATTGGCTGGGAGCGATCGAGGGGGCGGACAGAAATTAACAGCCACCCCCTCATCCCGGATCGCTCCCAGAGGTAAAACGCCCGCCGCATGTAGCGGAGGGGGTCTCGATCGGACCCCCGACCCGCAAGAAGGCAGGGACGTACATGTACGCCCATCTGCCTGTACGTGCCATTCTGTGGACGTACATATACATGCGGCGGGCGTTAAGTGGTTAAAGACCATTACCAGAGAGTAGCGATTAGAGCGGTAATAAATCTTAAACTAATCATGTAATATATCAGCTTATCGATCATTAGATGTAGTGGCTGAAGATCTGGCCAGTAACATAGTGGGCGCAGGAGCACCATCTCCTCTCGCTCCTGTATTGCATGAATTGATGTATTGTCGCCGGCACCACTGCCACCCACTATTTAGATGGCCGGACCCCTGGCAAACATCGGCCATCTGAATAACGGCAGGTAGTTGGCTGTGAAAGTGTGGGCTGTAATCGGCTTCCAAATAGTTAACGAGGGCATGCACTGTTCTACCAGTGTCAGCTGGGGGCAAGATAACGGAAAATTGTATACTCACCTTTCCATAATTTTCCTTTCCTGACCCATCTTCATGCAGCACACACTGGGTTGTGACTCCGCCCCCACAACCTGACAGAATTGGTTGGCTATAAATTTGAAGGGGAGACGCCCTGCACTATTCTCTGTATATATCATCATAAAACAGCAGGGTGGGCATCTGTGTGCTGCCATGAAGATGCATCAGGAAAGGAAAATTTACGGAAAGGTGAGTATACAATTTTCCGTTTTCATGACGCATTCATGGCAACACACACTGGGAAATAACTCGCCAGTCAGGAGGGTGCAAGAAATGAAGGTGTGTTGGGAAGACCAAGTTGCTGCTCTGTGTATGGTCTCTGATGGAATCCCGTAATATGTTGCCCATGAAGTGGCCACTGCCCCTGTCGAATGAGCCCTAATGCCCCTCAGGAGCTGTAAGTTGCTGGATGGAATAGGTCTCTTTGATAGCTTTAACTAACCAAGAGGCAATGGTACGGGAGGAAACTGGCTGACCTCGTCCACTCCCGTGTGGGATAACCGAGAGCGAATCCGTCTTCCTGAGATGTAGCTGTGAGGTAACTGGAGGTGGTTGACTTGACATCCAAGGCATGGGGCTCGCCCCTCCCATTAGTAAAAGACGGAAGGACGATGCCCTGGTTATAATAAAAGGGAAGTTACCTTTTGGATTAAAAAATGGTCTGAGGTCTTCAGTACCACTCTGTCAGGCAAGAACACTAAATAGGGTTCCGTAGCCATAAGTGCTTGAATCTCCGACACCCTCTTAGTAGAGGTGATAGCAATAAGGAAAGCCATCTTCAGAGCTAGGCTTCATGGTGAGACTAAGTTGAACAGAGAAAAGGGTGGATTGGACAAGGCCTCGAGTACTATTCAGAGATCAAAAAAGGGAGAGTATAGCCTCAGTTAAACTTTAATGAAAAAATAGTTAAAATGTACCAGCATCCCGGGATAATTGAAAAAGGGGAGACCAGATACATACAAGCTCTCCCTGGGGATGTACACTGGCCATCACATTAGGCTGATTGCTTACCAGCATTTCCTGCTGCTTTCATACTAAACCAGATTTTTATCTGTGTTTATTACCATGTGATGCTGCCGCTCTGTGACCCCCAGTACATCTAATAGATTACTTACTGCTGTGAGCCTATGCCAGCTTCCCCTGTGTAAGCCACTGGGCGTGCGGGGGCTGTGATCGTTAGTGGTTTAACCTAGGCTTCCTGCCGCCTTGGATCCTCATGGAGAAGAGGTATAATACCGCAAAACCGGTTGAGGTCGTAGATCGGCTCCACGCTCCAGACCCATATGGTTTTGTTTATACAAATACCTGATTTTGTGTCCCAATTGTGGGGCCTGTTTTTATAGTTGTATTGTTTTATATGTAATAAATACTTTTTTTATCGTATACATGCCTTCTCATCAGTGCCTTTGAAAATCCCAATCAATCAATTTTTGACTCATGTATTTTAGACTCCTAGTGTCAAGCAGCTACTATTCAGA
Source organism: Rana kukunoris (assembly GCA_029574335.1). Classification (NCBI taxonomy): domain Eukaryota; kingdom Metazoa; phylum Chordata; class Amphibia; order Anura; family Ranidae; genus Rana; species Rana kukunoris. The sequence continues at coordinate 70,490,701 of CM056055.1, forward strand.
GATCCCATGTTGGAAAGGCTGGCTTCCTAGGTGGTCGGATTTCTACGCAGGCCTTGAGGAACAAGATGACTAGATGACAAACCCATCTAGTACCCGTCTTGGCTGAAAGGGCGGATACTTGCACCTTCAGGGTACCCGAGCTCAGGACCTTGTTAAGCCCTGACAGAAGAAATTCAAGAATTTGAGATAGGATTCCAATCTCTATGCTGCGACATCGACGCAAACCTCTCCCAGATCCTAGAATAGGTGACATTGGTGGAGCTCCTTCGAGCTTGCATTAGAGTCGATATTACTTCCTGAGAGAATCCTAGTTCCCTTAACTTAGCCCTCTCAACTTCCAAGCTGCCAAATGCAGCTTCTCTGGGGCTGAATGGAAGAATTGCCTTTGATGTAGGGGATCCCTGGTTACTGGAAGTTGAATCGGAGGCCGCGTACCGAGTTGCATAGGTTGTAAACCATGGCCTCCTCGGCCGGAACGGTATTACTACAATAACCGTGGCTGAGGACTTCCGAAGTCGTGATAGGAATCTTGCAATCCGAGATGTTGGAGGGAAAATGTACCCAGGCTCGAAGCTCCATGGATGAACTAGGCAGTTCCTTCAGCTGATGGAAAGTGGGCTCTGGACAGGAACCTCTGCCACTTGGAGATTTTTGGCATGGTCGCTAGGTCGACTTCTGGCACTCCCCAAGTTTCCGTAAGAATGGAGAATACCTAAGGTTAAGAGGTCCTTGGTGTTTAATTACTTAAAGAAATACAATCCCCGGGTGTGTATTCTTCATGATACGCACTTGGTGGGAAGCAGGACGCTGGCACTCCGGAAGCCTTGGATAGGATCATATTATCATTCCACTTCTCTTATTCCAGGGGTGTCAGCGTTCTGGTTCATAAATCGCTCGGGTTCACCCTCCTGGATCTACATCTTAATCCGGAGGGCAGGTATGTGGCGGTCCATGCAGTGTGTGATGGTCTGGAGCTTTTGATAGTGGGCATTTACATACCTCCCCCAGCCGCGGTTGCTGTGCTTGAAACTCACTCCGCTTCTGCACGATACCCGTCAGCTAGGGTGGTGTTAGCTGGGGACTTTAATATGACCCCCAATCCGGGTCTGGACAGGCTTAATGCAGGACGGGGTGGAGATTCCCCTCTCTTTCATTGGGCAGACAACTATGGGCTTACTGATATCTGGCGGATGCGGCATCTGGATGTGCGGCAGTACACCTGTCACTCAGCCACATATGCCTCCTTTTCCAGAATTGACCTGATCTATGCCTCTGACTCCCTGCTCCCCCGAGTCCAGGAGGTTGAAATTCTGCCGCGCGGGATATCAGACCATGCGCTCGTCCTACTTACTATGCGGACTGATTTCCCAGCTGGTTCTAAGTTGTGGAGACTTTCCGGATACTGGATTACTGATGAGCGGGTGGTTCCCCTGGTCGAGGGGGAGTTGGGAGAATACTGGCCCCACAATGAGGGCTCGGTCCCCCCTCCGATGCTATGGGATGCCTTCAAGGCATACACCCGTGGGCAATATAAACATGCAATTGGTAAGGTTAGAAGGGAGACGACACTTGCTCTGGTGGAGGCGGAGGGGAGGGCAATACGGCTGGAGGGGAGTTATGTGAGGGATGGGAGTGACATGACCTATGCTGCGATGCAGTCCCTCCACAGGGAGATCTCTCTGTTGCGGGTTGCGATGACTAAGAAGCAGCTCCTTTCCCAGTCACAGAGAATCTTTGAGCAGGGGGAGAAGACGGGAAGGTTTTTGGCGTGGTTGGCGCGTGAGCACTCTTCCACGCCGCATATTGCCCGTATTGGGGGATGATAGGGGGGATTTCCACTCTGACCCCGTGGGTACCAATACTCAGTTTGCACAATACTATGAGCGCCTCTATACCTCTAGGGCGGCCTTCACCCCAGACAGTCTGTGTCGCTATCTAGACCGAATAGATTTCCCGCAGCTCTCAACTGACGCCCGTGCCATGCTGGATGCTTCTATCACAATCAAGGAGGTACAGGTGGCAATAGCCGTGCTTCAGCCGGCTAAAACCCCGGGCCCTGACGGCCTTCCGGCCGAATTCTATAAGACGAATAGTGAGCTTCTCTCCCCCAAGTTTCATAGGCTGCTTCTGACTATGTTGGAGGAGGGCTGCCTTCCTCCCTCTATGGCAGAGGCGATTATTGTGGTCATACCCAAACCTACAAGGACCCTGCATCCTGTGCTTCATACCGCCCTATCTCGTTATTAAATGTAGATGCCAAGCTAACTACCAAGATTCTTTTAACTAGACTTAATTCGATCATCCTATCTTTGAATCATGGTGACCAGACAGGCTTTATGATGGTCAAGGGCACTGATATAAATATACATCGCCTGTAATACGAATGTGTCCCGTATGGCGAGGGGGAACTCTTCTGGAGTCGTGGCCTCACTCGATGCCGAGAAGGGATTCGATTCGGTAGAGTGGGAGTTCCTGTGGCAGGTCCTTGAACGCTTCAATTTTGGCCCTAAGTTTGTATCGTGGATTAAGTTGCTGTATAGGAACCCCTCTGCAAGAGTCTGTACGAATGGACTGCTCTCCCCTCCCTTTTGCCCTGGGTAGAGGTACTAGACAGGGGTGCTCACTGTCCCCGGGGCTGTTTGCCCTGGCCATGGAGCCCCTGGCTATCCTGATTAGGGGGTCTGCGGAGGTTGGCGGGATTCCGGTTGGTCAGCTGACTGAGAAGATTTCGCTCTATGCAGATGATGCATTGCTATACCTCCCGGATGCCTCTACCTCTTTGGCGGCGGCTCTGGAGATTATCGACCATTATGGCTCCTTCTCAGACATTTGGATCAATTGGACTAAGTCCACTCTGTTCTCCCTATCTCCCATTTCTCCCCCATTGGACCCGCAGGCTCCACTGACCCTGGTTCTCAGGTTCAGATACCTTGGGATTGAGGTGCAGAGGGACCTTTCTCTCTATCTTGTTGACAATGTATATCCACTTCTCAGGCAAATGACCACCAAGTTTCAGGCCTGGAGGTCTCTCCCCCTCTCCCCTGTCGGGAGGATCAACCTCCTTAAAATGACATTCCTCCCTAAATTTCTTTATGCATTTTGTAACACCCCGGTCCCCATCCCTAACTCCTTTTTCTAGAAGATAAACCAGGCAGTAAACACGTTTGTGTGGGGAGGTCGGGCCCCCAGGGTAGCCTGTTCTGCCCTCCAGCTCCCTCTGTCTTCGGGGGGCTTGGCTCTCCCCTGTTTTAAACTATACTATTGGGCAGCAGTGGTTGTGACGGTTCTCTGGTGGTTCTCTCGGCTGCGGTCCAACCCTGCGGTTGACTTGATTTTATTAACTGAATTTATTCACTCTTGAGAAGAGGAGAATAAGGGGGGATATGATCAACATGTACAAATATATAAGAGGTCCATATAGTGAACTTGGTGTTGAGTTATTCACTTTAAGGTCAACACTGAGGACAAGGGGGCACTCTTTACGTCTGGAGGAAAAGAGATTTCACCTCCAAATACGGAAAGGTTTCTTCACAGTAAGATGAAATAGTGATAAGCGCTTCAGAAAAATGAAAATGTGCAAACACCAAAAAATTAACAACTGATAATAAAACATACAATGTGCAAACACCATATGTTAGTAAACTGGTATTGGACCATAAAGGGCACTAATAAACTGACAAGGTCAAGTCCACAATGTGCATGGTGTATAATGGTCAAACAAACAGTTCCTTATGCCTGGTGCATCTGTGTGTCAATATGTGACCTTTAAATTGACCAATCAGGTGGTGCTAAGTGTCAAGTGAGACACTAAATGACAGTCTATGTGAAGTGATAGAAAAGTGGACTGGGTGAGTTGCAATCGGAGTCTTCTTTTAAGATGTTGTACAGAATCTATTCAATCCTTAAGGAGTGTTGTAGTCCCCTTACCTTAGGGTGGCTATATATAGGCATATAGTGCTGTGTCCTGCTATATTCGTGGCCTCGATCTCTCAATGCAGTTCCCTCTTCCTGTTATCCTCTGTTCCAGATGGTTCAGGTTCAGTACTCCATGGATGGAGTATAGGGAAGTGAAGTAAAAGAGAGAAAAAAATTGCCTCCCATGGTGAAATATATCAATGCCAGAGCAGGGGGTATTTATTAAAAATCAATAAAAGTGAACAATGAAAAGTCCAAACTGGGTTGGACTAAGTACAAAAATCAATAGGATAAAAATTCAGCATAGAATAAAAAAGCGGAGACGGAGCGGAGCGATCGTGGTACCACTACCGCTTAGTTTGTTGGCCTCCGGCTTGTGCGGGTGTCACGTGATCTCAGTATCCCTACGTCGTTACGTCACGTGCCTCGTGACTTCATCAGGGGATTCTATCCCCTGATGAAGTCACGAGGCACGTGACGTAACGACGTAGGGATACTGAGATCACGTGACACCCGCACAAGCCGGAGGCCAACAAACTAAGCGGTAGTGGTACCACGATCGCTCCGCTCCGTCTCCGCTTTTTTATTCTATGCTGAATTTTTATCCTATTGATTTTTGTACTTAGTCCAACCCAGTTTGGACTTTTCATTGTTCACTTTTATTGATTTTTAATAAATACCCCCTGCTCTGGCATTGATATATTTCACCATGGGAGGCAATTTTTTTCTCTCTTTTACTTCACTTCCCTATACTCCATCCATGGAGTACTGAACCTGAACCATCTGGAACAGAGGATAACAGGAAGAGGGAACTGCATTGAGAGATCGAGGCCACGAATATAGCAGGACACAGCACTATATGCCTATATATAGCCACCCTAAGGTAAGGGGACTACAACACTCCTTAAGGATTGAATAGATTCTGTACAACATCTTAAAAGAAGACTCCGATTGCAACTCACCCAGTCCACTTTTCTATCACTTCACATAGACTGTCATTTAGTGTCTCACTTGACACTTAGCACCACCTGATTGGTCAATTTAAAGGTCACATATTGACACACAGATGCACCAGGCATAAGGAACTGTTTGTTTGACCATTATACACCATGCACATTGTGGACTTGACCTTGTCAGTTTATTAGTGCCCTTTATGGTCCAATACCAGTTTACTAACATATGGTGTTTGCACATTGTATGTTTTATTATCAGTTGTTAATTTTTTGGTGTTTGCACATTTTCATTTTTCTGAAGCGCTTATCACTATTTCATCTTTATATTTCTACACCAGTGTTTTGTGGACACTCCAGATTGAGCCGCTACAGACCAGTTCATGTGACTATAGTACACTTTTGTTTACTCCCAGTAGCGCATCAGTCCTTTCCTTTATATATTTCTTCACAGTAAGAGCTGTGAAAATGTGAAACAGACTCCCTCCAGAGGTGGTTCTGGCCAGCTCAGTAGATTGCTTTAAGAAGGGCCTGGATTCTTTCCTAAATGCACATAATATAACTGACTACTAAGTTTTGTAGGTAAAGTTGATCCGGGGTAAATCCGATTGCCTCTCGGGGAATCGGGAAGGAATTTTTTCCCCTCCGGTAGCAAATTGGATCATGCTCTGCTGGGGTTTTTTGCCTTCCTTTGGATCAACTGTGGGTATGGAGTTGGGTGTATGGGATGCACTGTGTTTTATTTTTTTTATGGTTAAACTGGATGGACTTGTGTCTTTTTTCAACCTGACTAACTATGTAACTTGGAGGCGGCTGTGCTTGGCTCCCACTCAGCACTAAGTGACTTGGTGTTCCGGGGACCTAAGGCGCACCCTGACATGACGGCCCCCATGCGGACCACCGTCAAAGTATGGGAGCAGATTACAACAAAACTCGGCCCCAATACCATCTCCCCGCGCACACCGTTGTAGGGGCAATCCCAGGCTGGCTTATTTGCAGTCGGTCCCTGATCTGACTCTGTGGGCCAGATATGGGATCACGGCTCTGCGCCAGATTATGTCTGGGAGTGGAATCCTTCCCTATGATGTGTTAAAAAAAGCACTGTCCAGTTACCCTCCACAATGTTTTTCCGCTACTTGCAGTTGAGGCACGCGGTACGGGCCCAGTTTCCTGGGGGGGTTGAGTTGCTGTCGCATGGGGTTGAGACCTTTTTGGTATCCAGAGGGGTGGGTCACATCCTCTCCTCCCTGTACCTTAGATTGTCCTGTGGGGAATCGGTTGTTGGGTCTAAGCTCTATGAGAGATGGAGGGCGGATCTGCCTGCCCTTGCGGCTGATGATTGGGAAGAGGGAATTCAGCAATATATTCCTCTGATGGTCTCTGCGAGGGATAGGTACATACAACTTAAATTTATACACCGAGCATATTATACACCTGTGAGACTCTCTAGGATTTACCCACCTCAAACGGACAGATGTCCCAAATGTGCTACAGACTTGGGTTCCTTTTATAAATGTTGTGTGGGCCTGCCCTGTTATTCAAAGATTCTGGTCAGAGGTGGTGAGCGTCATAAATTCAGTGGGCAATCTGCAGATAGGCCTAAACCCAATTATACTGCTTCTAGGGGTCTGTGATAACATCATACCCAACACACACAAAAGACTGTTTGTATTTTATGCATCCTTCTATGCCAGGAAGGCTATCCTGCTCAAGTGGAAGCAGTCGGAGCCCCCGGCGGTCTCCCAGTGGGGGGCCCTGGTGGACGCCACGTTGACCCTATATAAACTCGCATATATGAACTATAAGTGCCCCCAAAAATTTGACAAGATAGGGGGCGCCTGGACTAACAGGTGATTTGATGGCTTCACACGCTACCACGGTGGGGCTCTCTATCTCTCCCTTTTCCCTCGCCTGGTTTCCTGCCCCCCCCCCCTGCTAATCTCCTCCCCTCCCTCTTTCTTCTTCCCCCGTCCCTTCTCTCTATTGTTCCCACTGGATCTTTAGATCTTGCTCCTCGCGGTGCATCTTGTTCCTCTCTGCGTCCATGCCTATGGCGTAATGATGTAAATCTTTGGTGTCGCTAAGTGTCTTACCAGGTTTCCAACTGGTTTATATGTAATTATGTATATGCCTCTGTTTATTCTGTAATGTATGGCTGCAATGTGTTCTCTTTCCTTTGTTCTTATTGTTTGTCATTTGTTTTCTTTTTATTTCTCCTCTTGGAGACAAATAAAAACTTTTCTGTTAAAAAATAAAAAAATGGAGAATACCTGTTGGTTTGAGGACCATTCGTTGTTTCGAAAGTGTCTCTCGGCTTAGGTAGTCGGCCAACGAATTCCGTGTTGCCGGGACGTATACTGCCCTCAGATCTAACAGGTGCACTTGAGCCCATTCCAATATGGGCGAACTTCCTCCAATAGCATGCAACTCCTGGTGCCCCCCTATCTCTGGATATATGACACCGCTACTTTGCTGTCCATCCTGATCAGGACACTCCTCCCCTCTAGAAGAGGTGCAAAGGCCAGGAGAGTCTGAAAGGCTACTCTGAGCTCCGAAATATTTGCCACTATGCCCTGAGCCCGAAAGTACCACTGTCCTTGGGCTACTCGGTCTAGATAGTGAGATCCCCATCCCCTCTGGCTGGCGTCTGATGTTACTACTTCTGGACTTGGGAGAACTATTGGAATGCGGTTGGAAGGGTGTGTTCACCACTATACTGATTGCTTTACCCGGTTCGGGATGTGAATGATTTGGGTATTGACGTTCCATTCCACTGCCTGAGAAAGGAGTTCTGTAAGACTCGCATATGCCACAGGGGCCACTGTATCATGGGTATGGATGCTGACATGGACCCCAGGGTATTGAGGCAGGCTCTGACCGGTAGACGTCTGGGTGATAATAGATTCTGTATCTTCTGGACTAAGGGCTTCAGCTTCTCTGAGGGGGTTGCACCTGGTTCAACCTGGTATTTAACTCTGCCCCTAGGAACACCCTGACTTGCTGAATGTTCTGTGTGCTGAGGTGATGCCGAAATTTGGAAATGAGACTGATAGATTGAGAACTGAAGGAACTTTTGGAAGGCGGGATGAACCGAAACGTGAAGGTTAATGTCCGAAAAATCTAGAGATAACATCCAGTCTTCCACATTCACCGTCAACAAAATGGACTGAAGGCTTTCCAATTTGAAGGCCTCTATTTTGATCTTCTTGTTGAGCATTTCTAGGTCCAGGACTGGACGTAGATCCCCTGTTTTTTTTTTTGGACCAGAAATAAAGGGGAATAAAATCCCCTCCCTTTCTGGTGTGGAGGTACTTTGGTAGGCTGGAAATGTGTTCTCCAGCATTGTGCCCATGAATTTCCATTTGTGATCGGTCTTGATAGTGGATAGTGTCCATGGATCTGTTTATATGAGTTGCCCATATCTGAGGGATCATACCTGAATTCTCTGCCGGGACGGTAGAATCTAACATCCTTGTACTTGTCAGGAAGATTACACCTGTAAGCGGGGCCCTTCTGGGGCTTTGGTCTCCTATTGGAGGGAATCAGCCAGGGTTTTCCCCCGGTATCTTTGGAGATGGCCGAGTCCAGCTTTGGGCCGAATAAACTGAGCCGTCATATGGAATTTTGCACCAGTTTGATTTGATGCTGCATCCTTTATCCAGGGTTTCAGCCGTAAGGCTCTTCTTGTCATAACTGAGGCTAGCATTGCCCTTGCTGAAGACCTGATAATGTTGACTGAGGCACCTGCCATGAGGTCGCCTGCCTGTTTAAATTTTCCTGCAGGGAGGAAATTATCTTCTCCTGGTCGGCTTCTTCTGGAATAGACTCCTCAACGTTAGCCGCCCCTGCAGCTATAGCTCCAGCTACTGCCGCCGTGGTGATAGCCAGCCTACAAGCTTTCTTCAGTTCTAGATCGATTTTACGAACAAGAACGTCCCGGAAGGTAACTGCGTCTTCAATCAGTAGGGTAACGTATCTAGTGAGTCACATTAAAGGTGTAAACACTGGCCACTCTGAGCAGAATCCACTCTGAATCGACCGTAGTTGCATTGATCAAATAATTGATTTTAAACTCCCTCAAAGGGTACAATTTTGCAAACTTGTTGCTCATACTGTGTCGCTTATGCAGACTCCCAGTTATCCTTTATGAGGTCTTCCAGCTCTTCGATGAAGGGAAAAAATTCAGGATCCCCTTTTTAGCTCCGGGAAATATTTGGGAACCTTCAGAGGTTCTGCCATATCCTCCTCCCGGCTGCTCGCTTCCTCGGCTGAGTGGGCAAATTGTTCAACTAAAAGAAGAGACAACCTGACGCCTGCTCACACTCCTCATTCTCAGAGAGGGTTTCTGAAGCCTTGGCGAAACGGCCGGGTGCTGGCGATGTGCTTGGGGTAGGATCGGACAAAATTAATCCCTGTGTCGATTCTCTTAGGAGCTCTGTAGCTACTCTGGCCTCCGAATCCTCGGTTACTTTGTTGAAGCACGAGCGGCAGGCCAATTCCCCTGGCAAGGCTGGAGCCCCGCATACTTGGCAAGCATTTGCCGTGGGGCGGGTAAGATTGCTCCGTCTGGGGTGAAGGTGATCGTCTGCGGTGGGACCGACTATGACGGGAGTGGCTGTGACACGAGCAGCTATGCCTTGATTGAATAAAGCAAGAGGGTGACCTTGAGTGACTTCTTGCGCCTTCCGCCAGAAGCATGGCTTGAATCTCCCTCTGTGCCGCGAACTTGCGTCGATTGACCCGATAGGGCTACCAAAAATGTAGCGTCAGTGGTCAGGTTCTCTTTTTTTTCTCTTCTCTACTTACCACCTTCTGGACGCCCTTTATACCTGGTCTGCTGATGGTGGTCTGCGAGGGCAGTGGCCCCCATGAGGATAGCAGAGAGACAGCCCAGAAAAGTGGGAAAAAGAGAGAGAAGGGAAAATGTTACAATATCCCCCCCCCCCCAACTATTTTATTAAATTATTTAATAATAATATATATATATATATATATATATATATATATATATCCCCCTATGGTTATGCTTATTTATTATTATATATAAATGTATTATCGTTCTTCTTCTTTTTTTTTTTTTTTACTGTAAATAAATTGGCCGACAAACAGGCTGAGCTGGGACGTCCTTGCACATACCCGGTGCAATCTGCAGAGTGCTGAGAAGGACACGGCGATGACCCCGAGAGTATGTGGGGGGGCAGAGGAACCACGGGGCTCAGTAGAGCTGATGAACACAACAAGCAGACAAGGTACCAAATGGAACTAACCTTGGGTTGTAAATGTAGTGTAACAAATACATACGTGGAAGCACACACTGCACTGGAAGGAAAGAAAGAGGGAAAGTGGGGACCACAGCAAGAATTGAAGCTTCTTTAAAGCTTGCTACAAATGTGCCAGTAAATTTCCATGTGCCCCTGAGACCACCAGAACGGGGTTCCCACCATAAAGCTCATTTAGAGACTGTACAGGAAAGGCATGAACCTGCTGGGGCGATGTGCGGTAAAAGGCATTACTTGCGTGTCCGTCCAATCCGTCAGGTTAGGATAAAAAAGAGAATGGTGTGGGTCGTCTCCCCCTTCAAATTTATAGCTAACCAATCCTGTCAGGTTGTGGGGCCGGAGTCACAACTCAGTGTGTGCTGCCATGAATGCGTCAGGAAATTGGAATGCCACATTTGCAGCAATGAGCCGCACCTGGGGAACAATCATGGATGGGGGTGATTTCCCATCCACCTCCACCTGTATTTAAATGGAAGGAGACCAGTATTAGGTGAGCCACTATACTGTGCAGATCTGTTTGTAACATCATAGGTCAGTCACCACAGAGGTAAGCTAATGGATATTATACCATGTTTGACTACTCTGATAGAGATAATTTGGAGAGATATGAACTTTGTGATGTCTAACTCAGCCCTCAAAATTTCCACTCGCCTACTAGCATTTGGCGAGTGGATTTAGGCTGGGGGCGAGTGATGACAGGGCTGCATGACCAATCTCCCTGCAATCTGTGCCTACACTCAGAGTCCCGATGAGATTGGCGGCCGAAAAGGAAAGGTGCATGCTCGGGAAAAGTAGTCTGGTGAGCCACGCACAGGCAGAGCAGTACACAGGTGCTCTCCTTACAATTTTTATTAAGCCATGGGACCTAACAGTATGACCTCTCTGAGCCTGCTCCCCTCTGCCCGGGCCCCGACCAATGTAGCTGGAGAGCAGAAAGTAATGAGTGAGGTGGAGGGTTGCGTAAATTACCACTCACTGAAAGTTGCCCTGTCATGAGCAGCCTTCCAGTTTGTGCAGTTTTCTTCTCCTTGTGCTCTATGTAAGTGTCCAACAGTTCAGCCTGAGCACTGTGAACAGACTGGTCTCAATGTGTGCTGTGCTATGGTGTCAATGGCTGTGCAGTTGTGTGGATCTCAGCGCTGGATTGTACTCCCTCCCGCTGTGCTGCAGCTCCTCTCCTCTCTGCCAGCCTGAATAAATGGGGGAAGTGGGGACGTGCAAGTGTGGAGCCGCACACACAGGCTCCTGATGACGAGAAGAATGGGAGAGAGAGGATGGATGGATGGGAGTTGCAGAGGAGACCGCAAGAGAATGGGGAAGAGACCCAGTTCTTGTGCCATATCCCTCTGGTCTGCCCCCAGTGCCCTGTCCCTCTGGTCTGCCCCCAGTGCCCTGTCCCTCTGGTCTGCCCCCAGTGCCCTGTCCCATTTTGTTAAAGTTGTTGTTGGTAATATTTATTTTTGTAACTTGATTCTGCATAAAACCATGAGATAATCTACAAGGGCGTGTTTACAGGTGCAATTAGGCACAGGGCAGTGTATTTATTAGGTGGGGCAACTGGTGGCGAGTAACTCTTGAGGCCTGGCTAGTAGCTCAGGACTTGAAATTTTGAGCCCTGGTCTAACTAGTATTCTTTATAGACAAGAATGTGCATTTTTAACTAAATTACTAATTTGTTTATTTGATATATATAGTCAATGGGGGATCACTATGCACACGATTCTTGTGGTACATAGTTAATACACTGCTCAAAAAAATGAAAGGAACACTTTTGAATCAGAACTCCTGGGATATTGATCTGGTCAGTTAAGTAGCAGAGGGGGGGGGGTGTATACAGAGGGGGTAGCAGAGGGGGGGGTGTATACAGAGGGGGTTGTTAATCAGTTTTGGCTGCTTTGCTGTTAATTGAAATTAACAACACGTGCACTAGATGGGCAACAATGAGATGACCTCCAAAACAGGAATGTTTTTTCAGGTGGAGGTGTCTGACGTTTCTTTTCCCTACTCATCTTTTGTGACTGTTTTTCACTAGTTTTGCATTTGGCTAGGGTCAGTGTCACTACTGGTAGCACGAGGCGATACTTGGACCCTATAAAGGTTGCATAGGCAGTCCAACTCCTCCAGGATGGCACATCAATACGTCTCATTGCCAGGTTTGCCGTGTCTCCCAGCACAGTCTCAAGAGCATGGAGGAGATTCCAGGAGACAGGCAGTTACTCTAGGAGAACTGGACAGAGCTGTAGAAGGTCCTTATCCATCAGCAGGACTGATATCTGCTCCTTTGTGCAAGGAGGAACAGGGTGAGCACTGCCAGCAGGAGGCCACTGGTGTGAATGTTTCTGACCGAGCAGAAACGGACTTCATGGAGGTGGCCTGAGGGCCCGACATTCTCTAGTGTGCTCTGTGCTCACTGCCGGACACTGTGGAGCTCAATTGGCATTTTCTATTGAACACCAGAATTGTCAGGTCCACCACTGGTGCCACATGCTTTTCACAGATGAGAGCAGGTTTACCCTGAGCATATGTGACAGACGTGAAAGGGTCTGGAGAAGCAGTGGAGAACTTTATGCTGCCTCTAACATCGTTCAGCATGACCGGTTTGGTGGTGGGTCAGTGATGGTCTGGGGAGGCACATCCATGAAGCATATCCATGAATGACGCACAGACCTCTACAGGCGTGTACCTTGACTGCCATTAGGTATCGGGATGAAATCCTTGAATCCATTGTCAGACCCTATACTGGTGCAGTGGGTCCTGGGTTCCTCCTGGTGCACGACAATGCTGGCCTCATGTGACGAGAGCATGCAGCCAGTTCCTGGAGGATTAAGAAATTGATACCATTGAATGGCGCCCACCTGACCTAAATCCAAAAGAACACCTCAGGGACATTATGTTTCCATCCATCCGGTGCTGCCAGGTTGCACCTCAGTCTGTTCAGGAGCTCAGTGATGCTCTGGTCCAGATATGGGAGGAAATACCATAGGACACCATCCGTCGTCTCATTAGGAGCATGCCCTGATGTTGTCAGGCATGCATACACGCACTTGGGGGCCATGCAAACTACTGAGGACCATTTTGAGTTGTTGCAATGAAATTTCAGCCCTCTGTAGGTGGATACATTTCATTTCCATCTTTCATTCATTTCATCCATGTGCCATTCTTTCATTCCTAACACATTACCCAGTCCATATCAGTATAGATATCCAGCATGAGATTTTTGCCCATTGAGATGTGATATGTTTTCAAAATGTTCTTTTAATTTTTTTTGAGCAGTGTACTTTCTCTTCATATACCTCTAAATTTTTTTATTTTTTTTAACTCTTCACAATCATAATTCCATATACTGCCCATACCTTTTTATTTATTCACTCACAAGCTTACTTTTTATAGACACGCAGGACACCTACCTATACCATTTAGTTGACCTGGATGCTCTTCTTTTAGTATACACTTGGAGGTATGTGACCTGTTCTATCCCTACCAGATTATATATAGAATTTGGTTTATATCATAGACCACATCTCCAGATTTTGCCTTTGTGTCAATGCTAGGTGGTCTCAGTGTGCACCTTTTGGACCTTGTAAAGGGACTGAAGACTTCCTATCCTCTTATTCAGCCCTTGTCCTTTCTATCTATCCTCCCCTTTTCTTTTGGGAATGTGCACACCTGTATATGGTGATGGCATCATGCAATGGCTTTCTACTGATTTTTATGAATTTGGCTTTTATCCTATGAATGAGGAGCACTTTGTTAGTACATTGTTACGACACCCAGTGTATGAAACGGTTTAAAGCCATTTAGGATATTCCATTCTTGAACACAAGGCTCTGTGTTTAGGAATCCCTTACAGCAGCTGATGACTCAGACATGACCTTTAGGCTAGACTTGCCGTCTGGTAGCTCAGAAGACACAATCGACATTATCACAAATACACTTTCACATAATTGCAGGGTCAATTAGCACAAGCAGCAATGAGATCTAATGACTCTTAAATGTAACTTCCTGGAATGCCCTAATAAGGAGTTTTACTTCCTGGGCATAGCTCTCACAGTGTACAGAGGATAACATCTTCATATTTCTTGAGAGATATTGTTAATGAATGTTACCGGCCCATTTTAAGTAGTCCAAGATATATTTTCTCAGTCACCCTATGCCCCTAATGTACATTATTTAGACATAAGAGTTGCATGGGAATCTGATGCAAGGGTATCTCATACTTTCTAAGGGATTCTGGGTTCCACAGGCCCTCCCGTTACATCCCGTTAAAGAGACCCCAGACGGGTTGACTCCGAAGTTAGTCCATAGTTTCATTCCCCCAATGCCGGTATCCACCCAGTACCTCAAACAAATTGCTCCAAACAGAGCATTACTTACCCAGCCAACCTCTGCCTCTCTCAGAGAACATACCAGCCGCTGGGGAGAAGCCTGGACTGGCCCTTCTCCCTGGAGTCCTTTCACTCACTGGAGAGAAGACAGGGTGACTGGACTCAGTCGGTCATGCTGTTGGGGATCTGGGCCAACTGCCCAGCATCCCTGGAGTATACAAGTGGAGACTGAATTCCCATCCACTTGTGGTAGGTGAAAATGCCCCAGTGCTTGCAAAGAAAGGCTGACATCCTCCTGACTCAGTGTCGCACCATTTTCTGGGGTTGTGTCAGTGAAGACCAAAGTCCCATCCACTACCACAGGAACTCCCTCTTCTGTTAGTTAAGAGCAGAGGCCAGTAGCACTCTGCTCTGTTGCCAGCCCTTCTGCTGGGTTGCTGTGAGTGGAGACCGCAGTCCCATCCCCCCAATATCAGCTAAAGCTGCAATTGTGTGCAGAGGCCAGTAGCATTCTGCCCTGCTGACAGTGATTCAGCTGGGAGTAAAAGCTTTACCACCTACCAGCTTGTCACTGGAAAGAGGGGCCACCTGTCCCAGCTCCCTGGGACTCCACAGTTGTTTCCGGTGCTGGGCAGATGTTGGTAGCACTCTGTCCTGTTGCCAGCACTTCTGCTGGAAATCCCACACCATCTGCTCTGGCTAACTGTTGGGGAGGGAAAATGGCTGCTTCTCCTCCCTGCATCTCTGAAATCCACTGGGAAAAAGGAACCATCACCTTCTCACCTTGGGCCTCTGAAACTGCCACAGGTGTAGAGCAGGGGTCTGCAGTACTCTGTCCTGCTGCCAGTACTTGAGCAGGTGATGCATAATCCATAACATCCTCTGAACAGTCCATTAAGTCCATACATTCTGTAATCTGTGGCTGGGGAGATGAGCCAACTGCCCCAGCTCCCTGGAACTCCACAGTTGTTGCCATTTCTGGGTAGAGTTTGGTAGCACTCTGCCCTGTTGCCAGCACTTCTGCTGGGGGACTCCACATCATCCCCTTCAGCTTTGGGGGTGGCAATCTCCAGATTTTCCACTGCCGATTCTTCAGCCAGGATTTCAGAGTTGTCAACTGGTATTTCCTGATAGTCCCAGGCAAAGGGAGCCCACCCTGCTGCTGAGCAGAGTCTAGCAGCTGTCTGTAGATGATCTCCAGCTCCCATTCCTGAACAGCCAAAAACTCCAAATCTTCCTGTGCCCAGTGCCCTTCCGAGACATTCAGTCTTCGCTCTCTGTGCTCCATTATTTCCTCCAAAGGCCACTCCTGATCACGCCCAAAGTCAGGGTCCCTGGACAGCCTCAAATACAATAATCCCATGCCATCACAGTCAAAGCCTTCTGTGGGGCTGTCATCCGCTGACCACGGGCACTCTTGGGCTACATACCACCAGAGGGCTCTGTAGCTCTTGTCTAACCGCATCTTTGCTCAGATCAGCCTGCTTAACTCAGCTGCCCACTCCTGCTTTGGTTGTTCCCCCAATAACAGCAATAGTACTTCATACTGTGACCAGTACCTTACATGGATGGAGGGAGAACTTTTCCTTGGTGTTGCTGCTCAAGAGCTAGCGCTTTCTTCCAGAGTTCGCAGCAGATAGAATCAGACCATCCCAGCAGGACCTCCTCTGATACTGGTCCTCTATGCTGTATCTGCATCTCTTGCAACCTCCTTCTGAATTCCTCTTCCATGGCAGCTGGTATCTCTACCTCTCCTCTCCTTTAAGTTGGTGTTGCTGTGACACCTCTTTGCTGTAGCCAATTTGCATCCACAGTCACTTTAACTAGGTCTATGATCTCCACTGGAGGGTTAGGACCATAGGGTGCCAGTCTTATTTTAACAGCCTGATCAAAACTTGCCTCTTAGGGTGTCCTGTCTGTTACGCTGGGCCTTTTGTTTATGTTGGGTCTTTTGGCTCCATCCATTTCAACTAGTTCTGCGATAGTGTCCCTTTTCTTATGGTTGTTGGCTTGTCAACCCCGATTCTTGAGGGAAGAGAGCTTTAGTCATTCATACTGTGCTTCCATTGGCCTGTGTCCTCTTGTAGCTGTCCTTCTGGGCTGTGGAAACTATTCTCACTGCTTGCCACTAGTGTAACGACACCCTGCGTATGAAAGGGGTTAAAGTCGTTTAGAAACCATGAATCAGACTGAGACAGAAGTACAGTTAAATCACCCTTGTTTAATTATTAAAAAAAGTAAATAGAACATAGCCAAAGTTCAGTAACCAAAACGGATAGTCAGATAAGTTAGGAAGTCAGAAAGCCAGAGATCAGCCTAGTGGTACAGCAAGCAGGATCTGGAAGCAGAAGGGACATCAGCCAAACAAATCTTTAACAGGCATGCAGGAGAGAGTCTCTGTGATGTTGACCAGGCAAAGGCAGAGAAGATCTGGGCTGGACAGCTTAAGTAAGCCGGACTGTCAAGCAGGATATCATCAACAGGTGAGTCACTGTGGAAAGATAGGAGCTGGCAATTAACCAACAGCTGAGGGGATAACTCAGCGATGGAAGGGCTGAGCCCAGCCCTGACACCACCTTTACAAAACTCTCCCAAAACGATCAGGGAGCCCAGTAAGGATGTGACCAGCGGCATCTGGTTCCTGGAACACAGTGAGAGGAACTAATGTTGTTCCTCCCACTGTGTGATGCCAGAAACAAAAAGCGACAAGGATTTTTCCAGTTTTGGTTCTTTGTTTACCTGGCCGTTACCGGCCTGTGAAGCAGCTGATCAGACAGATCTGTGTTCGATTGGCTTCACTGGAGGCCAGAGGAGAGATCTGGGATCTAACAGATGCCAGATCTTTCCATAAAGAGAACATGTCACAGCTGATGCTAGCACATAAAAGTGATTAGCAATAAAAGTGATTAAAATTAGAGAGGGAGTGTAAATTTCTGTCCTGTGCAGAATCACGCAACTGTACATGATCCTACCCTAAGGCCGCGTACACACGATCGAACATGTCCGCTGAAACTGGTCCGCCGACCAGTTTCAGCGGACATATCCGATCGTGTGTACGACCTAGCGGACAGGTTTTTCCAGCGGACAAATTTCAAAGCATGCTTTGTAATTTGGTGGGAGCTGTGGTGGCTCAATGTGATTGGCACTGCGCTGACAAGCCGTTCACCTCTGCAGCATGTAGCCGAGACCAGGTTCGGATCCTGGTCTCGGCTACATGTGAATTGAGTTTGGTGGTCTCAGCCCGGCTCCCGGTGGGTGTGCTATGCAAGGTACGCCTGTGCTTAGTATGCCCACCCACCCCCCCCCCCCAAAAAACACCACACTTGCACGCACACGAAATTGGTTTAACACACACGCACTTTGGCCATGAGGTCTCCTAAAATAAAGAGAGGCGAAGGACCTACAGGGCTGGCTGGGTGGGCTAGACCCCCCTCACTCCCTCATAGGGGGAGTCCCTCTGCCCCGTTGGGGTCCCGTTGGGCCCCAGTCGGGCTCCCAAGTGGAGCAGGTAGGGCGGGGTGAGTGGGAGGCCCCCCTCACACCCGCCATTGCCACCGGGGGCATGGAGAAGGATGGCGATTGCCTCCGGGGGGAGGGTCTGCCTACTCCCAACTCCTGCAGTCCGGCTCCTCTCTCTCGAGTTCATGCACAAAATACACTTTAAAAAAAAGAAAGGCAGTTTGCCTATGTAAATAAGGCAGATCGCCGTTCTGTGAGAAGTAAAGGTTGTGATCCTGTGTTCCTACAAAGGCAGGAACACAAATCTCTGCATTACGAAAGTACATGCACTGCCCCTACAGTTAGAAAGCACTCCCTATGCACACATTTAACCCTTTGATCACACCCCTGTTAACCCCTATAGTTAACAGTCCATATTTTTAGCACTGATCACTGTATTGGTCCCCAAAGAGTGTCACTTAGGGCCAGATTCTCAAAAGAGATGCGACGGTGTATCTCAAGAAACACCGTAGTATCTCTGTTTTTTTGTCCGGGTATCTATGCGTGTGATTCCTAGAATCACTTACGCATAGATATACGGCGTAGATCCGACAGGTGTAAGACACTTACACCATCGGATCTTAGATTTAATTCCTTCGCTGGCCGCTAGGTGGCCTTTACGTTGATTTCTCATTTGCCTATGCAAATGAGCCTAATATGCCGATTCCCGAACGTTTTTATGCCGCCTCGTTGTCGTTTACGTAAGCTATATGAGGGGTAGGCTTACCAAGTTCCGTCGTATGCCATGTTAAGTATGGCGTCGGGTCAGCGTTGTCTTTTTCCGTCGGTTACGTCGTTTTACTAAGTCGTTCGCGAATAGGGCATTGCGTAAGTGACAATCACGTCGTTTTCACATCCGTTTCAACTACGTTTTCCAACGTGAGCTGGAGCATGCGCACTGGGCTTTTTTCCCGGCCGGCGCATGTGCAGTTTGATCGACGCGGGGCGCGCTTAATTTAAATACAAGCCGCACCCTTTGAAGTACGCGGGGATACGCCGGGCCATTTACACTACGCCACCACAAACTACGGAGCAAGTGCTTGGAGAATACGGCACTTGCTCCAGTAAGTTGCGGCGGCGTAGTGTAAATGGCTTCCGCTACGCCGCCGCGGATTCTACCAGAATCTGGCCCTTCGTGTCCAATTTGTCCGCCACAATATCGCAGTCCTGCTATAAGTCACTGATCGCCACCATTACTAGTAATTCTGTAAATCTATCTAATAGTTTGGTTTGCGCAAACCTTATAGCATCTACAATCAATTTAAACTTATTGGGATTTTTTTTTACCAAAAACATGTAGCAGAGCACATATTAGCATAAATAAATTCGATTTTTTTCCCCTTTTTTTTTATTGAATATGTTTTATAGCAGAACGTTTTTTTTTTTCAAAATTGTCTGTCTTTTTTGTTTACAGCCCAAACAATACCACCAAAAGAAAGCTCTAATTGTGGGGGGGAAAAAAAGGATGAACATTTGATTTGGGCACAGCGTTGCACTACCGTGCAATTGTCAGTTTGTAAAATAAAGCATCTGAGCCATGTTTTCTGCTGGTGTTGGTCCACTGTATTTCATCAAGTCCAAAGTCAGTGTAGCCCTCTACCAGGAACTTCTGGAGCACTTCATGCTTTCCTCTGCTTTATGGAGATGCTGATTTCATTTTGCAGCAGGACTAGGCACCTTCCCACACTGCCAAAAGTACCAATACCTGGTTTAATGATCATGTTATCACTGTGCTTGATTGGCCAGCCAATTCATCTGACCTAAACCCCATAGAGAATCTGTGGGGTATTATCAAGATGAGAAACACCAGGAGAAACAATGCAGATGAGCTGAAGGTCGCTAACAAAGGAACCTGGGCTTCCAAAACACTTCAGCAATGCCACAGGCTGATCTGCTGGGGGCGTGTTCTAGCGATGGAGGAGTAAAGACGTGTGTCCCCTCAGCTCTGTATCAACCGCATCTTTTCCATCAGCATAGGGGTAGATTATACTCACAGCGGGCTCAGGTCATGTCAAGCATCGCCGGACTTCCTCACAGCCATTGCGCATAGATCGTTACCGACACAGGCAGCTGGATTCCTTCTTTTTTCAAGGCCGTGGGACAGGGACCAAAGCTTTTACCAGCTTTGGCGTCTCCGATACATTACCCGAGGTCAGTAAGCGAGTCTGCCCTCCCCAAATCACCATTACATTTGCCAACACAGCCATGAAAAGGTGTGCTGTGTTTTGTTCTCCCCTCCTGTCAGAAGAGTGCTGGTCTTTATAGTCCATGAGACCAGATCGCTCTTACTGTAGATTGCATTGCACTGTACACACACACAGCGCCCCTATCTCCTCCAAAGGCTGCTCAGTGCTCCCCTCCCAGCAGCAACAAATGTGGATAGGGGGCGGTGTGTGTACCAAGGGAGGATCCAGAGTCTAGTTTCGGTAGGGGCACTCCCAGAAAATAAGGTGTTGCTTACAGAACTGTATTTAACATATTTAACGTATCATACAGTCTTCTAACCTTGTTTACAACCGTGACACTGTTTTAAAGTGTTACATGCATCTGATCACAATGCCGGTATCATATTTATTCCTACTGAGACACACAACCACTTTATCCCAATATGACATGCTGGTGCAGGTCCCTGAATGCACCCTGCATGCATTCTGGGCACCGCATGCATTACATTGGGATATAGCGGCTGTGTGTCTCAGTAGAAATAAATGGGATGCTGACATTGGGATGCATGTAACACTTTAAACATCCCCAAGCCAGTAAAAGACAGCTCTGCGTGCTAGACGCATGTCTGCAGCATGCCCTGTGTGAATGAAGCCTAAAGATTAATTTTTCTGTCATTCTATATAATCATTATTATCATGATAATCACACAATACAGGTGCTGTGGCTCAATGCACCTGTACTGTGTGATGATCATAATGATAATGATTTGTAATTGTAATATGGCACATGGAGGGGGTTAATGTACTCTCTGACCAGTGATAAATAATTAACCTCTTTGTGCTGCATTAGTGGCAATGTTTATAAACCCCTTCATGCTGTAGCATAAAAGGGGTTAATTAACACTGATGGTGCCAATGACTGTCATTAATGCAGCACACAAAGGGGTTAATTGCCACGGGTCAATAATACTTAGGTGAGTACATTAACCCCCTCCAGGCTCCATGTGCTATATTACAATTTGCATTGTAAATTATTTAACCCCCCCTCCCCCAAAGCATTAACTTCACATATCTAAGACGTAGGTGTTAAATACGGCATTGTTATGCAAATGAGCTACGTGATTACTCACTTGCAGACACTGAGCTCTGGCTACAGGTCCTGACTCTTGCCAGCATCTTCTCTTCAATCCCGCGCTCCCAGCCTCTGAATCATGACGTCAGACCGGCCGGGACTAGGAAGCTCCTGTCGGGTAGAGATCACTCAGCCTGACAGGGAAGTGAAGTAACACTCGCACCGTTCTGCTGCTACTCTGCAGGTGTGTAGCAGTGGTCCTGGTGTCACCGCAATCCCCACCCCTATAGTGACACTACTGGGTTCCTCTAAATTAACTGATGGGGCCCAGGGAATATATCTTAGGCCACCTGGGAGCTGAGGGAAGCAGAAAAATAGTCCCTTCAGATGATGCCTCGTAACGTGAATCTGCAATTGGCAATTTCCCCGTTGCCACCCCCTGGATCCGCCCCTGGTGTGTACAGTGCCATGCGATCTACAGTAAGAGCGATCCGGTCTCATGTACTGTAAAGACCAGCGCTCTTCTGACAGGAGGGGAGAACAAAACACAGCACACCTCCCGCCAGCACTTCTTCTCTCACCGCTCCAGGCTCCAAGCTGCCATCTCCTCGTTTCAGCTCTGAGTGCGGGCAGGGGAAGCAGCTCAGCAGCGGCCGGGGGGGGCATAACAACCCACTCCGGCATCCCCTAAATCCAGCCCTGTGTCTCTCACCTAGCAGCTGAAAGCCGCGGGAGCGAGATGGAGAGAAACCGGCTTTGAGTTGCTGGGTGTGAGACGCTGTCATTCTCTGCTCCACCGATTCTCCTGCTGTCCGGGCCCCCTGTATGCCCGGGCCCCCTACAGAAGGGCTGGTGGTCCCCCCCTATCAGCGGCCCTGGGGATGAAGACCTGAAAGGCCATATCTGGTCTCTCCCCACAAAACAGAACCTGGACAGGGTGAAGAAAGCTTCTTTTTTTTTTTTAAAT
Organism: Rana kukunoris; assembly: GCA_029574335.1. Lineage (NCBI taxonomy): Eukaryota > Metazoa > Chordata > Amphibia > Anura > Ranidae > Rana > Rana kukunoris. The sequence goes on from CM056055.1 coordinate 70,512,872, forward strand.
CAAATAGACGTTTATTTAGAGAACAACAAAATAAACATTTTACACAGCACAGCACAAACAGTTGTGTATCCACAGGGCAAAGAAATAGCAATTCCAATGAAAACAAGAAATAGATATTAAAGCATAGTAGATTTATACACCTTCTAAGTCAAAGCACTCAGCCCAGTATCCCATCCACTTATATGCTTCGCAAAGCATTTCAGGTGACATCATATAAACCCAGGCAGGAGAGCAAAAATGTACAATCCTCTGAATCATACCATAATAGATTATATACAAACCCTATACCAGAACCATAGACCATCGTGAGTGCCATAATCCCTCCCACGCCAATGAACCGCCCCCTTGAGCCAGCAGTCGATCCATAACCAAATTAACCGGGGGCCAGACCCGGAATCTCCAACCATCGAGCCCAAATCTTTTGTTCACACTCCCTCTATTATTTATCCCTCTATATGTACTTTTCTAATCTAATAGTATCTCCCATGTGATTCCGCCAATCCCTCACCGTCGGGGGTTCCTCTGACTTCCAATGTTGCAGAATACGTTTTCTAGCCTGAAACAGGGCTCTCGCTATACCCAACCTAATGGAATCCTCCTCCGGGATGTCAGCAATAATTCCCAACAAGCACATATTAGGGTGTGCAGTAAGCTGCACCTGGAAAGCAGCATTAATCGTATCTAAGACTTCCGACCAGTAAAGGTGCAGTTTGGGACACCGCCACAACATGTAGATCAGATCTCCATGGTCCCTCATGCATCTAGTACAGGAAGGATCCTCTGGAACCCCCATGCTTACCAATCTAGCCGGGGTATAATGCACACGTAACAATATGTACAGCTGAGACAGCCTTTGAGCTACATTAAGAGAGCTCAGGGGAATTGCTGACATAGCCTCTTCCCACTGGTCCTCCTCAAATGCTCCAACATCCCTCTCCCACTTTGAAATGATACTGGCTGTGTTGTCAGCGAGTAACCTACTGAGGAGCATGGAATATCTGCAGGAAATTAAGACTTTAAACAAAGTCACTTCTCTCATGTAATTAAAAATCGACGTTGGACTTTCAGTCCAGCCATCGTCATCTGCTTGGGCCTTTACTGCATGTTGGAGTTGGAGATAATAAAACCGCATAGAGGCAGGGAGCTGAAAATCAGCCTGTAGTTCTGAAAACGGGCGCAATTTACCGCCTCTAAAAATTTCCGTCATATACTTAATCCCGTAGGGTTGCCATCTCATACCATATTGTAGTTTGTCCAACTCCAAGTATTCCCCCAAATGGGGCTATGCCTAGTAAAACCCTCTACTTGTAAAGTTCTAGCCTTGTTCCAAATTTTTTGCATTAAATTGTACGTCGGGAACAGCTTGTTGGACTTAGCGAATCTCAGCACCTTCAAGCCCTCTTCCACCTCCCCCCAATTACAGAATGGAATAACTGCGCCACGGGGTCCACCAGGTTTAATACTGGGTTTCCAGGGGAACACATCACTCTAGCAATGTGCTGAAGTTGGGAAGCCAGATAATACAGCCAAGGGCTTGGCAGAGCAAGCCCTCCCGCCTTTTTCGGGCGTTGAAGCTGCTCCAAAAGAACAAAACATAAAATTAAAAAAGCACACTGCCAGTGTCTCAGCTCACTACTTTCCCAGCAGATGCCTAGTAACGGCGAAACGCAGCGTTGGGTGGAGCCAAGGACTCAGACGTTATCGCACACCAGTTGGTCAGGCGTGAGTTGAGACACTGGCAGTGTGCTTTTTAAATGTTATGTTTTGTTCAACTTGTTTGGATGTCAGCAACCTGCTCGAGATAATAAAGAGCAAGGGCCATATTCAGGTAGATTGGCGCATCTTTAGGCGGGCGTAGCGTATCGAATATACGCTACGCCGACGAGGCGCAGAGCGGCGAGCACACTATTCACAATGGAAATGCTCCCAACGTTGCGTCGGCGTAACGTAATTTCGTCGGCGTAACGTAATTTCGTCGGCGTAAGGCAGCGTAAGTGTAAGTGGGCGTGACCTTATGCAAATGATGATCCGAGCGTGGTGCAATGCTTTTCGCCCGGCGTATCTAAAACGGCGCATGCGCACAATGCTCACAACTATGCCGGCACAACTTCCTGGGATACGCCGGGCCACCGGCTTACGCCGAGGGCATAAATACTCCCAGACATGCGCCCCTCCGACGCAAAAGTACATCCTGCTCCCCCCCCCCCCGAGCAAGGTACTTTTGTTGTGCGATGGCTGCTGTAGTTTCAGTGAAGGACAAGAGGAAGAGGAATTTCTTGCCACAGGAGAAGGCAGTCTTCATCTCTGCCATTGAGAGGTATGATGTCTTCCTCCATGGTGCCCAGAGTCGCGATACCAGCCGGGCCAGGAAACAGGTCATCCTGGAGACCATCGCCACTGAAGTTAATTCCCTTGGCAATGAGACCCAGACAGCCAAGGACATTAATAAAAAAATTACTGACTTGAGGCGCTATGTTCGGGAAAAGGTGGCCGCTATCAGGAAGCACCAGAGGGGCACGGGGGGTGGACCACCATGTAAAGTGAGTTTGACCCCGGAGGAGGAGGTGGTCGCCCGGTGTCTGGAGAGGGAGCAGTTGGAGGGCGTGGAGGGCTTTGATTCCGTTGATGATGCCTCGAGGACAGGTAAGTGTTTTTTATCCCCCATTCGGTGTGTAGCATGTGAGGGCGTGGAAGGGGACATGTGACAAGTGTGTGGGTCCACCAACATGTGAATGCTTTGTGTCATCCACAGATGTGCAGGAGGGAGCGGGTCCATCTGCAGCCGGTGGCCATCCCATGCCATCCCCAGGAACATCCTCAGCCTGACCCCCTAGGAAGCCAAGATCCAGCGGTGGAGGGGAGTGGCCACACCTCTCCTCTGGAGGTGGTTGAGGAGGAGACTGTGAACCTTGTGCAGGCTTGCCTCTATTTCAAGGAGTCCTCTGTGCTGGGCCCTCTCACACCCCTCCCATCAGGGGAAGCCCCTCTGGCTCAGCCACCAGCAGGGGAAGCCCCTTAAGGGCCTCACCTTACAGCCGGTCCCAAGCATCTTCTGCCCCCAGGAAGGCGACACGGAAGACCAGGGGTGTTCCTGATTCCGTGCAGGAACAAATTGCAGACGCGGCATAGCCGGGCACCTGCACCGGGTGGCAGACAGCCTGGCCTCCTCAGCACAGATTCCAGATGGCCTGCAGGATATCAGTGCCAATTGTGCTGCAGTGGTCACCAGCCTGGGGGAGCTGCAGGCCACCACAGAAAACCTTGTGGCAGAGGTTCAGACCCTTACTGGGGCCAACACAGCTGCCATCCAGGAGGAGGGGAGGCAGAGGCAGTGCAACCAGCGGCACAACATTACCCACCAGCTGAGGATGCAGGCCCAGAACAATCGGTTCCTCAGCCGCATTGCTGTGGCCTTGGAGGGCAGGCAGCCATCACCTGCCAGGAGTGGCAGACCTGGGGATGAGCCACCTCCAGATGCCCCATCCAAGGCTCCCCCCAGGCAGCTGAGGAGCCAGAGAGATGGAACCAGGCGCAGCCCACGTCAGGGCAAATGAGTGCCGTATTTTTTTTGTTGTGCTCACAGTATGAGCTTCTTTAGGTTTTTTATGTGCTCAGGATATGAGTTATTTTAATTTGGATATGCTCAGGTCATGAGGCTTTTATTTTTTTTATGACTGCACACGGTCAGTAGTGCAGGCTACAGTGTGACTGGTGTGTGAATGTGGGGGTGACACTCCTGCCAGTAAGGGGTGTCACCCTCGGTCGTCGGGGAGAAGTTATCCCCACGACCGTGTGAATGTGGTATGAATGGACAGCAACATAATTGGGGCCTTGACGCGTTGCTGCTCCCAAGTCCTGCATGGTGGACTTGGGCTAATCCAATGTGAGGTGGATGCGGTATGTGTAAGCTATGGACCACAGTCGTGTGCATGCGTGCATTGTCCGTGTGCCATGATGAATGTGTGTGTTTAACATCCAAAAATGCCTACCGCAAAGCATCTCCTGACTGCTCTTCCCTCAGCAGACGGGGTAGCCTCAGTTAGGGGGGACTGTGTGGTTCGGGGGTCAGGTCATCACATATGTCAATCTGCAGGCCCTTTCTCACAGCGTAGTTGTGCAGCATGCAACATGCAGCGATGATCTGGCACACAAAGTTTGGGGAATACAACAGGGCCCCCCGGACTTATCCAGGCATCGGAAACGGGACTTCAGGAGGCCAAATGTGCGCTCCACCACTGCACGGGTACGTATGTGTGCATCATTGTATCTTCTCTCTCCTCTGGTTTGGGGATTCCGGTATGGAGTCAGGAGATGGGGCCTAAGTGCATATGCCGAGTCACCTGGAAGGGAAAAGACAGGAGGATGTTAGTCATGCATGTGCCCCTCGTGATGTCTGCATCATGGGGTCGGACAGTCATGCCTGACTCACATGTCACTCACCAACCAGCCAGCTGTCCCTGTACACGTTCTGTTCGAATTATGTTGGGATGTTGCTTTGACGGTATATGTAGCTGTTGTGACTGGACCCCGGGTGTTTGGCACGGACGTGCCATATGAGGCATTGGGCATCGGCTATCACCTGTACGTTGATGGAATGCCAATGCTTCCGATTACGGTATATGTGCTCTGTGGCACAGGGGGGCCATAGTGCCACATGTGTGCAATCAATGGCACCCACGGTGCGTGGGAATCCGGCAATTCTGTAGAAATCCTGCATTGCCTTCTGCCGCAGATGCTCATGGGTGGGTCTGATGATGTGGTGGGGCATGTGTCTGAGGATTGCGGGGGCAACCTGGTGCACACATCTGCTCATGGTGGATTGTGACATCCCAGCCACAACTCCACTTGTACGCTGAAAAGATCCACTGGCAAGGAAATTCAGTGTTGCCAGTACCTTGACCAGTGTCTGCACTGCTTGTGAGCGGTGTGTCTTGCTGGTGATGTCATCATGCAGGGTTGTGGCTAATTCCAGGATGGCATCAGGGCTGAATCTGAAGATGCGATACACCTCCGATTCCCCCATGTCAAAGACGTTCATGCGCGTGTGGTATATCCTCTCCCGTGCCCTCCTACGTGACGGTGGACACAGTAGTAGTTCTAGGACCACAGCTGCCCCTGGCATGTTGGCAGACAGATGTGTTGTGCTGCAAATGGGGTTGCTCAGCTTGCTTAGCTCATCCGTAATGGTGCTGCTGTAGCTGCTCTCCAGCTGATCTGTGCACGTCTGGTGCAGAGATAAACTAGCTTTTTGATGGAATAACTTTAGGCCGGACGTACGACTTGCGCGCACCGCGCGTAGCCTGCGTCGGGCGCACGTACATGCCTGAATCGCGGTATCTCCCTCATTTGCATATTTGAATAGGAAATCAATGGGAACGCCAGATGCGTCCAGGGTAAATATGCGCCCACGATACACCTGCGTAGGAAAGTTACGTCGGTCGGAGGAAGCCTACTTTCAGGCGTATCTCGTTCTGTGGGTACGGCGCATAGATACGACGGCGCATATTTACACTTGCATACGTCGGCGTAAGTCTTTCTGAATCCGGCCCCAAGTGTTTTACCTGCACCATGAAGTTTTTTCTTCTTTTTTCCATTATCGTATACATTGCTTGCTGAACATCTGGTAAGCGGCCATTTATCTACCTTATTGCTAAGAAGTGTCTAAGCTGACAACCTGCGAATCAGTTGCTACAGTACATATGGGAAAAAACACCTAATCACAAAAGTGAAAGAATGGCGGACTTTGAGGCAGTGCGGAAGTATGTTAAAAAATATATATTTTAATACAAAACTAAAAAATACAATTTTACAATATAGAAAAATATTATTGACATAGATAGAATATAACCATATGGATTATAGATTCATAGATAGTGGAACAAATCCTTTGAAGTCGCCTACGCGTTTCGCCATTGGGCTTCCTCAGGACGAGACAAACAGGATTTTTTAGGAGAATATAAACAGTTGTATAATCTGGAACAATATATGTAACATTAGTACAGTATTGAAACTTTATTTCTGGTTGATATAAAACATAAGGAAAGAACATAAATGCAAAATTGAAATTAAAATTAAAAAATCGTAAAGGAAGAAGATTTCATGTATGCATATATATGTACAGCGTGGCTACGTCACCTAGTGCATCACGATAGGTACCGTATTTATCGCGGTATAACGCGATCCCGCGTATACCGCGCACCCCTAAAGTTACCCCCAATCCTGTGGAAAAAAAAGTTATTTTTGTACTTACAGTTTTGGTGTCTTGCGTGGCGTCCATCGGCGGCCTCGTCGGGTCCGGCGTCCTTCTGCGGCTTCAGGTGTCCTCTTTGGCGGGTCCGGCGTCCTTCTGCGGCATCGGGTGTCCTTCTGCGGCGGGTCCGGTGTCCTCTTCGGCGGGTCCGGTGTCCTCTTCGGTGGGTCCGGTGTCCTCTTCGGCGGGTCCGGCGTCCTCGCGTCCTCCCCGCTCGTTTCCCGCGCCGAGTTTTGAATACTGCACCAGCATATACCCAGCGCAGTACACTCGGGCAGGCTCGGCAACTGTACGTCCAGGACGTGACCACGGAAGAAGCCGAGACTGGCTGAATATACCCGAGTGTACTGCTCTGGGTATATGTCGGCGCAATATTCAAAACTCGGCGCGGGAAATCGGGTATCGGCGTATATCGCGCACCCACGATTTTGCCCTGATTTTCAGGGCAAAAAAGTGCGCGATATACGCCGATAAATACGGTATATTCATCCACAGTGCTCCGGACATCAACAGAATGCCAGAGTTATTCAAGTAAGACAGAGTCACTTATTATGACGTAGTGGAAGAATCTAAACAAAAATATATATCATTTTCAGTATATACTGTTGCCGGCAAAGTTGTAAAGGGTTCCTCAAGAAATGAGACAAAGCAAGGAAAGAAAAATCTATATAGTATAAGATTACACACAGAAGGGATAAGTAAAGAGGCCTGTATAGTATAAAGTTAACGGATATTCTCAAGCAAACATACCAATAATCCTTAACCACTTAAGACCCGGACCAAAATGTAGGTAAAGGACCTTGCCCCCTTTTGCGATTCGGCACTGCTTCGTTTTAACTGACAATTGCGCGGTCGTGGCTCCCAAACAAAATTGGCGTCCTTTCTTTCCCACAAATAGAGCTTTCTTTTGGTGGTATTTGATCACCTCTGCGGTTTTTATTTTTTGCGCTATTAACAAAAATAGAGCGACAATTTAAAAAAAATGCAATATTTTTTACTTTTTGCTATAATAAATATCCCCCAAAAATATATAAAAAAAACATTTTTTTTCCTCAGTTTAGGCCGATACGTATTCTTCTACGTATTTTTGGTAAAAAAAATCGCAATAAGCGTTTATCGGTCGGTTTTCGCAAAATTTATAGCGTTTACAAAATAAGGGATAGTTTTATTGCATTTTTATACATTTTTTTTTTTTTACTACTAATAGCGGCGATCTGCGATTTTTTTCGTGACTGCGACAATATGGCGGACACTTCGGACAATTTTGACACATTTTTGGGACAATTGTAATTTTCACAGCAAAAAATGCATTTAAATTGCATTGTTTACCGTGGAAATGACAGCTGCAGTTTGGGAGTTAACCACAGGTGGCGCTGTAGGGGATGTGAGACCTAGTGTGTTTGTTTACAACTGTAGGGGGGTGTGGCTGTAGGTGTGACGTCATCGATCGCGTCCCCCTATTACAGGGATGACGCGATCGATGCTGCGGCCACAGAGAAGCACGGGTAAGCCGTGTGTACACACGGCTCTCCCCGTTCTTCCGCTCCAGGGACGGATCGCCGCACTCCAGCGGCGATCGGGTCCGCGAATCCCGCGGTCCCGGTCCCGGAGCTTCGGACCGGGTCGCGGGCGCGCGCCCGCGACCCACGGCTGGGTACTAAAATCAACGTATATATACGTTGATGTGCCCAGCCGTGCCATTCTGCCGACGTAAATGTGCAGTAGGCGGTCCTTAAGTGGATATAGTAACATCAATGGTAATAATCCCCGGGTGCCAGGGACTGTATGATACAACAAGCCACCAAAGTGGATTCCAGGAGCTCTGCCACGATGACAAAAATTAGACAGCAGCCCCTTTTCTGTAAAGGGATATAAGTAGACGTAAGGTGGGTAAATAAATCTATCCATTCATGTAAATCCCCCTATATTGATGTATCTACATCCACAAGGAGGGACAAAGGCTTGCTATAACAATAAAGCGGTATATATAGAAAAGTACCTGGACAGTCCTCTGGTGGCGTTACAACTGGGGCCAGTTCCTATACAGAGTCAAACAGCCATGCAGGGAAAGGATCCAAAATATAATTTGAAAGATCACTTTGTGTCATCAGTGTGACCTGCGTCAGCAAAAGCAATGCTGGGGGAGCAAAAGCAAACATATACCATCACCAAGCTATCCAATAAATAAATTACTATCAGGAAAACTCGTCTGTGTGTGCCCCAGGGTCACAACCTGTGTTGTGTACGCTGTGGGTTGTGTCAGCTGGGTTTAAATAGGCTGCGAGCTAGACGTAATGGGCCAGATTCAGGTAGACGCGCGCATATTTTATCCGGCGTAGCGCAGCGCATATACGTTACGCTGACGCGAACTAGTGAGTCAAGTACAGTATTCACCAAGCACTTGTTCGTTACTTTGCGGCGGAGTAACGAAAATGCGATGGCGCAACCAGACGTAAGTGGAAGTGGGTGTGACCATATGTAAATGATGGGCGGAGCCCAGGGCCGGCGCTACCAATAGGTAAGTTAGGCGGTGGCCTAGAGCGCACATCAGTAGGGGGCGCTGCGCTGGCTGCAGGGGACAGCGAGTTGCCTAAGGGGACACAGAGAACACCCATCCCCGCCCCTGCCTCCACCCCATAAGAAGCTTGCCGTTCGATTGGGACTCTGGAGAAGGAACAGCCGCTTCCAAGAGGACTGCGTCCGACCTTCTGTTCAGGTATATGAGGAGGTGGCTGCGGCGGTGCTCAACAACAACCTGCAAAGATTTCCTCTCCTCTCCCGTGTGACTTCTTCCCCCGCCTCCGCTCTCATCTAGCAGGTAGAAGACAAGACAGAATGTCCGAGCAGAGAGCTGTTCAACTTTTCAAGTTAAAAAGTTTGTGATTGGTTGCTAGGGGCAGTCCTAGCAACCAATTGTCTGTCTGTTAAATGGAAAGTTGAACAGCTCCCGCCCTCTGCTCCAGCATGCCACATCCTCTGGCTTCTACCTGCCGTGTAAGGTAAGGCGGAAGTGACAGATTGAAGTGTGTTACAAAGAAAGAAGGTGGCTGTGTGTACAGGGAGGGGGGGGCAGGGACTTGTATACAGGGAGGGGGGACAGGGACTTGTATACAGGGAGGGGGGACAGGGATTTGTATACAGGGAGGGGGGGACAGGGACTTGTATACAGGGAGGGGGGACAGGGACTTGTATACAGGGAGGGAGGACAGGGACTTGTATACAGGGAGGGGGGACAGGGATTTGTATACAGGAAGGGAGGACAGGGACTTTTATACAGGGAGGGAGGACAGGGACTTGTATACAGGGAGGGGGGGCAGGGACTTGTATACAGGGAGGGGGGACAGGGACTTGTATACAGGGAGGGGGGACAGGGACTTGTATACAGGGAGGGGGGACAGGTATTTGTATACAGGGAGGGGGACAGGGATTTGTATACAGGGAGGGGGGACAGGGACTTGTATACAGGGAGAGGGGACAGGGACTTGTATACAGGGAGGGGGGACAGGGACTTGTATACAGGGAGGGGGGGACAGTGACTTGTATACAGGGAGGGGGGGACAGTGACTTGTGGACAGGGACTTGTATACAGGGGGGGACAGGGACTTGTATACAGGGACTTGTGGACAGGGACTTGTATATGGGGGGGCAGGGACTTGTGGACAGGGACTTGTATACAGGGGGGGGGCAGGGACTTGTGGACGGGGGACTTGTATACAGGGAGGGGGGACATGGACTTGTATACAGGGAGGGGGGACAGGGGACTTGTGGACAGGGACTTGTATACAGGGGGGGACATGGACTTGTGGACAGGGGGGGCAGGGACTTGTATACAGGGGGGGACAGGGACTTGAATACAGGGGGGGCAGGGACTTGTGGACAGGGGACTTGCGGACAGGGGGGGACAGGGACTTGTATACAGGGGACTTGTGGACAGGGGGGGTGGGGACTTGTGGACAGTGGGGGGTAGGGACTTGTGGACAGGGACTGGGGGGGACTGTGGAGGAGACTTGTATACAGGAAGGGGGGCTTGTATACAGGGAGGGGGTGCTGTGGAGGAGACTTGTATACAGGGAGGGGGACTTGTATACATGGAGGGGGGGCTGTGGAGGGGACTGGGATACAGGGGGGACTGGTATACAGGGAGGGGGGTTGTGAAGGGGACTGGGATACAAGTATGGGAGCTGTGGAGGGGACTGGAGTACAAGTAAAGGGGACTGGGGTACAAGAGGGGCTGTGAAGAGGACTGAGGCGCAAATAAAGCGGGATGCAAGGAGGGGGGCTGAGGACACTGATGTAATGGGGGAAGGTCTATGATGTGAGGAGGGGGGCTGTGATGTAAATTGGGAAACTTGAATGGAAAGAGGTCTGTGATGTAAAGCAGGCACTGTATTGTAAAGGGGTGCTGTATTGCCACTATTTGTCTTCAGGCTGGGTCCAGAGACGCAGGTGGAGACCACGGCTGAAGAAATAGGTGGAGAAGTGCTACAAAAAAAAAACTCCATCCCTGACACCTCCACCATATATATGGGCAGGGCAAAGGGGGTAGGGTCAGGAGCGGAGCCAGGGGGCGGCAAAATTAGGTTACGCCTAGGGTGTCAAAAATCCTTGCACCAGCCCTGGCGGAGCCCAGCACAGAGACTTACGTTTAGCGCATCATTCACGGAGCATGCGCAGTGAGGGAGGGCTCCACTCGCTCCCCTGTGCGCATGCTCACAACTTCCGTCGGCACCACTTCATGGGAAACGGCAGTGCAATGTCTTACGTTGCGCGTATAAAAGCGGCCGCAGATGCGCCTTTCCGGCGCAAAAGTATATCCGCCCCCCCCCCCCCGGGAAGTTACTTTTGCTTTGAGATGGCTGCTCCCGTTCCCCGCAAAGAGAGGAGAAAGCTAAACTTCAATGCCCAGGAGCTGTCTGCCGTCATCTCGGCTATGGAGACCTACAATGAGTTCCTCCATGGCAGGAAAAGTCGCAAGACAAGCCGGGACAGGAAGCAGGCCATCCTGGAGTCAATTGCTGCCAGGGGGAACAGTTTGGGCTATTCCACACGGACTGCTGCAGACATTGCCAAAAAAATTAATGATTTGAGGCGCAAAGTCCGGGGCAAGGTGGCCACCATCAGGAGGCATGAGAGGGGCACGGGGGTGGACTCCCATGTGCGGTCAGGCTGACCACGGAGGAGGAGGTGGTCGTCCGCTGCCTGGAGAGGGAGCAGTTGGAGGGGGTACCGGGCTATGATTCCATGGAGGAAGGCTCCAGGACAGGTAAGTGTTTTTATCCCCTATTTGGTGTGTTGCATGTGGGGGGGGGGGGTACATGTGCCATGTGTGTGGGACCACCAACATGTGTCTGCTTTGTGTCATCCACAGATGACGGAGCTGGGCCATCATCTGCCGGCGGCCATTCCACCCCATCCCCCCAACTGCATCCTGAGTCCGACCCCCTGGGCACTGAAGACACCAAGGTGGAGGGGAGTGCCCACACCTCACCTGCTGAGGTGGTTGAGGAGGAGCCTGTCGTCACTGAGCAGGAGTTTGTCCTATTTTTGGAGGAGTCCTCCCCTTCAGCAGGGCCCTCTCAAATCCCCTCCCCCATCATAGGAAGCCCCTCAAGGGCGACTCCATCCCCCCGGGGACTACCATCTCCTGGCCCCAGGAAGGCGACCCGGAAGACCAGGGGGGTGTCTGATGTGGTCCATGACCAGGTGGCGAGGGACCAGGTCAGGCAGACCCAGCAGATGGGGGAGATAGCTGGGCACCTGGACCGTGTAGCTGACAGCCTGGGCTCCGTGGCCTAGATGACCAACGCAGTGCAGGATGTCGGCTGCAACTGCGCTGCAGTGGTGACCAGCCTGGGGGAGGCACCTCACTGCAGCCGTCCAGGCCAACACAGCTGCCATCCGGGACCAGGGGAGGCAGAGGCAGCGGGCCCAACAGTATCAAGTGAGCTATGACTAAGCATCGGTTGTCGATGTGAAACGCGTCAGTTTGGTTACCCCAGTGTTTGCTGTTTTTGCTGTTTTAGTTTTTTGACTGGAATAAACAGGCACTATTTTTAAGTCTTTTCATCCATTGGAGTGCGGCTGTCCATTTTTCTTTCCTTATATAGTATCAAGTGACCCGGCAGCTGAGGATGCAGGCCCAGACCAATTCGTACCTCGGCCGGATAGCCATGGCCTTGGAGGGCATGCAGGCCACACCTGCCAGGAGTGGCCCACCCGGGGATCAGCCACCTCCAGATGCCCCCCCACCCACTCCCTCCAGGCAGCCCACCAGAAAGAGCCCCCGTCAGCCCAGATGATGGCTTTTTGGGGTGTTCGTTTTTTTTTTTTTTCTGCTCAGATTATGAGCTTTTTATTTTTTGGTATATGTTGCTCAGGTTATGAGCTTTTTATTTTTTGGTATATGTTGCTCAGGTTATGAGCTTTTTATTTTTATTTAAACTGCACACGGTCAGTAGTGCAGGGGACAGTGTGAATGGTGTGTGAATGTGGGGGGGTGGCACTCCTGCCAGTAAGGGGTGTCACCCTCGGCCATTGGGGAGAAGTTATCCCCACCGCTGTGTGAATGACGTGTGAATGGTGTATGAATGGACAGTGACACCATTGGGGCCTTGACGCAGTGTTGCTGCTCCCAAGTCCTGCATGTTGGACTTGGGCTAATCCAATGCGATGTGGATGTGGTGTGTGTGATCTAGGGACATCAGTGGTGTGCATGCGTGCATTGTCCGTGTGATCAATGTTTTTGTTTATTGTCCAAAGATGCCTACGGCAAGGACCCTCCTGACTGCTCTTCCATCAGCTGACGGGGTAGCCTCTGGCAGATGGGGACTGTGTGGGTCGGGGGTCAGGTCATCACGTATGTCAATCTGCAGGCCCTTTCTCATGGCAAAGTTGTGCAGAATGCAACATGCACCGATGATCTGACACACAAAGGTAGGGGAATACAATAGGGCCCCCCCAGACTTATCCAGGCATCGGAAACGGGACTTCAGGAGCCCAAATGTTTGCTCCACCACTGCACGAGTTTGGATATATGCCGCATTGTATCTTCTCTCTCCTGGGGTTTGAGGGTTCCGGAAAGGAGTCATGAGATGGGGTCCCAGTGCATATGCAGAGTCACCTGTAAGGGAAAAGACAGGAGGATGTTAGTCATGCATGTGCCCCTTGTGATGTGTGCATCATGGGGGGGGGACAGTCATGCCTGCCACCCATGTCACTCACCAACCAGCCAGCTGTCCCCATACACGTTCTGTTCGAATTCTGTTGGGATGGGGCTCTGATTGTATATGTAGCTGTCATGGCTGGATCCGGGGTGTTTGGCACGGACGTGCCATATGAGGCGTTGGGCATCGGCTATCACCTGTACGTTGATGGAATGCCAATGCTTCCGATTGCGGTATATGTGCTCTGTGGCACTGGGGGGCTGGAGTGCCACATGTGTGCAATCAATGGCCCCCACGGTGCGTGGGAATCCTGCAATGCTGTAGAAATCTGTCATTGCCTTCAGACGCAGGTCCTCAGTGGTGGGTCTGATGATGTGGTGGGACATGCGTCTGAGAATTACAGGGACAACTTGGTGCACACATCTGCTCATGGTGGACTGTGACATCCCAGCCACCACTCCACTTGTACGCTGGAATGATCCACTGGCAAGGAAATTAAGTGTTGCCACTCGTCAGGAGTAAAGATAAAGCAGCTATTTGTAGGAATAACTTTGCGCTAGACGTACGCGCGGCAGGCGTAGCAAGCGTGTGGTGCTAATCCGTTCGCGAATCAGCATATCTCCCTCATTTGCATATTTGAATGGGAAATCAATAGGCGCGACGGATGCGCCAAGCTTAAATATGCGCTTACGATACTCTGGCGTAGGAGAGTTAAGCCGGTCGGAGAAAGCCAGTTTTTTGTCGCATCTAGTTTGGTGGGTACAGCACATAGATACTACGGCGCATCTTTACACTTACGCGGCGCATATCGATATACTCCAGCGCAAGTCTTTCTGAATCTGGCCCAATGACGTCATCTCCGTGCGTCACGTCGGCGGCGGCGCATAAACAAAAGAGCGATCTTAAAAGGAGAGCGGGCGTGGCGGATAGCCTGATGCAGCCGCCTTGAACGTCTCTGATTGGTTAGGGGGTGTGTCGCCAAACATCCAGGTAAACACTGGGCCGTAAGATGAATGGAGTGACGCTGCACACATGCGTCACGCCCACATGAACACACAAGCCAAACAGATCACTCTCCACAGAAAAGAAGCAAAGAAAGGGGGGCAGAGACGGGACACCGGCACAGCGGGCAGCACAGCACAATGGCCCCAAAAGTCTCCAAGTGGCCCACAGGACATATCCAGGGCACGCGACCACATAACATGCACCCGCCAGTGTCATATCCAGCAGCAAAAACTCGGCCGTCAGCACGGCACATACAAAGCACACATCAGAGGCCAGAGTGGCCGCAGGGTATCACACACATCACACATATGTACCACAACTTACAGCCTCGGACGGAGCGGCGATCACGACATCGCAGGAACCATTTGCAGTAGATAGAAAAAAAAAGCACTTTCCAAAAGGAATATACACTTGTGGCCAGACCAGTATGAAAAAAATATTTAAAATTAGATAGGTGAAGTACCCATGAGTGATGCACTAAACGCTTCGCCACATTTATACAATACAGAACATATAACTTCCCAAACGATGTACAGACACAGGGCCAGATTCACAGAGATATTACGCCGGCGTAACAGGAGATGCGCGGCGTAAGTCTAAATTTGCGCATGCGTTTCGATACTCCGCATCCCCAAAACGAGATACGCAAGAAATCTACTTTTTTTTGTCCGGCGTAATTTCGATAGACAGGCGCATCCGTCCGCGCAAAACTGCGCTAGACACACCATTGATTTGCTATTCAAATATGCTAATGAGGGAGTTACGGGGATCCACAAAAGAACGTTGTTGCAGCGCAGGCTATGCGCTGTGCGCAACAGCTGCACGGCCTGTCAAAAATTAGACCATATAAAAGGTGGTATAAAATTAGACAATTCGTCTACATGTCAGAGAAAGCAACACTGTTAGTGAGGAGCTGAGCAGTCACACTTGCTGCCCAACAAACTGTACGCCAACACGCATCCATGCTCATAGCTATACTACTGACTTTAGATGAGCAAAGAAGGAGGAGGGCACGGAGGAGGGCACGGGAGAGGTTTTTTTTTTTGCCAAAAAATTTTTCTTTGCTTTTATAAACATTTTTACAAAAAAAAATACATACATATATACATCAATACATAACATACATACAAATTACAAACACGGTCTCACTATCTTTCAATAGCCCTTTAAAACCTTGATGGATATAATAATCCAAGCCCCTCACTCTTCACTTGATATATCACACACGCATAGACATCTTTGGCATGAGTGATTCTGAGGTGTCTCGCATCTTCAGATTCACGCCTCATGCCATCCTGGAATTAACCACAACCCTGCAGGAGCCCAACACCAGCCCAACACATGACACCACCCATGACACCCATGACAGCTACATATACAGTCCTAGCCCCATCCCCACAGATTTCGAACAGAACATGTATGAACATGTATGGGGACAGCTGGCTGGTTGGTGAGTGACATGGGTTGCAGGCATGACTGTCCCCCCCCCCCATGATGCTGAAATCACAAGGGGCACATGCACTACTAACATCCTCCTGTCTTATCCCTTCAGGGTGACTCTGCATATGCACTGGGACCCCATCTCATGACTCCTATACGGAACCCCCCCCCATGGTACCCTGTTATATTCCCCAAACTTTGTATGCCAGATCATTGGTGCATGTTGCATGCTGCACAACTTCGCAGTAAGAAAGGGCCTGTAGGAGCCAACTCACATTAGGCATCTTTGCATGTTAAACACACACATTAATCATGGCACAATGAGAATGCATGCATGCACACCACTGTGGTCCCTAGCACAGACACATCACATCCTCATCACATTGGATTGGCACAAGCCCACCATGCAGGACTTGTGAGCAGCAACACCATGCCAAGGCTCCAATTATGTCACTGTACATTCATACACCATTCACATGGACCTGGGGATCACTTCTCCACCACAAATGAGGGTGACACCCCTTTTCCGACAGGAATGTCACCCCCACATTCCAAAATCATTCACAAACAGAACCCCCCCCCCAAAAAAATTGACCAGCAAAAATAAAAAATGCCCAGCAAAAATATAATTTAAAAAAAATAACAACAAAGAAAACACATAAAAGACAAAAATCACTCTGCAAAACTGTCCCCAAATATCTCAAAGACACGTCACAAACAAACAAACAAACGCTAATAGACAACAGAACAAAAGCACCTTCCTATAGGAAGGGATACAAAGGGATGTACTTTTGCAAAGGAAGTGCGTTTGTGTCTGTCTATTTATGCTGTCTGCGTAATTCACTAAGTTGCCCTGGTCCACTTCCAATTTCACTTATTGCGCCATTCCCGAGTTGTGAGCATGCGCACAGAGGTGCTGACCATGGTCTGCTTCATGTGCGCATGCGCGAGCCGGCCGGCCCTTCATTTGCATGGGGTCACGGCTCATTTCAATGTAACACGCCCACGTCCTTCCCAATTTGAATTACTCCGCCTTACGCCTCTGAAATTACGTTGCACAGGCGCTATTTTCTGCGCAAAACAATCGAGAATACGGTGATTGCGCCGCTACATTGCGGCAGTCTAACGTAAAGGAGGTGCGCTATGCCAGTCAAAAAATGCGCCGATGTACGTGAATCTGGACCAGAATATTTAAATGCAAATAAATTAAAATACTTCCTAATTTGTGTTACACCAATATGGGGATGGTATAGTATTCATAAAGGATGATCTATCAAAGAATAAAGATAACAAATTTCTATATTTACCAGCCAATATTCGTAAAACTCTATTATTACCACTTGACCACTGGGCACTTAAACCCCCTTCCTGACCAGACCAATTTTCAGCTTTCGGTGCTCTCACAATTTGAATGACAATTACTCAGTCATACAATATTGTACACATTTGAATTTTTTGTCCTTTTTTTCACACAAATAGAGCTTTCTTTTGGTGGTATTTGATCACCTCTGGGTTTTTTATTTTTTGCGCTATAAAAGAAAAACGACTGAAAATTCTGTAAAACAAAAAAAATCTTGTTTCTGTCAGATTAGCGGGTTATTTCTCACACACAGCATATGCATACCACAAATTACACCCCAAAACACATTCTGCTATTCCTCCCGAGTATGGCGATACCCCATGTGTGAGACTTTTACACAGCGTGGCCACATACAGAGGCCCAACATGCAGGGAACGCCATCAGGCATTCTGGAGCACCCAGACCAATTCTGACATTTCTCTCCTACATGGAAAAATCATAATTTATTTGCTAGAAAATTACACCAACCCCAAAACATTATATATGCTTTTTTAGCAAAGACCCTAGAGAATACAATGGCGGCCGTTACAACTTTTTATCTTGCATGGTATTTTCGCAGACATTTTTTGAACGCGTGTTTTAAAAAAAACAGTTTTGTGCTTAAAAAAAAAAAACAGTAATGTTAGCCCAATTTTTTTTCATAATGTGAAAGATGAAGTTACGCCGAGTAAATAGATACCCAACATATCACACTTCAAAATTGCGCATCACTCATGGAATGGCGCCAAGCTTCGCTACTTAAAAATCCCCATAGGCGATGCTTTAATTTATTTTATTGGTTACATGTTTTTAGATACGGAGGAGGTCTTGGGCCAAAATGATTGCTCTCGCTTTAACGTTCGCAGAGATACCTCACATGTGTAGCCTGAACACCATTTTAATATGTGGGCGGGACTTACGTATGTGTTCGCTTCTGCATGCGAGCACACAGGGACACGGGTGCTTTAAAAAATGGGTATTGCAGAGTATTGTGGTATTGCAGAGTATTGTGGTATTGCAGAGTATCACGCAGGGTATTGCAGAGTATCACGCAGGGTATTGCAGGGTATTGCGGAGTATTGGGGTATTGCAGAGTATTGGGGTATTGCAGAGTATTGCACAGGGTATTGCAGAGTATTGTGCAGGATATTGGGGTATTGCAGAGTATTGGGGTATTGCAGAGTATTGCACAGGGTATTGGGGTATTGCAGAGTATTGTGCAGGGTATTGCGTAGGGTATTGGGGTATTGCAGAGTATTGGGGTATTGCAGGGTATTGCAGAGTATTGTGCAGGGTATTGCGCAGGGTATTGGGGTATTGCAGAGTATTGCGCAGGGTATTGCAGAGTATTGCTCAGTGTATTGCAGAGTATTGTGCAGGGTATTGGGGTATTGCAGAGTATTGCGCAGGGTACTGGGGTATTGCAGGGTACTGGGGTATTGCAGAGTATTGTGCAGGGTACTGGGGTATTGCAGAGTACTGGGGTATTGCAGAGTATTGTGCAGGGTACTGGGGTATTGCAGAGTACTGGGGTATTGCAGAGTATTGTGCAGGGTACTGGGGTATTGCAGAGTACTGGGGTATTGCACAGTATTGGGGTAGCAGGGATGGCTGAGCTGGGATGGATGGCTGGATCTGTGACTGCATTTGTCACAGGAGATAAATCCATTTAGTTTCGCATTGTAATAACTTTTGGTCAAAATTACCTCCTTTTGAGTCCTCTGGAACAGATTCCAGTGCAGAAAAATTTGAAGAGAGAAGGTTCATATTTGTGTTTAAATGCAACATGGTGACCCATTGTGGTGTTGAAGAGACCATTGGTGGCATAATATACGTGGTCTTTGATTCTTTTCCAGAAGGGACGTATGGTCTTTCCTACATAGAAGCTGCCGCATTGCCACAGAATGATGTAAATGACCCCTTTAGTTTGACATGTAATATGCTGCCGTATTTTATGGGTTTGACCATTCGGTAATCGAATCGTGGTTCCTTCTAGCACCATGTCACAGAAATTACACTGTCCACATTTGGATAGGCCTGGATCATCTGGGGGTTCAGTATTGTCTCTACAATATTTATTTCTGACCAGCCGATCGCGAATGGAGGTTGCACGTCTATAAGTGATTTCTTTTTCGACCAGCGCATCCGTGCACGCAAAACTGCGCTAGACACACCATTGATTTGCTAGTCAAATATGCAAATGAGGGAGTTACGGGGATCTACAAAAGTAAGTTGGTGCAGCGTAGGCTACGCGCTGTGCGCAACAGCTGCACGGCCGGTCTAAAATTAGTCCATATAAAAGGTGGTATAAAATTAGACAATCCGTCTACATGTCAGCTAAAGCAACACTGTTAGGGACGAGCTGAGCAGTCACACTTGCAGGACAACAAACTGTATGCCAACATGCCAGGGGCATCCTTGCTCATAGCTATACTACTGACTTTAGAGGAGCAAAGAAGGATGAGGGCACGGAGGAGGGCACGGGAGAGGATTTTTTTTTTCCAAAAACGTTTTATTTGCTTTTATAAACATTACAAAAAAAATATACATACAAATTACAAACACGGTCTCACTATCTTTCAATAGCCCTTTAAAACCTTGATGGATATAATAATCTAATCTAATACAATATTCTTATCTGATACAAGCCCCTCACTCTTCACTCTTCACGGGAGAGGATATATCACACACGCATAGACATCTTTGGCATGAGTGATTCTGAGGTGTCTCGCATCTTCAGATTCACCCCTCATGCCATCCTGGAATTAACCACAACCCTGCAGGAGGACATCACCAGCCCAACACATGACACCACCCATGACAGCTACATATACAATCATAGCCCCAGGGCCGGACTTACCATTGGGCTTGACTGGGCTCTAGCAACCCCTACTTTTTTTTTAAATATGTTTTTTTCATATATATATATATATATATATATATATATATATATATATATATATTAGGGCTGTGCAAATTAACTTTTAATTAATCGATTAATCTTTAATTTTTTTGATCGATTAAAATTCTTTCGATTTGTACTCACCTCTCCGCCGGCTTCTGGGCCTTCAGGGAGTTCCGTCGGAGATCCGGTAACATCACGGACACTGGTGGGGGTTGCCGTGTCCATCTGAAGGGCTCCTTTGCTGTGCCTTCATATTTGCATGCCGGCGGGACCTTATTATCTGCCACACTCAAGGGCTGTTACACTTCCCTCTATCAACCTGGGATTCTACAGCCATCCACTGGGAGTTGTGATAGTTCCCTTCACGGGACATCTACATGCCGACAGACTGATGTTAACCCCTCCTCATCTGGATTCAGCAGTGATATCGTACACATTTTTATACCAGTATAATACTTAGCTAAATTCTTTTATGACTGCTTTTGATCCCGTTGTATTACTCGCACCATTTTTACAGTTTATGTAGCTACATCGTTTTTATCTCCAGTGCAATATTTATTTGGTTACCTACTTGAAGACTAATATATATATATATTTATGGTCGTGGCCTTCTGACCGAGAGAGATGTGGATCACATAAACACGCAACAAGACTTACAACATAAATAGACCTGAAGTGTGCCTTGGTGGTCTGGTCAGTATGCCAAGAAAAGGGGGCATACCCAAAGTAAGTAATGGGTAGTTGTTGAAGAAGGATATGCTGAGAAGTGCCCTGACAAAGGGAAGGGCGGGAGGATGTCGAATGCGATTGAATGCGCAGACTCACGGACATGAGGTGAGCTGGGAAGAGTCGGCCCAGTGACGTGTAGTACTGCACACTGAACCGACAAAGAGCATGTGTGGGTGGGCTGTTAAAATACCCTCCGGGCTCCTCCCATAAACTCAGGCCACCATACTGGCCTTCTAATATATATATATATATATATATATATATATATATATATATATATAATTAAAGGGTTCAGAGGTCCCCAGGGCCCCATGTGGCAACCCCCCCTTTTAAAAAAAAAATTATAAATGTTTTTTTTTATTTTTGTTTATATATTTTTATTTTTTATTAAAAGGCAACCTCCCTTTTTTATGTATTTTTTTTATAAATGTTTATTTTTTTTTTATTTTTTTTAGGGGTCTGGAGTCCCCCAGGGCCCCGGACAGCAACCCCTACTTTTTTTTATTTATTTTTTTAGAAAAAAAATATGTTTATATATATATATATTGTGACAGGGTACACGATTGTATGTACACCAGTGAGTTACTGGAAAACTCAGCGTTCCCTGCCCTGGAAGGGGTTAAGCCTGGCCAACAGGTAAAACCTCCTCTCTTTCCCTATTAATTAACACTCACCTGGTAAGGAAGTGGGAAGTGAGAGCTCAGTGTGAGAGGTATGCTGAGCTGGACGGACAGGTTGGAAACTGTCTGCATTGAAGGAACAAGGTCTGTCACAGATTTGTTTATTTGGACTGTTATTCTGTTTGTTTTATACTGGAGGCTGGAATAGCCCCTCCAGTACAGTGTAGTGAGGGACACTACTGTCAGTTAGCCTCCTAAATTGGAGTAGGCCATTTTTTTTTGTATTATTTATTTTGAGTGCGATAAAGCCGTATTTATTGCTTAAGATCAGCGACTTTGCTGCATTGCATTACCCCTATTTCTGCGACTTTGTCACAAGTGGTGGTCAGAAGTGGGATGTTCGCTGTTGTACTGGTCAATTTAGAGTTACAGTGGCCTTAAAGGTACAGGACCCAGAAAATGGAAGATATTGTGAAAGCCCTGTTACAAGCTGTCTCTGTGCAGCAAGAGACTAATAGACAGGTAGCGGCCTCAGCTGCAGCACAACAATAAACTAATAGACAGGTAGCTGCAGCATAACAAGAGACTAATAGACAAGCCGCTGCAGCGCAACAAGAGATTAGTAGACAGGCAGCTGCCGCAGCTGCGGTACAACAGGAGACCAACAGGATCCTGACTTTAAAGATTGAAGCTTTGACCGAAGCACAAAAGTCAGACCATGCTGTTCTCAAAGCTGGATCAGATGACTACCAGATGACTACCCAAGGGTCTTCTAACCCACCAGCAAGGGGGGTAAGCCAAATACGTGCAAGCAGCTGTCTGCAGAAAATGACCCCGGATGATGATGTGGAGACTTACCTACTGGCGTTCGAACGGACCACCACCCGAGAATGCTGGGCCCCAGAACAGTGGGCTGGAATCATTGCACCCTTCCTCCTGGGAGAAGCACAGAAAGCCCATTTTGATCTGGATGAGGTGGCTGCTGCAGACTATCCCAAACTGAAAGGAGAGATCCTGGCTCGCTTAGGGGTGACTTCCACAGCGAGGGCCCAGCGTTTCTACAACTGGAGGTTCAAAGAAGGAAAAGCGCCAAGATCCCAGATGTTCAATTTAATTCATCTGGCTCGGAAGTGGCTCAAACCAGAGACTCAAACCCCTGCACAGATTATAGAAGCGCTTGTACTGGACCGTTACGTGAGAGAGCTTCCAAATGGCCTCCGGGAGTGGGTCACTCAGAGAAATCCCCTGGACTGTGATAGTATGGTCGCACAAGTGGAGCGGTACCTGTCTACCAAAAATTTGGATCGATCTCTCTCTAGGACGATCGGGAAAATACAGAGACCAGGGGACCGGAGGAGTGGAGTGGAAGCAGACTTCAGATCCGGAGCCCGTTTTTCCAAAACAGACTTTAGAAGTCAAAACCCTGGGAAAGAGGACCACCCTAGGAGAAACTGCATAACTTGTTTGAGTGTGGTGCCAAAGGACATGTCAGGGCGAGATGCCCCAATCTTCCTGAGCCAATGCAGTGTGGACTAGGGGAAGAATCCTCTGACTTTTGCGGGCTCATTTGTTTAGCAGGCCTGGTAGAAGGGGGACATACCTTCCGAGTACCTGTCCTGCTGGACAAACAAGAGACAGTGGCCCTGGTGGACTCTGGCAGTGCCCTGACTTTGGTAGCCAGTAAATTGGTAAAACCTTGTTGGATTCAGAAGCATAGAACCATGGGGGTGTTGTGTATCCATGGGTGTACTGTGCGGTATCCTACTGCCAACATAGAAGTGTCAGTACAGGGCAGTTTGGTAAGGATCGTAGCAGTGGTAGTTCCTCGTCTACCATATCCTTTGATAATAGGAAGGAATTTCCCTAATTTCCACACTCTGTTACAGCCCCCTGTGATGGGAGAACAAGGGGAACCTGAAGTGGAGCAGAGAAATACAGGGGTCCATGAAGTACTTCCCTTTGCTCATCCTGACTTGTATATCTCTAATCCAAAAAGAGGTAAAACAAGACGGGAACGCAGGGAGAGCAAGCTAAGATTTAATAGGGCTGTCAAGGAAGTCCTGTTGAATCAGCGTGGGGAGCAGTCCAGGAGAGGCGGGGCCCCATGACAGACAGAAGATGAGGCAGAGGTTGGTCAACCGGAACCCGCCCTAGAGGCTACCAGTGAAGGCGATGAGGGGGATACAGATATCTTGGATATTTCGGGTAGTGGCTTTGGCCGTGACCAGGCAGATGATCTCCTGTTGCAGGAAGCCAGGAGTAATGTTGTAGAGGTTAATGGGGTACCAGTGGAAGGGGTAACGGGAAAGGCCTATCCCTATTTTATCCTTAAAAACTATCTCCTTTACAGAGTAGCCTCCGATGAGGGACAAGAGCTTGAACAACTGGTTGTACCTTCATCATACACCCGAAAAATCCTGGATTACTCTCACTCTCATCTTCTGGGGGGACACTTAGGGGTGGAGAAAACCCAAGAACGGTTGCTCAGGAGGTTCTTCTGGCCTGGTGTGTATGAGGGGATTAAAAGGTATTGTGCTTCTTGAGAAAAAAAGAGTGGTAATACTGCGCTGTCTATCTGAATGGTCTAGAAAAATGCTAGCAACTTAAAATGTGAGATACACACAAAAATAATACTATAAAACAAAAAAAAAGCTGCGCAAATATAAACACTACAGTGTAGAACTCAATTGATAGTCCAGTGTAGAGTAAATGAGAGTCCCGTCAAGCAGGTAATGAAAGAAATATATATAATATATAAAATCCATTAATCAATTAATCAAGTGCGGAACATGTTAAAATATGTAAAATCCATTAATCAAGTGCGGAACATGTTATGCTTCTGATGGAAACTGATAGCAGAAAACAAATGTTCTTTCCTCCAGATAGATAGTGACATCAAATGCAAAAACCTCAGAAACAGTGCATGGATAGATAAACACCTCCACCTTTCAATCACACCGCCCCTTACCAGAGGGGAAGATCCCAACTAGAGATCTTCTGACAGCAGATGGCTTAATCCCCAGCCAGGGGTTAACGTGACAGGATATCCAAAGGTTGAGTTTTCTCCAGCAGTGGACCGATGATCCGAGTTGTAATGAAGTCAGTATGGAGAAGAAAAAAAAGCTACATAGTGTGAACCCATATAACTTGTTTAATAAAACAATTAAAATCACACTTACAAGAAAGTAGATAAATTTGCATGTGAAAAATAGCCGGCCGGCTAGCACACCCGTTCACTCCGGGACACAGTTTGCGGTTTGAAGGACGTCAGCACGCCGCTACCCTACGCCGTTTCGTCTCCTAAAGACTTCGTCCTGGGGCACGAGCAGCGTACTGACTCACCGCAATTTATATCTAACAAATACAGATGGTACCGCCCCCATCTGAGCTCCCAGAATCCTTGAAGCTAATGTGGCCATCTTGGATAAGGGATGTATCCAATATATGGGAATGGCAAATCCAATAATACCTCACCTATCTAATTGCAATTACTGCCATTACAAAAAAGAAAAGAGATAATATTGTAAATAATAAATGATAAAAACATTTTTGCCACTCACAGTAATTGGTGGATTATGGTGTCAATCATATAGGATCAGGGATCACTCGTGCAAGTCAGTCCATGTCCCTTATTTGTGGTATCTCCCTGCTCTTGGTGTCAGCCTCCATGTGTGTTATAATCATCCCTATTTGCAGTGGGTGACATCTGATCATCCAGAGCGCTCTGCGCTCTACAGTATACACAGTAGTCACATGACTTCTTAGTCAGGTGAACAGAAACACCAATCAAGGCGCAGGGAGGGTGTGGGCAAACACTGCCCACACTGAACGCGTCATGTGTACAGTCCGCGCGTCCCCGGAAGATGACGCGCGCGATCGCAACCACGGCGTGATTGGGCAGACACTGCGCGTCATCCGATCGTGACGCGCGCAATCACGACTTGTTTAGGCGAACATGAGCATGCCCATTCATCGGGACAACACGCCCTCCCAACCCTTACTAGTCTGATCTTTGCCCATACTCGACGCTGCGCGTCACCCGATCGTGACGCGCGCCATCACGACTTGTTTAGGCGGACATGAGCACGCCCATTCGTCGGAATTGGCCTAGTCATAGGTCAGCACACCACCAAGGAAGTGCAATCATCTATGACGCAGGCAACGCCATTTTGGTAGAGGGAAAGATGCCCTAATACACTGTTTTTCTTTTTCCAAAACAGAGTGATTAAGTCTGTCTGAAAAATATTACAGAGGATTCTCATCCGGCTAATGATCCCGGCGGGAGATTCCTAATAAATGGGCATTAAAAATAAAAATAAATAAAATTTGAATAAAAATTGTTCAATTGCTGAACTTAAAAACAATACTCAAAATAGGAGAAAACGTCCCCCTAAAGGTATATGTCAATGGGGAAAGAGAGTAGCCCCATTTAACTAAGGTTGGGACGAATCCCCCAACTTGATAAAATAGAACATATACGTATAAAGATTCTATTTCTGGACAATATTGCATTTCTGGTATCTAAACCTGAATACAACGGGGAAGAAATTAAAATGTGGCCCCCAAGTGGATAAACTCAATATTACACCTGGGGGTTATGAGCCTCATTAAATAATCTAATTGGCAAATGTTCAAGGGAAAATATATAACTGACATTGTTTATTGTTCGCACTAATATATTCTGATGTTTAACCAGGATTTAAGCTGGGAACTCAGATGTGATTCACAATCAACTAGTTACTTAACTATTGTCAATAAATGCATTAACATCTATGTCGATGTTCAAACCATAAGGTGTGTAACACCGTACCCTGTGGATCCAAGCCATTTCCATCTTAGATAATTGTCTGACTAATGAGTCACCTCTCCAATGAGGGCTATAGCGTTCTATGCCCAAAAAGATGGTATTGGCAGGATCCCGATTATGACAGAGATCACAGTGTTTTGAGACTGAGTGATCCTTATAGCCATTCCTGATGTTAGTGATATGTTCCCCTAAACGTACTTGCATAGCCCTTTTGGTCCTCCCTATATATTGGAGCCCACAAGGGCATTCCAAAAGGTAGACCACGCCTATTGAACTACAAGTGACAAAGGATTCTATTTGATATTCTCTCTGTGTGCTTGTAGATTTAAAAGATTCCGTTTTTTTTATTTCTGATTCTATTCAAAGAACAGAGCTGACATTTCCGGCATTGATGGTAGCCCTTCAATTCCCTTTGGAAGAAAGATACCCTTTTGGGTGGTGGAT
Organism: Rana kukunoris; assembly: GCA_029574335.1. Classification (NCBI taxonomy): domain Eukaryota; kingdom Metazoa; phylum Chordata; class Amphibia; order Anura; family Ranidae; genus Rana; species Rana kukunoris. The sequence goes on from CM056055.1 coordinate 70,539,574, forward strand.
CCACAACATTAGGTGCCACCCTATCTCGAAGAGAGGGTACACCCCTAAATATTACTTCGGGTTTGGCTGGTAGAAAAGTGCTAATAACCCGATCATTGGCCAAAAGGTGCCAATGTTTACGAAAATTTTTATTAATCAAAAAATGTTGTGAGGAGTAAGTAGTAATGAAAGGGATCAGTAGCCCATCCCTCTTACGTTTAGGGCCATCCTTTAGTAGTGAGACTCTTTCTAATTTAGCTACTTCTCTTTGAGTTGTCTCTAGAGAATCATGATTATACCCTTTTTCCAACATTCTCTTTTTTAAGATGTCAGACTGTATTTGATAGTCATTGATCTCTGAGCAATTCCGCCTCATGCGTATAAATTGGCTCTTCGGTACTGATTGGAGCCAAGACTGTTTATGACAACTTTCCATTGGAATGTAGGCATTACGATCAGTTTTTTTAAAATATGAAATGGTTTTGAAATTTGTACCCTCTTTCATAATAGTAAGATCGAGAAAATTTACACTCTCTTGACTTGCGTCATATGTAAAATGAATTCCTCTATCGTTCTGGTTAATGGAGAGAAAAAATTCTTCTAATTGTGCAGCAGAACCATCCCATAGGAGGAGGACGTCATCAATGTATCTTGCCCAGAAGGCAAGACACGGGTTACGGTCCCTATGGATGACGTCCTCCTCCCACTTGGCCATGAATAAATTGGCCAAGCTAGGGGCATACTTGGCCCCCATAGCTACACCTCGCTGTTGCTTGTAAAAGTTGGAGCTAAACCAGAAGTAATTGTGGTCTGCTGCATATTCCAACAATTCCATAATAAATTCCTGTTGTTCCTCAGGTATTGTGGAAAAAATATGTAAATAATATTTAACGGCTGATAAGCCCAGATCGTGTGGTATGATCGTATAAAGGGACGTGACGTCCGCTGTAACTAGCCAGGTCTGATTACTACACGATTGACGAGACAGTAAGTTCAGTACATGTTTAGTGTCTTTAAGGTATGAAGGTACCTGTTGGACTAATGGTTGGAGGAAGTGGTCAATGTACTTGCCCACCCAGGACGTGATGGAATCTATACCACTCACAATGGGGCGTCCCGGGGGGCAAGTCAGACTTTTATGGATTTTAGGCAGGCAGTATAGTATGGGAATTCTCGGAGCTTTAGGAATTAGAAAAAGTTGTTCCTTTTAATTTAGGATGCCTGACTGGCCACCCTTATGAATCAGTTCCTCCAATGTCCGCCTATATTGAATGATAGGATTTCCTAACAGAGGGACATATGTAACCTTCATACCTTAAAGACACTAAACATGTACTGAACTTACTGTCTCGTCAATCATGTAGTAATCAGACCTGGCTAGTTACAGCGGACGTCACGTCCCTTTATACGATCATACCACACGATCTGGGCTTATTAGCCGTTTAATATTATTTACATATTTTTTCCACAATACCTGAGGAACAACAGGAATTCATTATGGAATTGTTGGAATATGCAGCAGACCACAATTACTTCTGGTTTAGATCCAACTTTTACAAGCAACAGCGAGGTGTAGCTATGGGGGCCAAGTATGCCCCTAGCTTGGCCAATTTATTCATGGCCAAGTGGGAGGAGGACGTCATCCATAGGGACCGTAACCCGTGTCTTGCCTTCTGGGCAAGATACATTGATGACGTCCTCCTCCTATGGGATGGTTCTGCTGCACAATTAGAAGAATTTTTTCTCTCCATTAACCAGAACGATAGAGGAATTCATTTTACATATGACGCAAGTCAAGAGAGTGTAAATTTTCTCGATCTTACTATTATGAAAGAGGGTACAAATTTCAAAACCATTTCATATTTTAAAAAAACTGATCGTAATGCCTACATTCCAATGGAAAGTTGTCATAAACAGTCTTGGCTCCAATCAGTACCGAAGAGCCAATTTATACGCATGAGGCGGAATTGCTCAGAGATCAATGACTATCAAATACAGTCTGACATCTTAAAAAAGAGAATGTTGGAAAAAGGGTATAATCATGATTCTCTAGAGACAACTCAAAGAGAAGTAGCTAAATTAGAAAGAGTCTCACTACTAAAGGATGGCCCTAAACGTAAGAGGGATGGGCTACTGATCCCTTTCATTACTACTTACTCCTCACAACATTTTTTGATTAATAAAATTTTTCGTAAACATTGGCACCTTTTGGCCAATGATCGGGTTATTAGCACTTTTCTACCAGCCAAACCCGAAGTAATATTTAGGGGTGTACCCTCTCTTCGAGATAGGGTGGCACCTAATGTTGTGGATCCACCACCCAAAAGGGTATCTTTCTTCCAAAGGGAATTGAAGGGCTACCATCAATGCCGGAAATGTCAGCTCTGTTCTTTGAATAGAATCAGAAATAAAAAAACGGAATCTTTTAAATCTACAAGCACACAGAGAGAATATCAAATAGAATCCTTTGTCACTTGTAGTTCAATAGGCGTGGTCTACCTTTTGGAATGCCCTTGTGGGCTCCAATATATAGGGAGGACCAAAAGGGCTATGCAAGTACGTTTAGGGGAACATATCACTAACATCAGGAATGGCTATAAGGATCACTCAGTCTCAAAACACTATGATCTCTGTCATAATCGGGATCCTGCCAATACCATCTTTTTGGGCATAGAACGCTATAGCCCTCATTGGAGAGGTGACTCATTAGTCAGACAATTATCTAAGATGGAAATGGCTTGGATCCACAGGGTACGGTGTTACACACCTTATTGTTTGAACATCGACATAGATGTTAATGCATTTATTGACAATAGTTAAGTAACTAGTTGATTGTGAATCACATCCGAGTTCCCAGCTTAAATCATGGTTAAACATCAGAATATATTAGTGCGAACAATAAACAATGTCAGTTATATATTTTCCCTTGAACATTTGCCAATTAGATTATTTAATGAGGCTCATAACCCCCAGGTGTAATATTGAGTTTATCCACTGGGGGGCCACATTTTAATTTCTTCCCCGTTGTATTCAGGTTTACATACCAGAAATGCAATATTGTCCAGAAATAGAATCTTTATACGTATATGTTCTATTTTATCAAGTTGGGGGATTCGTCCCAACCTTAGTTAAATGGGGCTACTCTCTTTCCCCATTGACATATACCTTTAGGGGGACGTTTTCTCCTATTTTGAGTATTGTTTTTAAGTTCAGCAATTGAACAATTTTTATTCAAATTTTATTTATTTTTATTTTTAATGCCCATTTATTAGGAATCTCCCGCCGGGATCATTAGCCGGATGAGAATCCTCTGTAATATTTTTCAGACAGACTTAATCACTCTGTTTTGGAAAAAGAAAAACAGTGTATTAGGGCATCTTTCCCTCTACCAAAATGGCGTTGCCTGCGTCATAGATGATTGCACTTCCTTGGTGGTGTGCTGACCTATGACTAGGCCAATTCCGACGAATGGGCGTGCTCATGTCCGCCTAAACAAGTCGTGATGGCGCGCGTCACGATCGGGTGACGCGCAGCGTCGAGTATGGGCAAAGATCAGACTAGTAAGGGTTGGGAGGGCGTGTTGTCCCGATGAATGGGCATGCTCATGTTCGCCTAAACAAGTCGTGATTGCGCGCGTCACGATCGGATGACGCGCAGTGTCTGCCCAATCACGCCGTGGTTGCGATCGCGCGCGTCATCTTCCGGGGACGCGCGGACTGTACACATGACGCGTTCAGTGTGGGCAGTGTTTGCCCACACCCTCCCTGCGCCTTGATTGGTGTTTCTGTTCACCTGACTAAGAAGTCATGTGACTACTGTGTATACTGTAGAGCGCAGAGCGCTCTGGATGATCAGATGTCACCCACTGCAAATAGGGATGATTATAACACACATGGAGGCTGACACCAAGAGCAGGGAGATACCACAAATAAGGGACATGGACAGACTTGCACGAGTGATCCCTGATCCTATATGATTGACACCATAATCCACCAATTACTGTGAGTGGCAAAAATGTTTTTATCATTTATCATTTACAATATTATCTCTTTTCTTTTTTGTAATGGCAGTAATTGCAATTAGATAGGTGAGGTATTATTGGATTTGCCATTCCCATATATTGGATACATCCCTTATCCAAGATGGCCACATTAGCTTCAAGGATTCTGGGAGCTCAGATGGGGGCGGTACCATCTGTATTTGTTAGATATAAATTGCGGTGAGTCAGTACGCTGCTCGTGCCCCAGGACGAAGTCTTTAGGAGACGAAACGGCGTAGGGTAGCAACGTGCTGACGTCCTTCAAACCGCAAACTGTGTCCCGGAGTGAACGGGTGTGCTAGCCGGCCGGCTATTTTTCACATGCAAATTTATCTACTTTCTTGTAAGTGTGATTTTAATTGTTTTATTAAACAAGTTATATGGGTTCACACTATGTAGCTTTTTTTTCTTCTCCATACTGATTTCATTACAACTCGGATCATCGGTCCACTGCTGGAGAAAACTCAACCTTTGGATATCCTGTCACGTTAACCCCTGGCTGGGGATTAAGCCATCTGCTGTCAGAAGATCTCTAGTTGGGATCTTCCCCTCTGGTAAGGGGCGGTGTGATTGAAAGGTGGAGGTGTTTATCTATCCATGCACTGTTTCTGAGGTTTTTGCATTTGATGTCACTATCTATCTGGAGGAAAGAACATTTGTTTTCTGCTATCAGTTTCCATCAGAAGCATAACATGTTCCGCACTTGATTAATGGATTTTACATATTTTAACATGTTCCGCACTTGATTAATTGATTAATGGATTTTATATATTATATATATTTCTTTCATTACCTGCTTGACGGGACTCTCATTTACTCTACACTGGACTATCAATTGAGTTCTACACTGTAGTGTTTATATTGTGCTTCTTGCCCGGAATGCCAGCTGGCATCTCCCAGACCGAAGTTGAGAGCCCCACTCATACCTCTCCCCATAGTTGACGTTCCGTTTGAGAGGATTGGCATTGACCTAGTGGGTCCCTTAGAGAAAACAGCTCGAGGGCACCAGTACATCCTTGTCATCGTCGATTATGCCACCAGATACCCGGAGGCCATTCCACTACATAAGGCGAATGCTAAAAGTATTGCAAAAGAGTTGGTTCAGATGTTTACGTGGGTGGGGATCCCCAGGACATTGCTCACGGATCAGGGGACACCGTTTGTCTCCCGTATTATGAAAGAGCTATGTCAGCTATTTAATGTACAGACTCTGAGAACGTCAGTGTATCACCCCCAGACAGATGTGTTGGTAGAAAGGTTCAACCGGACCCTAAAGGGGATGTTGAGAAAAGTCGTTAGCAGGGATGGGAAGGATTGGGACTTGTTACTTCCTTACCTGTTGTTTGCAGTTCGAGAGATTCCCCAAAGTTCTACGGGCTTCTCCCCATTTGAGCTTTTATATGGTAGGCATCCCAGGGGTATACTGGATATCCTAAAGGAAACCTGGGAAGAACACGGGGTAACTGGGACCAATGTCCTCCAGTATGTTGAAGATATGCGGGTGCGTATGGCTCAGATTGCCCCTCTTGTTCGCCAGCATATGGAGCAGGCGCAGAGTAGGCAGAAGTCCTACTATGACCAGAGGGCCCTAGTGAGACAGTTTGAAAGGGGGACAGAGTAATGGTTCTAGTATCCACCGCAGAAAGCAAACTTCTAGCACAGTGGCAGGGACCCTATGAGGTCTTGGAAAAAGTGAGCCCAGTAAGTTATAAAGTTAGTCAGCCGGGACGCCGGAAGAAGGAGGCTGTGTTCCACATAAACCTTCTTAAGCCATGGAGGACTAGAGAGGACTGCATGGCTGCAGTGGGGGACACCACACCTGGTCCACAGGCACCTAGTCCTTCGGTGACAATCTCTCCAGAGCTGACACCTGAGCAAATAAAAGAAGCTAGAGGCTTGGTTGAGAGGAATAATGATGTCTTCTCCCCCAACCCTGGACAAACCCGAGAGATTACCCATGACATTATTACAGAACCAGGGGTTGTCGTAAGAGTGAAGTCTTACTGCATTCCGGAGGCCAAGAGGGAAGCTGTAAGGGCTGAAGTCAGGAAAATGCTTGAGCTTGGAGTGATAGAGGAGTCTCATAGCCAGTGGTGCAGCCCCATTGTCCTAGTGCCCAAACCTGATGGGTCCATCAGGTTTTGTAATGACTTCAGGAAGTTAAACAAGGTGTCTACGTTTGACGCCTACCCCATGCCTAGGGTGGATGAACTAGTAGAGCGATTAGCCAAAGATAGGTTCTTCACCACGTTGGATCTGACAAAGGGTTATTGGCAGATACCATTGACAAAACGTGCCCGAGAGAAGACAGCCTTTGCCACTCCTGATGGCCTATTCCAGTACAGGATCATGCCTTTTGGCCTCCATGGGGCTCCAGACACTTTTCAAAGGCTAATGGATAAGTTGCTCAGGCCCCATACTGAGTATGCAGCCGCATACTTGGATGATGTGATCATTCATAGCCCGGACTGGGAAAGCCATCTGGATAAAGTACAGGCAGTCTTGGACACATTTAGAAGAGCGGGTCTGACAGCTAACCCCTCTAAATGTGCCTTGGGTCTAGCAGAGGCTAGATACTTGGGTTACCTGGTAGGCAGAGGACTTGTTAAACCACAAATGAACAAGATGGGAGCTATACAGAGCTGGCCCAGACCATTGAGGAAAAAACAAGTCAGAGCTTTCTTGGGGATTGTAGGCTACTATCGGAGGATTATTCCTCACTTTGCTACGAGGGCTGCTCCGCTCACTGACCTTATTAAAGCCAGAAGTCCAGACACTGTAAAGTGGAACAGCGAGGCTGAGGAAGCCTTTGCTGGTCTGCGGGCAGCGCTTTGTGCCCAACCTGTGCTTGTGGCTCCTGACTTTGGAAAGGAGTTCTTTCTCCAGACCGATGCCTCAGAGATGGGTCTAGGTGCAGTTTTGTCCCAATATGTGGATGGTAAGGAAGACCCTGTGCTGTATTTGACTCGGAAGTTGTTATATCGAGAACAGCGCTATGCCACAGTGGAAAAAGAGTGTTTGGCGATCAAGTGGGCAGTAGAAACACTCCGCTACTATTTGTTGGGCAGGCGGTTTACCCTCGTCACAGACCATGCTCCGTTAAAGTGGATGCACACCAACAGGCCAACAGGAACAAGAACGCTCGGGTCACAAGGTGGTTTCTGTCCCTACAGCCCTTTACTTTTGTAGTACGACATAGGGCAGGTCTCCTCCACAGTAATGCAGATGCTCTGTCCCGAGTGCATGGGTTTGTAGAGGTGGCCGCTTCCCACCCAAGTGTTAAGCTGGGGGGGAGGATGTGTGACAGGGTACACGATTGTATGTACACCAGTGAGAGACTGGAAAACTCAGCGTTCCCTGCCCTGGAAGGGGTTAAGCCTGGCCAACAGGTAAAACCTCCTTTCTTTCCCTATTAATTAACACTCACCTGGTAAGGAAGTGGGAAGTGAGAGCTCAGTGTGAGAGGTATGCTGAGCTGGACGGACAGGTTGGAAACTGTCTGCATTGAAGGAACAAGGTCTGTCACAGATTTGTTTATTTGGACTGTTATTCTCTTTGTTTTATACTGGAGGCTGGAATAGCCCCTCCAGTACAGTGTAGTGAGGGACACTACTGTAAGTAAGCCTCTTAAATTGGAGTAGGCCATTTTGTTTTGTATTATTTATTTTGAGTGCAATAAAACCGTATTTATTGCTTAAGATCAGCGACTTTGCTGCACTGCATTACCGCTATTTCTGCGACTTTTGTCACAAGATATATATATATATATTATTAAAGGGCCCAGAGGTCTCCAGGGCTCCCGGATGGCAACCCCCCCTTTTTTTTATAAAATTTTTTACATTTTCTTTATATTTTTTATAAATGTTTATTTTTTTATTTATTTTTTATTAAAGGGCCCAGAGGTTTCTTTTTTCTTTTTATTAAAGGGCCCAGAGGTCCCCAGGGCGCCGGATGGCTACCCCCCTTTATATATATATATATTTTTTCTTTATTTCTTCTTTTCTTGTAAAGGTCCCCCCTGCTTCTCAATTTGCGACAGCCCCCCCGCTTCTCAGTTTCAGGCGGCAGCACCCCCCCCCCCCGGTTCTCTGCTCCAGGGGGCCCATGCCTTAAGCTGTGTAAGGGGCCCCAAAATTCCTGATGGCGGCCCTGCGCATACCTCCCAACACGCACGGATTTAGCGGGACTTTCCACTTCCCGCAGTCCCGTGAAAGGGTTAATTTTCCCGCACTGCAATAGGAGGCAGCACGGAAGCAGGAGGAACCGGAGCGGTGTGTGAAGGACTGTGGCTGCTGATGGGAAGAAAGCCGACAGCCAGGCTAATGATAGTCTGTGGCCCTGGCTGTCGGCACAGATGAGAGGGCCCCCCCCCGCTCAACAACTGCAAAACCTCCCCCCAGGAGGAACCGGAGCGGTGTGGGGATGTCTGCTGAAGGGAAGAGAGCTGACACATTCCGTGCACAGATGAGTCGGCCCCCCACTCAACAACTTTAGAAAATATGTTTATTGGAATTTTAACATAGTAAACATGGACAGCATGAGGTGTCACAAACAGGGAACAGTCATAGATACGTAGCAGTAAGGAGTCAGCCAAATGGCTATCGCCCACAGCTGGACTCCCATTAACGTAAAACAAAACGAACAGTTATGACAAGAACCTTGAACCTTGAAACAAAAATTGCGAGCGGCCAAAATGGCCTCTTAATAGGTGACAACATTGCAACCAGAGTCTTCAGGAAGGAAACAATAAAATCAAAAGAAAAAATGATAAAAAGGACAGAGACCAAAAATAAAAAAATAACAGGAAAAGTTAAAATAAAAATGGGAGGTCAAGAAACAGGGAAGTGAGAAGGTGGGGAGAAAGGGGGAAGAAAGAGAATGGTGGGAAAGAGAAGAATAGAGAAAAGAAAGCTAGAGGGGCATCATAGAGTAGAGTGAGAGTTGCTGATATAGTAATTGGAAAAGACAGCGTAAAGTAAGCGGGGGGAGGGGAACCTGGCCTGCCTCTAGGTGGTGATACATATGAAAGCGATCAGGAGTGATCTCCGGGGGGCCTACGACTTGGTGCGCATCCGGGATGGTGACGAGTGGAAGACTGCCTTCCGTACCCGCTTTGGCCACTTTTAATATCTGGTGTTGCCCTCTGTAACGCCCCTGCTACATTCCAGCATTTTGTAAACAACATTTTTAGAGACTATCTTGATTTTTTTTGTCATCGTATACCTCAATAACATCCTCATATTTTCTCTTTCTATAGACAAGCATCGGGAACACGTCAGGAATGTGCTCAAACGACTTTGAACGCACGGATTATACGCCAAACCTAAGAAGTGCGAGTTCGAACATCAAAGTATACAATTCCTGGGACTAATAATTTCTGTAAAAGGCACCGACATGGATCCACAGAAAGTTACGGCAATTTTCGACTGGTCGGCGCCTGTGGATAAGAAGGGCGTTCATCGATTTGTCGGGTTTGCGAACTTCTACAGAAAGTTCATCAGGGGGTTCTCTAACATCATTGCCCCTATAACTAGCCTAACCAAACAAACTGTCCGGTTCCACTGGTCCGCTGAAGCCCAAGGAGCTTTTGAGACCCTTAAAAACCTGTTCACATCCGCATCGGTCCTCAGACACCCTGACGCAAGCCTGTCCTACATCCTGGAGGTGGATGCTTCAGAAACGGCAGTTGGACCGGTTCTGTCTCAAAGACAGGGGCCTAAAGCTCTTCTGCACCCGGTTGCATTCTTCTCCATTAAATTATCTGAAGCAGAGAGAAATTATGATGTGGGATACCGAGAACTATTAGCGATCAAGGCTGCACTGGAGGAGTGGCGGTATCTCTTGGAAGGCGCAGCACACTCGATCCCGATTTATACGGATCACAAGAACTTGGAATACCTGAAAGTAGCCAAGAGGTTAAAACCACGTCAGGCCAGGTGGGCGCTCTTTTTTACCAGGTTCTCCTTCCATATAACGTACAGGCCGGGGTTAGAGAATAACAAGTCCGATGCCCTCTCGCGGATGTACTGCAATTCTGAAGCTCCTGCTCCTCCGGACACCATCCTATCCTCTGGAAATTTCATGTTACGGCAGGACGACCTACTGTCTCGAATCAGGCAAGCCTCTGCGGGGATTTCCTCTTCTTCAGGCACAAACCTGCAGTCTAAGGATGGTCTGATGTGGCACGAGAACAAGATCTTCATACCGGAAGGCCTACGGGTCAGTGTCCTGAGTTCCTGTCATGACCACAAACTGGCTGGCCATTTCGGGTACTAAAAACCTCTGAACTCCAGCACGTACGCTTTGGTGGCCTCAGCTTTTAAAGGATTACAGGAGCTACGTGGAGTCACATGTATCCAGAATAAAGGGAGCAAATCTAGAGCCTGGGGACTTTTGAAACCATTGCCCGTACCAGAGAGGCCATGGAAGATTATCTCCATGGATTTCATTGTAGAGCTTCCCCCTTCTGAGGCTTTCACCACCATCTTTGTGACTGTAGACCAAGGATGAGCCGAATCGCATCAGAACTTGCGAACACACCAAATGTTCGTGAGAACCCCGTTAAAGTCTATGGAACTCGAACATTTGAAATCTAAAGTGCTAATTTTAAAGGCTAATATGCAAGTTATTGTCCTAAAAAGTGTTTGGGGCCTGGATCCTGTCCAAGAGGACATGTATCAATGCAAAAAAAAGTTTTAAAAACGGCCGTTTTTTTGGGAGCAGTGAATTTAATAATGCTAAAAGTAAAAAAAAAAAAAGTGTAATATTACTTTAAATTTCGTACCTAGTAAAGTCAGCATGTGAAAAAGCGCATGTTTCCCGTACATAGAACTGTCCCTGCACAAAGTGTCATTTCTGAAAGAAAAAAAGTCACTTAAAACCGGCTTTGCGTCTATAATAAATTGTCGGCTTTGGCCATAAAAAAAAAAAAAAAGCGTGGGGTCCCCCCAAATTCCATTAACAGGCCCTTCAGGTCTGATATGGATATTAAGATATTTAAAAAAAAAAAGGACGTGGGGTTCCCCCCAAATATCCATACCAGACCCTTCAGGTTTGGTGTGGATTTTAAGGGGAACTCCACCCCAAATTAAAAAAAATGGTGTGGAGTTCCCCCAAAATTCCACACCAGACCCTTATCCGAGCACGTTAACCTGGCCAGCCGCAGAAAAGAGGGGGGGACAGATTGCGCCCCCCCTCTCCTGAACCGCACCAGGCCACATGCCCTCAACATGGGGAGGATGTCCCCATGTTGATGGGGACAAGGGCCTCATCCCCACAACCCTGGCCGGTGGTTGTGGGGGTCTGCGGGCAGGGGGCTTATCAGAATCTAGAAGACCCCTTTAACAAAGGGGACCCCCAGATCCTGGCCCCCCTATGTGAATTGGTAATGGGGTACACTGTACCCCTACCATTTCACGAAGGAAGTGTAAATAGTTAAAAAAAAAAACATTCCGCTGGGCTGTGTCCAGCAGAGAGAGGAGCTCACCTGCTGCGCTCTGGACGGATGGATCTTCTCATCGCTGGACCAGACCGTTGATCACCCGTCGCTGGACAGATCATCCGTCGCTGGATAGAAGACAACTTTGGAGCAGGGAGCAGCATCGAGAGTGGATTACCACCGCTGGATATTTTTTTTTTATTAATAAAGGAATTTTTTCTACAGTGTCTGTGTGTTTTTTTTTTTTTTAACTATTTACACTTCCTTCGTGAAATGGTAGGGGTTCTGATAAGCCCCCCACCTGCAGACCCCCACAACCACCGGCCAGGGTTGTGGGGATGAGGCCCTTGTCCCCATCAACATGGGGACGTCCTCCCCATGTTGAGGGCATGTGGCCTGGTGCGGTTCAGGAGAGGGGGGGCCGCACTCTGTCCCCCCTTCTTTTCTGCGGCCAGCCAGGTTAACGTGCTCGGATAAGCATCTGGTGTGAATTTTTGGGGGAACGCCACGCCATTTTTTTTTAAATTTGGGGTGGAGTTCCCCTCAAAATCCACACCAAACCTGAAGGGTCTGGTATGGATATTTGGGGGGAACCCCACATAATTTTTTTTTTTAAATTGACGGCAGGGTTCCCCTTAATATCCATATCAGACCTGAAGGGCCTGTTAATGGAATTTGGGGGGACAATTCATTATAGCCGCAAAGCCGGTTTTAAATGACTTTTTTTCTTTCAGAAATGACACTTTGTGCAGGGACAGTTCTATGTATGGGAAACATGCGCTTTTTCACATGCTGACTTTACACCCTCCCTAGGTACGAAATTTAAAGTAATATTACACTTTTATTGTTTCGCTTTTAGCATTATTAAATTCACTGCTCCCGAAAAAAACGGCCGTTCTTAAAACTTTTTTTTGCATTGCTACGTTTCCTGGGACAGGACCCAGGTCCCCAAACACTTTTTAGGACAATAACTTGCATATTAGCCTTTAAAATTAGCACTTTAGATTTCTCCCATAGACTTTAACAGGGTGTTCCGCGGCTTTTCGAATTTGCAGCGAACAGCCCTAATTGTTCGGTGTTCGCCGAACAGGCAATGTTCGAGTCGAACATGAGTTCGACTCGAACTCGAAGCTCATCCCTACTGTAGACAGGCTATCCAAGATGGCACATGTTTTGCCCATGAAAGGTACACCCTCTGCTCCTGAAACTGCTAAAATCTTTATTAAAGAAGTCATGAGGCTGCAAACATCGTGTCAGATCGGGGGGTGCAATTTACCTCTAAGTTCTGGAAAGCGCTCTGTGAGTCTCTCAAGATTGAGCTGTCATTCTCATCTGCTTACCACCCACAATCAAACGGCCAGACTGAAGGAAACCAAACACTGGAACAATACTTGCGCTGCTTTTCTTCATTTTCACAAGAAGACTGGGTATCTCTCCTGCCACTGGCTGAATTTGCATACAACAATTCAGTTCATTCCGCTTCTAAACAATCCCCATTCTATGCAATTTACGGCTACCATCCGCTATTCATGTCTAACTGTGTCCCGGAGTGTACAGTACCCGCTGTCCAGGAGACATTGGATTTCTTTAACTCTAACAACAAACTGTTACAAGAGACCATGACAAAAACACAGGAGCATAATAAGGAGGTATTTGATAAAAAACGGAGAGGAGAACTCAACCTGGAACCCGGAGACCTGGTGTGGTTATCTACCCTCAACTTAAGACTTACCTGCCCTTCAAAGAAACTGGGGCCCAAGTTTGTAGGGCCCTTCCCAATCAAGAGGAAGATTAACAGCTTGGCCTATGAACTTGAGCTACCAGATTCATTCCGCATCCATCCGGTCTTTCATGTCACCCTCATTAAACCTAATGTTTCTGACCCCTTCCCTGGGCGAAGTACTGACCCGCCCGAACCAATCTTGGTCAACGGCGAGGAAGAATTCAAGGTTGATTCTATCTTGGATTGCAGGAAGAGACGCAATCAGGTTCAGTTCCTGGTGAAATGGAGGGGGTTACAGCCATGAAGGGAGAACTCGTGGGAGAATGAATGCAACATCCACGATGAGAGACTGATTTAGTCCTTTAAAGACTCTCATCCACTTGGCCCAGTTGGGCATCTGGAGGCTGCCCGTTGGAGGGGGGGCAATGTCATGGACAAAAAAGGCCACAAGATGGTGCTAGCAGCGCATCGGCGCACACATGAGTGGCAACAGCACATCGGCGCACACGGACACGTGCAATCGCGGCACTTTGGCGCGCACGAGCAACAGCGTTCCTGCCAGGTGCTTGTGCGACTTTGTACTCTCGAGCTCCCTGTCCACACTACCAGGGGCTCCGGAGTCAGAAAAGCAAGAGCAGCTGCTTCCTGCACGTCAGGCTCTATCACCAAGTACGTGACACTCCTGTACATAGTATCCCCCACCCTCCCTGTACATATTACCCCCCCTCCCTCTACAAATTAAGGCCACCTGTAAATATTACCCCCTCCTGCACATATTAACCATCCCTGTACATATTACCCCTGCCCTCCCTGTACATAGTATCCCCTTCTGTACATATTACACCCACCTGTACATATTAACCCCCCTCCCTGTACATATTACACCAACCTGTACATATTAACCCCCCTCCCTGTAAATATTACACCCATCTGTACATATTAACCCCCCCCTCCCTGTACATATTATGTAGTACACTCTCCCTGTACACAATACCCCATCTTGCCCACATTTATTCCCCTTCCTTTTACACATCCCTCATGTATTGCATCCTCTATGTACGCATTGCCCCCCATCCCCCTACACATTGACTTCTTGCACTTGTCCATTGTCTCCAAAATTATGGCCGAGATGTTGCAAATTACTGCTCAGCCTGGCAGGGGTTAAAGCTGATGCTGTCGCTGACTCACATTCTCTCTTTACATTCTTGAGATCGCTAAGCTGCCGACCTGTCAGTTCCTCTGAGTACACAGCAAGGACGACAGAGCTGAGAAAAGTCCTATAACAAGTCACTGAAGCTGAAGTGTACTGCAGGCTTCCCAGAGAGAGGTCTGATGCTTACCTAGGGGCAGTCACAACACAAAAGACGTCCACCTATAGCACGCCTATGTGTGTAGAAGCTGGAGGACAGGGAGGAAGAGCTGCTCCATACCGCCATAGCGAGTGACGCCACTGCTCTCCACACAGTAGTGAGCACCGCCCAGTCTTCCTCCGTTCCCGCCAATTAAAAAATCAGAAAGAAGGCCACGTATGAAACAGTGAGGAGTGGGAGTGTTTGCAGGTGCAGCTCTTGCCCTCCCGAACCCTCCTTTAACAAGCGCAAATCATCTTTCCAGCTTGCATTCAGCTGATTTTACATAGACTGCCGTGTGTCCGGCGCCTGGACACTTTTAAATGGCCTTTTTTTTTTTTTTTAGCTTGGGGGAGCCCCCTAAGGATGGGCCCCCATTGTCACCAAATATATTTTGCACTGATTTTTATAAACAAATATATATATTTTTTGCACATCGTATTCCTTTTGTCTTCAGGTCAGCGCGAATAAACAAATTTTGGTTATTTTGTTGATTTGTGGAAATCTCCTTAACCATAGATTTTTGCTTATTTACATTCTAACAGTAGCATAGTTTGTAGACTCTAACTTTCACACAGACTACATATATCTTGATTTTGGTTATTTTTGGTTACCAAAAAGATATGTAGCAGTATAAATTCTGGCCTAAAGTTATGAATAAAAATGACTTATTTGAAAAATGTTATAATATAAACGAAAAATTTGTATTTTTTTCAATTTGTATTTTATTGCTTATATCGCAAAAACAAAAAAAATAATAATAAAAAAAAAATAGGATTTTTGTACTCACTGTAAAATTATTTTACACGGACGGACACAGCAGCAATCTTGCCCAAAAGTGGGTATTGGCCTTCATTCAGGAGTGAGTTAGGCTGAAACTTGTAGAAAGTGTTAATCACCTCAAACACAGTACAGTACCGCCCAGGGGGCAGTCCCTCTGGGTATAACCCCTCTCCCTGCCTCTTGCAGCTCAGTTCGTCAAAAAGCAGTATAAACTTAAAAAGGAGGGGTGGGTGCTGTGTCCATTCATGAACTTAGAGAAAAGGAGTAAAAAAATCCTATTTTCTCTTTCGTTCATGGACGGACTAAGCAGCAATCTTGACAAAGTGGGACATCCCAAAGTAGTGTCAAAAACGATGGGGGGAACAGCATTAAACAAACTTTCCTCCCAAAACAAAACAGAGCTCATCAACTGAGGAGTTGCAACCTTAGACAGCCACCTGAAAAAGCTAGCAGCTGAAAGAAGCATCCGAAGATGCACTCTCACAAAATTTTACAAGGTTGTTGTAAGTGTGAACGAACGACCAAGTTACCTGGGAAATAGACGATTGATGTCGGAAAGCCCAAGAAGTACCTATTGTCCTGGTCGAATGCGTTGTGACAGGAAAGGGGGGAGCTCGACCCTTTATGGCGTTAACTTAAATCACGATCTGTCAGATCCACCTCGAGATGGTGGCGGAAGAGACCGCTAAGCCCTTCTTGGGACCAGCCACCGAAACAAACAGCGAGTCTGACCTCCGGAAGGGAGCGGTAGCAGATAAGTATACTCTCAGAGCTCGGACAACGTCCGAGAAATGCAACGCCGCCTCCTTATGAAGCGACGGCTGAGGACACAAGGATGGAAGTACAATGTCCTCATTCAGATGGAAGGCCTAAATGACCTTAGGCAGAAAAGAAGGCTGCGGACGCAGCACTACCTTATCCTTGTGGAAGACCAGATAGGGAGTCTTGCACGACAAGACTGCCAGCTCAGAAGCCCGTCTGACGTAACAGCCACCAAAAACACCACTTTCTGAGAAAGTGTCAACAAGGGAATTTCCCTGTTTTCAAACGGTGGTTTCTGAAGCACAGAGAGAACCAGATTCAAGTCCCACGGAGGTAGTGGACGGACGGACCGGAGGGGCCACATGCCGAACCCCCTGTGCAAACGTTCCCACTAAAGAGTGAGCCACCAGGGGTCATTGAAAAAAGATAGCCAGGGCAGATATCTGCCCCTTAACCGTACTTAAGGCAAGCTTCTGGTCCACCCCACGCTGTAAGAACAGCAGGACCCTGGAAACCAAATAGGTACGCGGATGCCACCCCATTTCCTCAAGTGTAGCTCTTCCAAGTGCGATGGTAAATCTTCCTAGAGAACGACTTCCAAGCACTTCTCATGATAGGGATCACCGAATCGGACAGGCCTCGGTCTCTTAGCACCTGGCTCTCACTAGCCATGCCATTAAAGCGACAGCAGGTCCTTTCATAGCAGTAGACGCACTGGATCGGCGTACCAAGGACGCCAATGCCAATCCGGAGCAATTAAGAATCATTGGAATCCCCTCTGCCTCTACTCTGCGAAGCAGATGAGGAAGGAGCTTCAGAGGAGGGAACCGATACTGACTTCACGGTGCCACCAATGCATCTGTCGTGTCTGCCCATGGGTCTCTTGACCTGGCCACAAACCTCAAAACCTTCCGATTGAGTTGAGAAGCTAGAAGATCTAGGTCCGGCTCGCCCCATCTTTGGCAAGGGAGTTGAAACACATCCGGGTGTAGAGACCTTTCTCCTTGGTCCAGCATCTGGCGACTCAGGTAGTCCGCCTGCCAGTTTCTAAGCTTGGAATGTATACGGCACCCGACTGCAAAGCGCAGGAATCTCTGATGCCTGGTGCATATAGGAACATGCAAGTATGCATCCTTGATGTCCAAGGATGCCAGAAAGTCACCCGGATGGAGAGCAGCGACAACAGAGCAAACTGACTCCATCTGGAATCTTTGTAACTTCACAAAGCAATTGAGGGCCTTGAGGTCCAGGATTGGAAGAACTCCATCCTTCTTTGGTAAAACCCCTGAAACCGTTCCTGTACTGGGACAGGAATAATCACCCCAGCGTTTCAGCAGATCCTGAACCGCCCCACACAGGGCTTCCCGACGGGTCAGCTGAAGCTGGAGGTTGGTGGGGAAAAATCTGTTCAGTGGGCAAGAGAGATACTATCTTGTATCCTGAGGAAACTACTTTGCAAACCCACCATTCGGAGATCAGAGATGCCCATGGGTCGCCAATTTGCGAAGACATCCGCCCACCCGAGAAATGGACGGGGGCAGAACTTCACACAGACGTAGATATGTTCGCAGGCTTGCGAAACCAGGGCCATAGCAGACGCTTTATCGACCTGAGATTGTGTGTGGTGAAGGAGGGCACTTGCCTACGGTGTGTTTCCTTACCGTTTTTGGATTGTGGGAGCAGGGTGCTCTTACCTCCTGTGGCATCTTTAATAATGTCATCCAGAGATGCTACAAAAAGTCTGTCGCCCTTAAAGGGCAAATTCATCAGGGCCTTCTTGGAAGATTGGTCCGCAGACCAACACTTTAGCCAGACGTGCTTTTAACCCATTGTGCAGCATTTTTGCCCATTCAGTGAGTGTCTGAGACACCAGGGCCCCAACCATCGTTGGACGCACAGCCAAGCCCACCACCATGTATAGGTAGCGGGTGACCACCTCAGCCTTCTTGTCCGCAGGGTGCTTGAAATCAGGAGCCCCGTCCACCGGAATCGTGGATACCTCGTTTAATCTGGATACAGGAGGGTCCACTGTCGGAAGAGAGGTCCATTTTTTCAGGAAACTCTCCTCAAAAGGGTAACGCACCGTCAAAC
Organism: Rana kukunoris; assembly: GCA_029574335.1. NCBI lineage: Eukaryota > Metazoa > Chordata > Amphibia > Anura > Ranidae > Rana > Rana kukunoris. Next base: position 70,557,738 of record CM056055.1, read on the forward strand.
TTTTAGGGACCGAAAAAACATTCTGTGGTTTGTCCCACTCCTTGTATAAAAGTTTGTCTAGATAAGACACACAAGGAAACACCTTAGCAGTGCGGGTCGGCTTACACAACCCAAAAAGGGACCGACGCCTCTGTTGCTTCTGCAGAGTGCACTATCTTTAGAGTCTCTCGCAGGTGATAAGATCACCTACCAGAGTTTTTTTCGTGTGCTGACCAGAACCCGGAGTCATCCTTACTGTCCGGCCGATCTCGGTCCGCATCCTCAGATACATCAGAACCAGGGCCATGAGCCATAGCTGGGCCCGGTTCCATATTAGAGTTGTCCCCCAGAAGATGGCGGGGGAGGGGCCGCTTTTTACCGCTCGTGTTACCACGCGCTGCTTCCACCTTGGCAACAAAAGCCTCCAGGATCGCCGACATAGCGTCCTTCGATACATCGGGTGCAGGGGCACCAATTGCCAACTCAGGTGTTTCAGGGGAATAGGCATCTGCTTTTGATGCCATGCTGACCTACGTGCCTAACACCCACAGGGACTCCAGGCAAGGTAACGACAGCCCACCCTCCTAGCTGTTACAGAGACCAGGGCCCCCCCAGGGGACTCACCACCCTTGAATGGTACCGCACAGCGGCCATCCGCTTCCTACTTGAGATGCTCTCTTTGCAGCCGCCTGTGTCAGTCAGACCCCCCGCAGCGTGTCTGTTGCGTCACGCTGGTTAAATGCACACTATAGGCGATATATGGTGATCCCTGGAAGGGCTGGTGACTGCCTTTTTCCATGGGGTCTAGCCTTTTTTGAGGGGAACCCCTCCTTGGTGAATGATGTCGATCTCCTCTTAACCTAGCTATAGTGGGGTTCATCGTAGATCCACTGCTAACACCTTCTTGCGTTGACATGTCCATTCCATTGTGACATTCAGCAGATTCTGAAACCAACTTTCTTTGCCGTGTCCCTATTAAAATGTTATTACTTTTTTTAATATCTTTCCTCCTTTTCTAGATATTTTTTGTAGATTTTTGGATTTGCATTTCTTGTACTCTTCACTGTTATTTAGAGATACCAGCCTCTTTGATATTCTTAATTTCCTCATTTAAACACTTTAGTTTCTCATCTTTCTTTTGTACTAGAACAAATAGAGCCAGATATATAAATATATCCGAATATCGGAGACTCTACAGGTATAGAAGATGTTCCATAGGAAAAATAGTGGGAATGATATGGGTGAACATATCCAAAAGCTTTATGAGCAGACTAGATGAAGAAAGTTTTAAGGCACACAGACTCCCTCTATTGGGAATATCCAATACAGAAAATGCCATAAAATAAACATAGGGTCCACGATTTTGATCAAAGAAGCCTCGCTTTAGCGTGAGGGGGTCTCTTGGGTGCTACACTATATATATCTGCTTTTTTTGTATCCTTCTGGTTTGCATCCACCCAGTAGGCTATTGTTACCTCTGCATACCAGTCTGGTTTACCTGATCTGATTACGGATGTCATATCTTGACAATATGTGGACTTTATAAGTCTTGTCCATTATCTTTCTGGATGTTTGCTCCTGCTGAAGCAAAACATCTTTGATCAAAATCGTGGACCCTGTGTTCATGTTATGTCATTGCAGCCTATGCCACCCCTTCATACTCTGCCATCCCTCCTCCATACTATGCCATCCTGCCACCCAACCACCATACTCTGCCAACCTTCCACCATAATCTGCCATGCTCAGCCATCCATACTTGGCAATACCCAGCTATACTCTGCGATACCCAGCCGTACTCGGCCATACTCAGCGATACCCAGCCATACTCTGCAATACCCAGCCTCTGGATGTGCCCAAGCTGTGGAAGTGTCCCACACGTGGTATCAGCATACTCAGGAGGAGTAGAAGAATCAATTTTGGGGTGTCATTTTTTGGAATGTACATGCTATGTGTTAGAAATATTGTATGAATGGACAACTTTGTGTAAAAGAAAATGCGTTTTCATTTTCTTTGCACATTTTCCAAAAACTTTTAGAAAAAAATGACATGTTCAAAAGACTCATTACACCTCATAGATTATATGTTGGGGTGTTTTCTTTCCAAAATGGGGCTTTTCAATTGTCCTGGTGCTCCAGGGCCTTCAAAAGTGTAAGGTAATCAGGAAATTAGATGTGTAATTTATGCTCCAGAATGCCTGATGGTGCTCCCTGTATGTTGGGCCTCTGTATGTGGAATAGCAGCATGGGTTTTGGGGTGTAATTGGTGGTATGCATATACTGTGTGTGAGAAATAACCTGCTAATATGACAATTTTGTGGGGAAAAAATTGATTGTTTGTACTCACCATAAAATCCTTTTCTCTGATGTCCATGGACGTACACAAATCTGGGTTATGTTCCTGTTCACAGGAGAGGACTAGGCAGAAACATGTTAGATAATTAAATACATGTTACATTAACATAGTTTGAACAGCCCCGCCCAGGGGGCAGTCCCTCCAGACATAACCCTCCTCTCTGCAGTATGCAACCTCAGTTCGTAACAAGCAGTACAAACCTAAAAAGGAGGGGAGGGTGCAGTGTCCCTCCATGGACGTCAGAGAAAAGGATTTTACGGTGAGTACAAAAAAATCCTATTTTCTCTCATCGTCCATGGACGGACACAGCTCCTTAAATCTTGACAAGTGTGACATCCCTAAGCAGTGTCAAAAAACGAGGGGTGGAAACAGTATCCGTAAAACTAAGGGAGAAAAAGAGGAGAGAATGGGATCCGCTAGGTCCAAATAATTTTACAAAAGTCTGTCGCACCTCATCCCATATAACGATAAATTTTATGGTATGGACAGTAAGGGACTATACCGGTGCTTATTCACAACATACAATAGTAATTTTTTAATAATTTATTTAAAAGAAAAGGAATTATCACAAAATGTAATACAAAAAACACATATTAGGGCAATAGGATAGGATATGGTTAACAATAAAACCAGGCAGCTGTGAATCCTGATTACAAATGCAGAGCGTATTACAGACGGTCACAACCAGAGAGATGTTAAGCCCAATATATTTTGCCTAGATTCCGGCTTCGTCAGGGGCTAGGTTGAGAACGAGAGTTTGAAATCAGCCCTATTAATAGAAAAAATTACATATTACAAAGAAGCATATATAATGAAAACACATCCATATATTTATACAGGTGCATGTGTGCACTGTGCTGACCTTGTGTATCAGAATGGATATCCAGACCTGGAGGTGGGGGAGGGGAGAGGAAGGAGGGGGCAAAATGGAGACAAATAGGGAAGGGATCAAGGCAAGGAAAAGGATGGGGAGTGTAGGGAAAGAAAGGGAAAGAGCGGCTAGACACTCGCAATCCAAACGGATAACCGACTCATCTAATAGTCCAATGCACCACAATAGTAGGGCCAGAGATGCGTCTCCATAGGAGAGGAGAAAGAAAACAGGCTGAAAAAGACACAAACAAGCTTAATGAGAAATGTGTCCCACCTACATCCGTCACATTAAGTTAAATATATGCTCAGATGAGAAATTAATTGGATCCACTAAGGCCTCGTACACACGATCGGACATACCTGATGAAAACGGTCCGCGGACCATTTCCATCGGATATGTCCGATCTGGAGTTTGATCCGATGGCGTGTACACACCATCGGATCAAATTCCCCGCCGGCGGACGGCGCGGTGACGTGTCGGTGACGTTGACGCCGCCACGTCACCGCTACGTCACGCACCAGGAAGTAAACACTTCCGCGCGCATGCGTCGGATCCATTCACAGGATACGACGCATGTGTGGGAGGATATGTCCGCTGGTTTACCGTACTAACCAGCGGACATATCCGACGGACAGGTTTGTAGCGGACAAATTTCAAAGCATGCTTTGAAATTTGTCCGATGGACAAATCTGTCCGCTAGCCCAAACACACGATCGGAGATGTCTGCTGAAACGGTCCATCGGACCGTTTTCAGCGGACATATCCCCTCGTGTGTACGAGGCCTCAGACTTACAAAGTTTTTTTTTTTTAAATGGTGCACTACCAGGAGCAGCCACAAGAGTTTGTCCAAATAGTCCTGACAACATCCAAGGAAATGTGATGTTAAATCACTCTCTATAATTCTCTAAATATAAATAAAAAACAACAAAAAACATTAACTCAACTAAGTACACAACCATAAGGTAGCTAAGCACAATCAGAGAAGCATACAGGACTGTAGAGGATTTACCTGTGGTAAAGATGTCACACAGTAATGCTCCTAGCAGGTGCATTCTACAGGAGAAAGGAAACTGAAGCCCGTTTAAATAAGCCTCCTCTCCCACACGTCCGAGCGTATGACATCATCGGGCGTGAGAGGACAAAAAATGTCAGCGTGCTGCAGCAAGGGGAACATCTACGTGCGCCTACAATGCCCATGATGCCTCGCGATACTATGCCTGGAAAGGGAGGATATTTCCCCTCCACATACACGATCACCGGCAGGCTCGGGAGCAGAGAGATCACACCTACAAAGGTGGGGTTAGCACCAGAACCAATGGGTGATGCCCATTAGCACGACACACAGATGAAAGGGGCGTGGAGAGGTCCCGTGCGGCTACAGCTCAGGGACAGGCGGGCTAAGGATGTAAACAAGCCCTTGGGTGTCCATATGGAGAGGCATATTTGCCCAGAAAACGGTGCACGGGATAACAAGAGAGGGGAATGGGAGTGTTGACACTAGATTAAGTGCTAGTGTGGAGAGGTAGCCTGATTATAAAAAACTCTGGAGGACATACAGGGGACATCTGCAAAGATCATTGCATCCATTGTCTAAAACACATAAGGTCAGATCCTCTCAAGCCAAATAGATGCTATTGCCCTAATATGTGTTTTTTGTATTACATTTTGTGATAATTCCTTTTCTTTTAAATAAATTATTAAAAAATTACTATTGTATGTTGTGAATAAGCACCGGTATAGTCCCTTACTGTCCATACCATAAAATCCGTAAAACTAACTTCACCCCAAAACAAGCAGAGCTCTTCAACGGAGGAGTTGCAACCTTAGACAGCTGCCTGCAAAACCTAGCGGCCGAAAGAAGCATCAGAAGATATACTCACAACAACCATGTAAAGTTTGGAAAAAGTGTAAACGGACAACCAAGTCGCCGCCTCGCACACCTGTGAGACAGATGCATGATGTCGGAAAACCCAGGAAGCACCCATTGCCCTGGTCGAAAGTGCTGTGACCAGAAAGGGTGGCGCCTGCCCCCTAAGAGCATAGACCTGTATGACGGTCTGCCTGATCCACCGAGAAATGGCGGTCGACGAGACCGCCAGGCACCTATTGTGGACCAGACACTGACACAAAAGGAGCATCAGATCTCCAAAACTGAGCCGTAGCATGCAGGTACACCCACAAAGCGTGTACCACGCCTAAATTATGAAACGCAACCTCCGTAGGATGCGCCGGCTGAGGACATAAGGATGGAAGAACAAAAGTCTTCATTCATGCGAAAGGCCGAAACCACCTTCGGAAGAAGGGAAGGTCGCGGGCGCACCATCACCACCTAATCCTTGTGAAGGATCAAGCATTGCGACTTGCAAGACAAGATCGCCAACTCAGAAACCCTTCTGATGGAAGTAATGGCCACTAAAAACTGCCACCTTCCAAGATAGTGTCAAGGGAAGAATCTCTCTGATGTTTCCAAAAGGAAGGTTCCTGAAGAACCAAGAGTCAAAACTCATGGGGGAAGAGGTGGGCCAAGAGGGGGGAAATATATAACAACCCCCACAAAAAGGTACCCACCAGGGAATGGGCGGCAAAAGGCCACTGAAAAAAAAAACACAGCCAAGGGTGAAATCTGCCCCCAAATGGTGCTTAAGGCAATTTTTAGATCCACTCCAAGCTGTAAAAACAGCAGGACCCTGGACACCGAGTACGTCCTTTGACATCACCCCATCTCTTCGCACCAAGAGATGTAGGCCTTCCAGGTGCGATGGTAGATCTTCCAGGAAGAAGACTACCATGTCCTCAGCATGATGAGAAGACAGAGTTGGACAGACCGTTAAAACCTGGCTTCCAATAGCCATGTTGTGCAATCCAGCGACTGTACAACAGGAGCAAGTATGGGACCCTGTCCTGGCCACCGCCAGGGTACCTCCGGCACCAGGCGCCTAAGATCGGCGTAGCAAGAGCGCCGAGGCCAATCTAAAGCGATTAGAAGTAACGGGATCTCCTCAGCCTCCACTCTGCGGAGCAGCTGAGGAAGCAACTACAATGGAGGAAAGGTATAAAGTAACCGATACAGTCGCCACAGGGCCACCAACGCTACTGATGCGTCTGTACAGGATCACTAGACCTGGCCACGAACTCCAACACCTTGCGGTTGAGGCGGGCGGCCAGGAGATCCATGCCCTGTGAGTCTCTGAATCCAGATCGGACAACCTTGCAACCTCCTCGACTACGAGGAGAGGCATAGCCTGATCACCCAAAGTTCTAGGACAATGATCGGTAGACAGGATTTACAGCACCTGGTATTCCCAGGTGGTCTTCCATTCAAGTACAAACCAGAATCAGAAGAAAGTCAACTAAGTAGCCCACAATGGCAAAGCCTTGCAGTCCCAGCAAAGCTAGGATAAGTGCGAGCTCCCTGGTGAAAACTCTTGGTGCTGACGCCAGATCAAAAGGCAGACCCCAGCATGGTAAACATGGAATGGGTCAGTGCTTTGGATCTCCTATCAGTCAGATCCATACAACCAGGGGTTCCCGCAATAGGGACCCTGGCAACCGGAGGGTCCACCACCGGAGGAGAAGCCCACTTTTTTTAAAAAAAGGCTCTCCTCAAAGGGGTCCGAACCACCAGGCGGTGAGGGACTACAAAAGCCTTCTGCGGCTTTTCCCATTCCGCATCTATGAAATTATCAAAGAAGGGCACAGAAGGAAAAAACTGCACAGAGCGGTCCGATTTCTGTGATCTAAAAAAGACAGAGGGCCAGATTCTCGTAGATGCGCGCCTAATTATGCAGGCGTTGCGCATCTCAGATGCACTACGCCGACATAACGCGGAGTGGCAAGTACCGTATTCCCTAAGTAAATGCGCTCCAAGATGCGCCTGCGTCGCGTAAAATCATCGGCGTAATCCGGCGCAACAACAAAGTAGGAGGGAAGTGGGCGTGTTGCATTGTAATGAAGCGTGACCCGATGCAAATGCAGGCCGGGACGAACGGAGCATGCGCCGTGATGTGGATGACCCGCGCCGTGACGTGGTTGACCCTCGCCGTGACGTGGATGCCTTCTGCGCATGCGCAAAGCCTCCCTACGATTCGCCGGAGCAGGGTATATAATGCGGCCACACATGCGCCCGTGCAGCGCAAACGTCTCCCATTTTATTGATTGTCACGGCAAAACGTTGTGCAGGACCATGACTACTGTTGGTAAGGAGAGGAGGAAGAAAAATTTCTCCCCAGAGGAGAGGGCCATTGTTGTCAGGGCAATGGAAAAATATGATTCACGCCTCCATGGTGCTGACAGTGCCCGGACCAGCAAGTCCCGGAGGGATCAGATGCTCATAAAGGTCGCTTGCCAAGTAAATGCTCTTTCTCACGAGACCCGGACACCGCAGGACATTCAAAAAACAATGAATGACCTGCGGCATCTCGTGAAGGGCAAGCTGGCGACTCAAGCTCGGCATGCCAGGGGCACTGGAGGGGGCCCACCCTGCACCGTCCGTCTGACTGAGGAGGAGAAGGTGGTCGCCCGCTGCCTGCAGAGGGAGCAGGTTGAGGGAGTTGGGGGCTACGAGTCCGAAAAGCCAGCCCTGAGGACAGGTAAGTGTGTTTTATATTCTATCTGTTGTGTAGCATGTGAGGGGGTAGAAGGGAACATGTGCCAAGTGTGTGGGTCCACCAACATGGGCATCTTTTGTGTCATCCACAGATGTGCAGGAGGGAGCGGGGCCATCTGTGGCTGCCAGGGCCCGTCCGGATCCATCCCCCGAACATCCAGTCCCTCTGGCTGCCCCTCTGGAAGAGGACTTGGAGGGAAGTGGGCACATGTCTACGGAGGAGGTGGTTGAGGAGGAGCTCGTCGACCAGGAGCTCTACCTTGTTTTGGAGGAGGACCATGGTTTGCCCGGACCAGCCCAGGCTATCCCCCCATCTTTATCAAGCCCCTCAGTGTCCCTCCCCAACCTCTCCAGTCCCTCGGTTTCCCCCCTCTCATCTCCGGCTCCTCAACATCCTCCCCTTATGCCCGGTCCCCTGCCACTCCCCGGAAGGCGACGTGCAAGACCAGGGGTGTTCTCAAGGTCCTGCCGGAACAGCTGGCCAGACAGCAGGACCAGCAAAATCGGCACCTGTCAGAGGTCGTGGAGGAGATGAGGCGCCTGGCCGACAGCCTGGCCTCCTCGGGACACCTTACGGATGCCATACAAGACATTGCTGGCAACAGCGCAGCGACGCTGACCAGCCTGGGGGAGCTGTAGGCGACCACCTCCGACCTTGTAGGGGAGGTTCATGCCCTGCGCCTTGCAGTCGTGGAGCAGACTGCTGTGCAGACCCGCATAGCGGTTGCCCTGGAGGGCATGCAGGCAGCCAGGGAGGGACATGGGGATGCTTCTCCTCCACCTTCTACCCCACCTGTGGCTGCCCCCAGGCAAGTGAGGGGCAGGAGCCGTGGCACCAGGCGGAGCCCCCGCCAGGCCTATTATTTTGCTCTGTTTAAGAGCTTTTTTTATTTATTTTTTTATTTAATGCTCTGGTTAAGAGCTTTTTTTTATTTTATTTAATGCTCTGGTTAAGAGCTTTTTATTTTTTATTTTATTTAATGCTCTGGTTAAGAGCTTTTTTTTTATTTTATTTAATGCTCTGGTTAAGAGTTTATTTATTATTTTATTTAATGCTCTGGTTAAGAGCTTATTTATTTTATTTAATGCTCTGGTTAAGAGCTTATTTTTTTTTACTTGATACTGCATACGGTGCAGTGTGAATGGTGTGTGAATGTGAGGGGGTGGCACTCCTGCCAGTAAGGGGTGTCACCCTCGGCCGTTGGGGAGAAGTTATCCCCACGGCTGTGTGAATGGTGTATGAATGGACAGCAACATCATTGGGGCCTTGACATGGCGTTGCTGCTCCCAAGTCCTACATGCTGGACTTGGGCTAATCCAATGTGATGTGGATGTGGTGTGTGAGCTAGGGACCACAGTGGTGTACACGCGTGCATTGTCTGTGTGCCATGATGAATGTGTGTGTTTAACGGTCAAAGATTCGTAACACGAGGACCCTCCCGACTGCTCTTCCATGAGCAGACAGGGGCTCCTCTGGCAGGGGGGGCTGTGTGGTTGGGGGGTCAGGTCATCACGTAGGGCAATCTGCAGGCCCTTTCTCATGGCAAAGTTGTGCAGAATGCAACATGCACCGATGATCTGACCCACAAAGTTGGGGGAATACAATAGGGCCCCCCCGGACTTATCCAGGCATCGGAAACGGGACTTCAGGAGGCCAAATGTGCGCTCCACCACTGCACGGGTTTTGATGTGTGCTTGATTGTATCTTCTCTCTCCTCTGGTTTGGGGATTCCGGAAAGGAGTCATGAGATGGGGTCCAAGTACATATGCAGAGTCACCTGGAAGGGAAAAGACAGGAGGATGTTAGCCGTGCATGTGCCCCTTGTGATGTCTGCATCATGGGGGGGACAGTCATGCCTGCCACCCATGTCACTCACCAATCAGCCAGCTGTCCCCATACATGTCCTGCTCAAAATCTTCTGGGATGGTGCTTTGACGGTATATGTAGCTGTCATGGCTCGATCCGGGGTCTTTGGCACGGACGTGCCATATGAGGTATTTGGCATCAGCTATCACCTGTACGTTGATGGAATGCCAATGCTTCCGATTGCGGTAAATGTGCTCTGTAGCACTGGGGGGCTGTAGTGCCACATGTGTGCAATCAATGGCCCCGATGGTGCGTGGGAATCCGTCAATTCTGTAGAAATCTGTCATTACCTTCTGCCGCAGTTGCTCAGTGGTGGGTCTGATGATGTGGTGGGACATGCGTCTGAGGATTGCGGGGATAACCTGGTGCAGACATCTGCTTATGCTGGTTTGTGACATCCCAGCCACCTCTCCACTTGTACGCTGGAATGAACCACTGGCCAGGAAATGGAGTGTTGCCAGTACCTTCACCAGTGGCTGCAGTGCATGTGAGCGGTGTGTCTGGCTGGTGATGTCATCCTGCAGGGCTGTGGTTATTTCCAGGATGGCAGCAGGGCTGAATCTGAAGATGCGAGACACCTCCTCATCACCCATGCCAAAGAGGCTCATGCGCGCTCGGTAGATCCTCTCACGTGCCCCCATCCTCCTACTCCTCCTTCTATGCTCCTCTTCATCTGCATACATTAGTAGTGATAAGACCATGGCTGCCCCTGGCATGTTGGCATACGAATGTGTTGTCCAGTAAGTGTGATTGCTCAGCTCGTCCGTTATGGTGCTGCTGTAGTTGCTCTCCAGCTAACATGCACACGGTCTTGAGCAAAGTTACCCCTGCTTTTATGAGGGGTATGTTTACTCAAGGCTTTCGTGTTACGCGCACCACGAGTAGCCAATGCCGAACACGCGTAGTTTTGGGAATCCACGCATCTCCCTCATTTGCATATTTGCATGCTAATTCAATGGGAGCAGAATATTTACGATGCGTAACTATGCGCCTACGCCGCACTAGCTTAAAGCATTTTCGCCGCTCAGACGAAAAAGATTTTCTCGCGTATGTGGTTCTGTGTTTACCGCGTATTAATACAATTTACAATTACGCTCCGCATATCCACTTACGCAGGCGTAGCGCCGCTGAGAATCTGGCCCAGAGCCTTCAGTGGAAGCCCAGCTGCACTATCCAGTTAAAAGGAGTCCCTTACAGCATTGAAAAGCGCATCAACAAATGCCTGGTCATGCACCGACCCAAGTGAGGGGGTCATCCTCACAAGTACCTGGTCCACGGCTCCAGATAAAACAGAACCTGGGCCCTGAACCGCAGCCAGGTCCTGGTCTGATATAGAGCATTCCCCAGGGGATAGTGGAGAGGGAGCGATTTTTACCCCCCTTACGTCCGCAGTCTGCCCCAACCCTGGCAAACAAAGTTTCCAGGACTAACAACAAAGTATCTGTGGGAATCCCAGGTGCAGGAGCACCAGCTGCCATCTCAGGCATGTTTTGGGAAGAAGAACCCAGATACTGACTCCAAAAACAGAAGCTCCCAGGGCCCTATTCGGTGTTAGAATGAAAACCCACCAACTTGCGCTGACAGGGTGTTACCCAGGGGTCTCCCCACAGGAGGAGACTGCACAGCGCCTCTGCCCACCCGCCCTTAGTACACAGCGTGTGGAGAGGAGAAAAAAAATGTGAGGTAAAGCCGTGAGATATCTGTGAGGAGACCTGTAGGAACCAGCACTAGAGGCCAAAGACTCATCAAAGATCGCTGCCGAGCGTTTTAGCAGAACACGGCCATTTTACTGGCCGACCGCAATATAAGCTGTGCCATAGCGTGGCTACAACAAAATGTAATGTAATTGAAAACCACCCATTTTAGGCTAAAAACAGTGCAATACACCTCACAGTAAAAAGACCCCCAGCACAGAAAACGCAGGCCAGACGTATCACAGTTCACTCAGTAAGACCCCCCCCCCCCCCCCCGACAGCAGCAATTTTAGCAATGCAGCAGAGGGAAAAGGAGCAGGGAAGGGAGGATAGGAAGACCCCCAAACCCCAGCCGTACCAACCCACCTAAGCGGGAGGGACTGTACTTACCCGTCCAAACAAGGACTCACGGATGCATTCCTGACAGGCCTACAACCGCAATGGAGGTAGCTGTCGGCCAGGTCCACTGTGAGTGAGACAACACCACAGCTCAGTCATATGTGGACTTTGGAGTGGAAAGCTCACCGGCCACCCCAGGAGTCATGGGGTATGTCGTGGCAGACCGAGCCTCTTTGCAAAGGTGTGCTTACGCTCGCTGGCCGGACTGAGAAGACAACAAGGATCTATATATCCAGCCTGTCTCTCAGCGGACAGTTGATAGAAGATTCTTTCAAGAAAAAATAAAATAAAAGAGAACGTTTCCTCAGGGCGCTAGGCCCAAAGGGAGCCAATACATCCTTCTCCTTTAATAGGCAGAACGAAACTGAGGCTGCATACTGCAAGGAGGAGGGTTATGTCTGGAGGGACCACCCCCTGGGCAGGGCTGTTCAACTCTGTTAATGTATTTAATTATCTAACATGTTTCTGCCTAGTCCTCTCCTGTGAACAGGAACATAACCCACTGTGTCCGTCCATGGACGATAAGAGAAACAAGATTTTACAAAGGATTGTGGGAAAAAAAAATTCAATTTTAAAAAACTCACTGTGCCTCTTACTAAATACCTTGGGATGTCAGCTTTCCAAAAAGGGGTAATTTGAGGGGTATTTGTACTTTCCTGGCATGTTGGGGTCTCAAGAAATGAGAAAGGCCGCCAGTACTTCAGGTATGATACATTTTCAGAGATTGGCACCATAGCTTGTGGACTCCATAATTTTCACAAAGACCAAATAATATACACCAATTTGGGTTATTTTTAACAAAGATATGTAGCAGTATAAATTTTGTCAAATTTTTCTTTTATAGTGCAAAAAAAAAACAAAAAAACATTGGTGATTAAATACCACCAAAAGGAAGCTCTATTTGTGAAAAAAAAAAGACAAAAATGTTACATGGGTACAGTGTTGTATGACTGTATGACTGAGTAATTGTCATTCAAATTGTGTGAGAACCGAAAGCTGAAAATTGGTCTGGTTAGGAAGGGGGTTTAACCACTTAAGACCCGTATCATTATGCAGGTTAAAGCGGAGCTCCACCCTAAAGTGGAACTCACGCTGATCGGAACCCTCCCCCCTCCGGTTGACACCTTTCAGGGGGAGGGGGTGCAGATACCTGTCTAAAGACAGGTATTTGCACCCACTTCTGGCCCAACATTCTCAGGCAGAATGCGGGCATGTCGTCACCTCCCGTCGCCCCCCCCCATTGTGTGCTGGGAACACTCGGCTCCCAGCACACAGTGGGAGCAAATCAGCGGGCGCAGTGCGACTCCCGCATGCGCCGTAGGGAAGCGGGCAGTGAAGCCGGAGCGCTTCACTTCATGGTTCCCTCACCGTGGATGGCGGGCGGGCAGCAGAGTGACGAGCGATCGCTCGTCCTCTGCTGCCGACGTCGCTGGACAGGTAAGTGTCCTAATATTAAAAGTCAGCAGCTGCAGTATTTGTAGCTGCTGGCTTTAAATTTTTTTTTTTGAGCGGACATCTGCTTTAAGGACCTTGCCTCTTTTTGCAATTTGTCACTACGTTGCTTTAACTGACAATTGTGCGACGTGGCTCCCAAACAAAATTGGAGTCCTTTTTACCCCACAAATAAAGCTTTCTTTTGGTGGTATTTGATCACCTCTGCGGTTTTAATTTTTTGCGCTATTAACAAAAATAGAGCGACAATTTAAAAAAAAAAAAGCAATATTTTTTTACGTTTTGCTATAATAAATATTCCCCCCAAAAAAATATATTTTTTCCCCTCAGTTTAGGCCGATACATATTATTCTACCTATTTTTGGTAAGAAAAATCACAATAAGCGTTTATCGATTGGCACATGCTTGTGCCCAGCCGGTCCATTCTGCCGACATATATATCGACGTGAAGTGGTCCTTAAGTGCCCAGTGGTCAATTGGTTAAAAAAAAATAAAAAACATGTTTGGGGGTTCAAAGTAATTTTCTAACAATTTTTTTTTTTCATGTAAACAAAAAGTGGCAGAGAGGACTTGGTGGTTCAAATGGTTAGAAGAGTGGGTGATGTGTGGCATAAGCTTTCTAATGTTGGGTATAATATGCCAGACCAGTTCAAAACCCCCCAAAAGGACCCCGTTTTGGAAAGTAGACACAGCATTTGCTTGTTTTGGGAAAACTTTTTTTTTAGACAAAGTTGTAATTTAAATGATATATTGCTCACACATGCCATGGGTATATGTAAAATCCTTTCTGCTGCTTCTCTTGAGTATGGGGATACCACATATGTGAGACTTTTTGGCAGTCAGCATACAGTATCCCGAACACCAATCACCGCCTTCAGGCTTTCTATGGGTGTAAATTGTTGATTTCACTCCTAGTATTTGCCAAGAGGCATTAGTATTTTGCAGCTCATTTGTTTTGGAAAATTAACAAAAATATATATATTTTTTCTTTTTCCAGTATTCAAAACTTTGAAACAAAATACTCAACATGCCTCTCAGCAAATAGCTTGGGGTAACTACTTTGAGTAGTGAGGTGTCAAATCAACAATTTACGCCCTTTAACCATTTAAGACCCGGATCTTTACGCAGCTAAAGGATCCAAGTAAAAAGACCGGAAATTTTGAAAAAAATTATATTTTCTACTTTTTGTAGAAAAAAATCGAATAAACAAAATTTTAGGCAAACATTTAGGCCAAAATTTATTCAGCCACATGTCTTTAGTAAAAAAAAAAAAAAAAATCGCAATAAGTGTATATTTATTGGTTTTGGCAAAAGTTATAGGGCCAGATTCTCAGCGGCGCTACGACGGCGTATCTCAGATACCCCGGCGTATCCCTGTTTTTTTTGCCTCGTATCTATGCGAGTGATTCCTAGAATCACTTTGGCATAGATACGCCTGAACATCCGACAAGTGTAATATCATTACACTTGCGGATCGTAGTTGTAATGACAACTCCGGCCACTAGGTGGCCTTTACGTTGTTTTCTCATTTGCCTATGCAAATGAGGCTACTACGCCGATTCCCGATCGCTTTTACGCCGCGTACGTCGTTTTCGTTCACGTAAGGTTACTCCTGCTTCTATGAGGAGTAACCTTACGAAGTACCGTCGGATGCCGTCAGGTGCCATGTTAAGTATGGCGTCGGGTCAGCGTCGGCCTTTTCCGTCGCTTACGTCGTATTACTAACTCGTTCGCGAATAGGGCATTGCGTAGTGACGATTACGTCGTTTTGACATCGGTTTCAACGGCGCATTCCGACGTGAGCTGGAGCATGCGCACTGGGCTTTTTTCCCGGCTGGCGCATGCGCAGTTCGGTCGACGCGGGGGCGCGCTTCAGTTAAATAGAAGCCGCCCCCTTTGAATTACGCGGGCTTACGCTGGGTACGCCAACGCAAACTACGGAGCAAATGTTTAGAGAATAAGGCACTTGCTCTAGTACGATGCGGCGGCGTAGTGTAAATGGCTTATGCTACGCGGCCGGATTTCTTAGAGAATCTGGCCCATAGCGTCTACAAACTAGGGTACATTTTCTGGAATTTACACAGCTTTTAATTTATGACTGCCTTATTTACTGACTCATTTCTTGAGGTGCTAAAATGGCAGGGCAGTACAAAACCCCCCAAACGACCCCATTTTGGAAAGAAGACACCCCAAGGAAACTGCTGAAAGGCATGTTGAGTCCATTTAATATTTTTTTTTGTCCCAAGTGATTGAATAATGACAAAAATAAAATAAATGTTTTTACAAAAAGTTATCACTAAATGAAATATTGCTCACACATGCCATGGGAATATATGGAATTGCACCCCAAAATACATTCTGCTGCTTCTCCTGAGTACGGGGATACCACATGTGTGGGACTTTTTGGGAGCCTAGCCGCGTACGGGACCCCGAAAACCAATCACCGCCTTCAAGATTTCTAAGAGCATACATTTTTGATTTCACTCCTCACTACCTATCACAGTTTTGAAGGCCATAAAATGCCAAGATGGCGCACAACCCCCCCAAATGACCCCATTTTGGAAAGAAGACACCCCAAGCTATTTATTGAGAGGCATGTTGAGCCCATTAAATATTTAATTGTTTCCCCCTAAGTGATTGAATAATGACCAAAAAAATATAAAATTAACAAAACATTGTCACTAAATGATATATTTCTCACACATGCCATGGGCATATGTGGAATTACAACCCAAAATACATTTTGCTGCTTCTCCTGAGTACGGGCATACCACATGTGTGGGACTTTTTGGGAGCCTAGCCGCGTGCGGGACCCGAAAACCAATCACCACCTTCAAGATTTCTAAGGGCATACATTTTTGATTTCACTCCTCACTACCTATCACAGTTTTGAAGGGCATAAAATGCCAATATGGCACACAACCATCCCAAATGACCCCATTTTGGAAAGAAGACATCCCCAGCTATTTGCTTAAAGGCATATTTAGCCTATTGAATATTTTTTTGGCCCCAAGTGATTGAATAATGTCCAAAAAAAATAAAAAAATACAAAAAGTTGTCACTAAATTATATATTGCTCACACATGCCATGGGCATATGTGGAGTTACACCCCAAAATACATTCTGCTGCTTCTCCTGAGTATGGGGATACCACATGTGTGGGACTTTTTGGGAGCCTAGCCGCGTACGGGACCCGAAAACCAATCACCACCTTCAAGATTTCTAAGGGCATACATTTTTGATTTCACTCCTCACTACCTATCACAGTTTTGAAGGGCATAAAATGCCAATATGGCACACAACCACCCCAAATGACCCCATTTTGGAAAGAAGACATCCCCAGCTATTTGCTTAAAGGCATATTTAGCCTATTGAATATTTTTTTGGCCCCAAGTGATTGAATAATGTCCAAAAAAAATAAAAAAATACAAAAAGTTGTCACTAAATTATATATTGCTCACACATGCCATGGGCATATGTGGAGTTACACCCCAAAATACATTCTGCTGCTTCTCCTGAGTACGGGGATACCACATGTGTGGGACTTTTTGGGAGCCTAGCCGCGTACGGGACCCCGAAAACCAATCACCGCCTTCAAGATTTCTAAGAGCATACATTTTTGATTTCACTCCTCACTACCTATCACAGTTTTGAAGGCCATAAAATGCCAAGATGGCGCACAACCCCCCCAAATGACCCCATTTTGGAAAGAAGACACCCCAAGCTATTTATTGAGAGGCATGTTGAGCCCATTAAATATTTAATTGTTTCCCCCTAAGTGATTGAATAATGACCAAAAAAATATAAAATTAACAAAACATTGTCACTAAATGATATATTTCTCACACATGCCATGGGCATATGTGGAATTACAACCCAAAATACATTTTGCTGCTTCTCCTGAGTACGGGCATACCACATGTGTGGGACTTTTTGGGAGCCTAGCCGCGTACGGGACCCGAAAACCAATCACCACCTTCAAGATTTCTAAGGGCATACATTTTTGATTTCACTCCTCACTACCTATCACAGTTTTGAAGGGCATAAAATGCCAATATGGCACACAACCACCCCAAATGACCCCATTTTGGAAAGAAGACATCCCCAGCTATTTGCTTAAAGGCATATTTAGCCTATTGAATATTTTTTTGGCCCCAAGTGATTGAATAATGTCCAAAAAAAATAAAAAAATACAAAAAGTTGTCACTAAATTATATATTGCTCACACATGCCATGGGCATATGTGGAGTTACACCCCAAAATACATTCTGCTGCTTCTCCTGAGTATGGGGATACCACATGTGTGGGACTTTTTGGGAGCCTAGCCGCGTACGGGACCCGAAAACCAATCACCACCTTCAAGATTTCTAAGGGCATACATTTTTGATTTCACTCCTCACTACCTATCACAGTTTTGAAGGGCATAAAATGCCAATATGGCACACAACCACCCCAAATGACCCCATTTTGGAAAGAAGACATCCCCAGCTATTTGCTTAAAGGCATATTTAGCCTATTGAATATTTTTTTGGCCCCAAGTGATTGAATAATGTCCAAAAAAAATAAAAAAATACAAAAAGTTGTCACTAAATTATATATTGCTCACACATGGCATGGGCATATGTGGAGTTACACCCCAAAATACATTCTGCTGCTTCTCCTGAGTATGGGGATACCACATGTGTGGGACTTTTTGGGAGCCTAGCCGCATACGGGACCCTGAAAACCAGGCAATGCCTTCAAGATTTCTAAGGGCATACATACATTTTTGATTTCACTCCTCACTACTTGTCACAGTTTCGAAGGCCATAACATGCCAAAATAGCATAAAACCCCCCCAAATTACCCCATTTTGGAAAATAGACACTCCAAGCTATTTGCTGAGAGGCATAGTGAGTATTTTTACAGCTCTCATTTGTTTTTGAAAATTAAGAAAAAAAATAAAAATGTATTTTTTTTCTTTTTTAAATTTTCAAAACTTTGTGACAAAAAGCAAGATCTGCAAAATACTCACCATACCTCTCAGCAAATAGCTTGGGGTGTCTTTCCAAAATGGGGTCCTTTGGGGGGTATTGTGCCATCTGGGCATTCCATGGCCTCCGAAACTGTGATAGGTAGTGAGGAGTGAAATCAAAAATGTACACCCTTAGAAAGCCTGAAGGCGGTGATTGGTTTTTGGGGTCCCGTACGCGACTAGGCTCCCAAAAGTCTCACACATGTGGTATTCCGGTACTTTAGGAGCAGCAGCAGAATGTAATTTGGGGTGTAATTCCACATATGCCCATGGCATGTTTGAGCAATATATCATTTAGTGACAACTTTGCGCAAAAATTTTTTTCCCGCAACTTGTGTCAAAATATAAAATATTCCATGGACTCGACATGCCTCTCAGCAAATAGCTTGGGGTGTCTACTTTCCAAAATGGGGTCATTTGGGGGGGTTTTGAATTGTCCTGCACAACATTTAGAAGCTTATGTCATACAACACCCACTCTTCTAACCACTTTAAGACAAACCCCTTTCTGACACTGTTTGCTTACATAAAGATGATCTTAGGCTGAGTACATGGATACCAAACACGACATACTTTAAAATTGCACACAAACGCGCAGTGGCGACAAACTTCATACATTTTTAAAAGCCTTTACAGTTACCACATTAGATTTACAGAGGTGGTCTACTGCTAAAATTACTGCCCTCGATCTGTAATTCACGATGAAAAAGCAGTCTAGAGGCCAATTAGCCGCTAGGACTGCTTTTACATGAAAACCAATCGCTGGCTGAAAAGAATGATACCAAGATGATACCTAAACCTACAGGCATCATTCTGGTATAACCATTTGAAGTCCAGCAACATACCAGTTCGTTGATGGTTCTTGTTGGACATGTATTGTAATCTTTTTTTTTCATGCAGCCTGTTGGCTGAACGAAAAAAAAAGAGATTGATCGGTGGGTATGCCCACCATTAGAATACCTCCCTTCATCCACCCACTTCTAATGATGGGCATACATGCATCATTTATATATGCCGAAGCATGGGGGTAGCCTCCCGCAAAAAAGTTATGCCACGTACACACGGTCAGACTTTTCCACGGGCAAGCCTCCGTTGGAATTTCGACCGTATGTACATGGTATAAAAAGTTGTGCCGTGTACACACGGTCAGACTTTTCCACAGGAAAGCCTCCGTAGGAATGTCAACCATATGTACGTGGCATTAGGAGCAAAATCGCTCCTCCGCCCCTAATGCCCACATGCTTCGGCATATATGCTCTTCTTTTAACCGTGGTGGTGAAATCACCTCCTACAGCGTTGGAGTCACGGCTTTATATATCGTGGGAGCAAAAGCTGTTGCTGTCGAGATAAATAAGTCTGCGCAACAGCTGAATGGCGTACCTGAAAACAGTAAAGTAAATTACATACCTGAAAAACAAGCATGAAAAAACACAACAATAAAACTTTGCAAAATAGAAAACAGGAAAAAAGAGCAGAACAATAGAGAGAGAATAGAGAGTGAGAGAACAATAAAACTACAACTATTCTTTTTTTTTATCTTATATTTTTTTGTGTTTTTATTTTCTACTTTTTTTTAACACTTTTTTTGTAACTAACTGTTCAACTTTTCGGTTCCAGGTTTGGGTCTCTCAAAATGCGATGGCATCTTGGGAGACCCTGTGTAAGTGTGTCTTAGCCTGTGAAATGTTTTACCCTACACTAATACTTCACTCGTGTGTGGAAGCGTTCAAAACATTCACCAATACAAAGACCAGGATCGTCAGGACAGCGGGGACAAAAATAACGGGCGTCACGCCTACATCCGCTCTTGCTACAGACACGACATCTTCTTTGGGGGGCTCGTTGGGTAGGGGTACTCTAGAGGACATAAGAAAAATGTCTCTCATGCAGTCGGATTACTGCATTTGGTAGGGGATGGTGAGGTGCAGAACCGCCTGGATACAGGAGTTCTAAGATGATCTCATCCTGGAATGTAAGGAAGGATCCATTCCGTCCTGAAGCTTTGTATAAGACAAAAGCATTCAGTAAAGTCAATTGAAATATAGAGACACTTTTTTGTACCAGCATCTCGCCTTACAGGCAATATGATACGGCACCATCAACTGGTCATTGAGGTCCACCCATCCCATATTTTGGTTATATTCGTGGACACAGAGGGGTTTCTTCACAAGACCAGTCGCCATACGAATTTGTACTGTAGTGTCTGCGTGAAGGGTGGTAAGAACGAAAACATTCCTCTTGTCCCGCCACTTCACAGCGAGCAAATTATTACACCTGCAGCAGGCTCTCGCCCCCAGCCTAAGACAGGAATCTACAAGGCGCTGGGGAAATCCCCTGCGATTAGGTTGCATGGTACCACATGCTCCAATGTGACGATCAAACAAGTGACTAAAAAGTGGCACGCTGGTGTAATAATTGTCCATGTATATGTGGTACCCCTTTACGAATAAGGGTGACACCAAGTCCCACACGATCTTGCCAGCGCTCCCCATGTAATCTAATCTGGGCATCCCTCCGGCTCTACCTGACTATCTTTGCCCTCATAAACCCTAAAGCTCCATGTGTAGCCTGTTGCCCTGTCACAAAGCTTATAGAGCTTGACCCCATATCTGGCACGCTTGCTGGGAAGGTACTGCTTGAAAGACAAGCGGACAAAAAATTTAATCAGGGACTCATCGACGCAGACAACTTGCTGGGGATTAAACAAGGCTGCATAACGTTCATTGAAATGGTTTATGAGGGGCCGAATTTTGTAGAGCCGGTCAAATTCAGGGTCTCCACGTGGACGTGTCACTGAAATGCAAAAACCGCAGGATCGCCTTGTATCGTTTCCCGGCCATGCAAGCAGAGAATATGGGCATATGGTGGTGTGGACCAATACATCCGCAACTTCGGAAATTGGTGTATGCTCATGTTGAGGGTAAAGCCCAGAAAGGTTTTACATTCGGAAACCGTAAGTGGTTTCCATTCTCTGGCAAGGACGGACTGGGGATTAGCGGCGATGTAGGTACCAGCATATAAATGACTCTGGTCCACAATAGATCTATAGAGATCTTCCGTGAAATACAGCGAATAAAAATCAAGTAACGTAAAATTAGCTGTATCCACCTGAATACCGGGTTGGCCAGTGAATGGGGGAAGTACAGGTTTTGCAGAAGTGGTGGGGACCCAATCAGGATAGGCAAATTCTGCAGGAAGGGCACGACGGGCCTGTCTTTGTCTTCTTCTTGTGCTTTGCCACTTCGCCAGCTTGAACTGCACTTATGGGACTCGCCACGTCACCACGTGATACTGCAGTGCTGGATGAACGACCAGGGTGTACTAGGCCGCTGGTGCTTGCCAGTCCACCAGAAGGAATAGCGGCGCTAGTACTTCTCTGCTCCATACAAGGGTCCTGCGGTTCTTGCTGCTCAACAACATCAGAACGGAGTCGGGTACGCGTGGCCTTAGCAGGGACCACAACTTCGTCATCGGAGCTATCTGACATGGAGCCGCTGTCGTCTACTGGATCGTATTCTGAGATAGAATCTGACAGATGCATGACCTCCTCCTCACTATCTGTCATGCTCAGAAACATGTAGGCCTCTTCACCAATGTACATTCGCTTTGCCATTTTGGGCTCTAAATTTAGTCGTGCACTAGTGATGATTCACAGGTAAAAAAAAAGCACCTGACTGTCAGCAAACGTAGAAAATGCTTCCAAAAAAACTGTTAGCGATTGCAGGGATCAGGCATGTGCCTGCAAACGCTGCAGTTATGTGTGTTGTGTTTTGGAAGTGACAGTGATCGATCGATACTGCACTTGGGTGGGTTGGGCTGTGCGGAGGGGCAAAATGCAGGTGCTAGCGGGTATCTGGGCTGATCCCACTAACAATGCATTTTTGGGAACCCTAAACTGCTGGGTACACTAGTATAGATCTGATCAGATCAGGTATCAATCCGTTCAGATACTATACCACTAAGGGGGATGTATGCTTTGCTCGTGGGTATAAACGTTACTGGCACTAACCTAACGCTGCCTAACGCAGACCCTGACTGACTATAAAATTTAATTGATATCACCCGCCAGGCGATCAGGGGGTTAAACCTTTATTGGGTTATATACGGCGGGTGCCCTGATGCTATAAACAACAAACTAACCAGCGTCAACCGTAACACTTATACGGTGATCACTGGTGAAAGGGTTAAAACCTTTGTTAGGTAATATATGGGGGTACCTGACGCTTTATAAAAACCTGGTGGCGAACCTAAATAACTAACTGGCTAACCAGCATCACCAGTGACACTTATACGGTGAAAGGGTTAACTCTAGGGGCAATCAGTGGTTAAAACCTTTATTTAGAAAATGTATGGGGGTGACGCTGGCAATAGGGGGTGCAAGAGTCACTAGGGGGGTGATCAAGGGGTTAACCCTTTATTAGGGGGGGTAGGGGGCTACCCTGGACCTAAAGCTAATGTCCCTAACACTTTTTTCTGTCACAAATGACACTAAATGCAGTGATCAGAAAATAAATGACACTGTGACAGGGGGCTGACGGCTGACTGGGGGGGTTGTGTGCCTGTGTGTACTGGTGTTAGTGTGGTGCTTGGTGCAACTCATTGTTCTGATGTCTTCTCTCCTTTGTGTCGGACGAAAACACGAGAGATGACATCACTTCCTCTGCCTGTGTTTACAGTTACACAGGCAGAGGTAGCAGATGATTCGCTGGGAGCGATCACGAGGGGGTGGCTAGAAACGAATAGCCACCCCCTCATCCCGGATCGCTCCCATGGACGAACGGACCGCCGCATGTACCAGCCCATGTCAAGGCAGTCATGTACAGGTACGTTAATGTGCCTGTCCGTGTCATTCTGCCAACGTATATCTACATGCGGCGGTCCTTAAGTGGTTAAAAAGCCTTAAGGTAGTGGTTGCTTTTTGGGGTCCTGTATGCAGCTAGACTGCAAAAAAGTCTCACACAGGTGGTTTCCCCATACTCAGGAGAAGCAGCATAATGTATTTTGGGGTGTCATTTCAGATGTATCCATGGCATGTTTGAGCAATATATAATTTAAGTGACAACTATGAGTAAAAAAAAAATATATTTTTGTAATTTCCCCAAAACTTGTGGCAAAATATAAAATATTCCATGGACTCAACATGTTTATCAGCAAATAGCTTGGGGTGTCCACTTTCCAAAATTAGGTCATTTGGGGGGGGGGGGGGTGCGCTATCTTGGCATTTCATGGCCTCCAAAACCGTGAATACATAGGGCCAGATTCAGGTAGTCCAGAGCATCTTTGCTCTGGAGTAACGCTTCTCATTTGCGTTGCGCTGCCGAAATTTTAGGAGCAAGTGCTGTCATTCACGAAGCACTTGCTCCTAAAGTTGCGGCAGCGCATCACAAATGAGCCGGCGGAATTCAAATTTAGCGGGTACGGGGCGTGTAGTATGCTAACTACGCGCGATCCCGCCACCAACGTACTGCGCATGCGTCAAGTGTCAAAACATCCCCGTGCGCATGCTCCAAAATCTGTGAATGAACGTCAATGACGTCACATTCCCATTCATGACCGTTTTACGCAAGCGACGTTTTTTTTTTTTTCCCGACGCGATGACGACGCCTATACCTAACATAGGATACTCCAACCCCATGTAGGTATATCTATGCGCCGCGTATCCCGTCCGGAAACGTCGTATCGTCATTGCGTCGCGCCGGATTTCGATCGTGAATTGCCGATTTCCGCTCATTAACATATTTTTTGAGCGTAAATCGGCGGGAACGCCCCCGGCGCCATTTTTAAGTTGAAGTAACGATGCGATGGCGAAACTCAGTTACGCTGCTCGCATCGGAACTTCAACCCGGCGTTTCTTGTTTTCTGGTTACAGAAAACAGAAACGCCGGCTCAAAGTCACAGTTAGGCTGGCGGATCACTCGATCCGCCAGCGTAACTGTTCCTGAATCTGGCCCATAGTTGGTAAATAATGAACAGTTCTTTCAAATAAATATTTGAACAATTCATAACTACATGCAAATAGCACAAGTTAGAAGTCCTTTAGTGGTTCCAAATTAAAGCGACAAGTGCTATCCGTTATTGTGTCCTTAATATAGTGCTCCAAAAAACATGTGTCAAAGCATTTCTTGGTATAGTGCTGCTGTGAAACACTTAATCTGGTGTTGCAAAGAGAATTCCATGGAAGACCATGCGGTGTGCCCGGTGTCTCCACACGTGCTCCCTCTCTTATTGCTCCACTCATCAGAAATCTCGCACGGGAGTAGCCAGCATTTATAGAACCACCAGGCTGTATATAGATATATCCAGGGCCCAGAGAACGCGGTCTCTCCTTTGCATTATTTCCTCTGCCCCAGAAGTCTCATACATGTATGGAAATATTAAAGAACAAGCTCTGTAACTCTGTATGACAAAATGTATTAAAAATAGGTAATATTGCACTTACATTTGGTTAAAAGTGAAATAGCATAAAAAAACAGGAAGACTGGGACGCAATGCGATCCACAGACCCGAAACTGGAAGTGATGCAGTAATGCTGTAGCTCTTCCCTATGTGTTTCGTCACACAGATATCAGGAGTGGCGCCATCTTGCTGCACCCCCTGGTTTTTGTGTATGGTATCCTAGCAACCCAGGGGGCATGTGACCAACTGCTATTTTGTTTAATTTTTAATTGGGTAAATTGTGCTATGTGTATATATAGTGTCTTGGCAACCCAGTGTCACGTGACCTGTGGTAATTTTAAATTGTATACACATATAGGGCCAGATTCACGTATTCCAGAGCATCTTTGCTCTGGAGTAACGCTTCTGATTTGCGTTGCGCTGCCGAAATTTTAGGAGCAAGTGCTGTCATTCACGAAGCACTTGCTCCTAAAGTTGCGGCAGCGCATCACAAATGAGCCGGCGGAATTCAAATGTCGCGGGTACGGGGCGTGTAGTATGCTAACTACGCGCGATCCCGCCGCCAACGTACTGCGCATGCGTCGAGTGTCAAAACATCCCCGTGCGCATGCTCCAAAATCTGTGAATGAACGTCAATGACGTCACATTCCCATTCATGACCGTTTTACGCAAGCGACGTTTTTTTTTTTTTTTTTCCGACGCGATGACGACGCCTATACCTAACATAGGATACTCCAACCCCATGTAGGTATATCTATGCGCCGCGTATCCCGTCCGGAAACGTCGTATCGTCATTGCGTCGCGCCGGATTTCGATCGTGAATTGCCGATTTCCGCTCATTAACATATTTTTTGAGCGGAAATCGGCGGGAACGCCCCCGGCGCCATTTTTAAGTTGAAGTAACGATGCGATGGCGAAACTCAGTTACGCTGCTCGCATCGGAACTTCAACCCGGCGTTTCTTGTTTTCTGGTTACAGAAAACAGAAACGCCGGCTCAAAGCCACAGTTAGGCTGGCGGATCACTCGATCCGCCAGCGTAACCTTTCCTGAATCTGGCCCATAATGTCATAGCAAACGGAGTAAAAAAAAAAATGGACATTTCCAGTAATATACCGTTGGCGGCCTATGTTGTGAAAAAATATCCCTGCTGCTGGAAATGCATTATAGCATATAGTGCTAGGGCTGCTACATTACCACCAATATCAATATCCACATTTTATATTTATGCAATTAAGTTAAAATACATAACACTTTAATACAGAGAATAAAATAAAGTAAATTTAAACATATAATCAGTGAAAAAAAGGTGTGTATAAGAACTGTGAATGAGACTGAATGGATGGTCTTAAGAGATTGTAGGGGTCTCAAATATATTCCAGGGGGGTGCCCCAAAATGGGGGAGGGATGGAAGGAGGTCAGAACACATGGCAACCCCAGAGACCCCAACACAAATATTGCTTTGTGATATCACAATTAAGCCACCTGGGAACAGCAGAGAGACAATTGGAGGAATGGACCACAGAAACCACCATGGATGGGAAAGAGAAAAAGGAGGGAGGACAAAGAAAAAGGAGAGAACACCAGGCCAGGAATTTTTAATTTGAGTGATTTGGATTTTAAAATATGCCCCAGATAAATCCTAAGTATACATTAACCTTTTCATCAGAAAACTCAATATTTAAAAATTCTTCATTCTCAACAAAACATGCATAAACTCAAATGGGATATAAAACGCACTAACCTAAAGAATAACTCTACATTTAAACATTTCAAAGAACCCAAGTAATAACAGCCTGGAAGTTTTCAAGAAAATGGTGGAGAAGGTTGTCAAAAAATGAAAATAAAAAGGTCTAAATAAGATAAAGTTTTAAAAACAAACAATCAAAGACATAGAAAAGAAGAAAGAGGCAGTAATCCGACAAAGGAGGAGGATTAGTTATCTTGAAAAAAAAAAAAAATATGAAGAAGAAATTTATTAAGCAAGGAAGATGCTTTTAAAAAACTGAAGCATAATCCAAAAAAAAATATATGAAAAAAAAAAAGAGACTGAAATCATACATCAATAAAGAGAAAGAAATAGGCATCTTGAGCAAAAAGGAGACAACATATTTGGTGCCTGATGTATTTAAAACTCTGGTAATCTATGATTTCCCAAAGGTATATAAAAACCAAGAGAAACCCCCAGGAAGATCCGTTATAAGCGCAATCAACTCTCTATTTGTGTGATTGGGAGAATACTTGGACCAATATCTGCAACCATTGGTTTCAAAGAGAAAATCATACTTGAAGGACAGTAACCAACTTTTTTAAGAGATAAAAACATACAAGGGGTAGGTGATTTATTGGTCACTATGGATGTAAACTTACTGTATACCAATATAGTTAAAAAAGACACAGTTTGAGGCGTGCGGCATGGGCACTACACAAATATACTGATATGAAACCGGAACAAAAAGAGTTCACATTAGCAAGATATGCTCCGAGTGTAGAAAATCTATCAATGAACAAATCGGAGGAAGAACAAATATACAGCATGGAAAGACCCAAGCTTACATTTTTTTTTTTTTAAAGTGTATTTTGTGCGTGAACTCGAGAGAGAGGGTAGCCGGACTGCAGGATTTGGGAGTAGGCAGACCCTCCCCCCGGAGGCAATCGCCATCCTTCTCCATGCCCCCCGCAATGGCGGGTGTGAGGGGGGGCCTCCCACTCACCCCGCCCTACCTGCTCCACTTGGGAGCCCGACTGGGGCCCAACGGGACCCCAACAGGGCAGAGGGACTCCCCCTATGAGGGAGTGAGGGGGTCTAGCCCACCCAGCCAGCCCCGTAGGTCCTTCGCCTCTCTTTATTTTAGGAGGCCTCAGACATTCTAGACATTTCTGAGAAGTCCATAGAAAAGACCCCTCAGTGATGTTATTTTATGGCATTGACACAACAAAAGGGACACTGGCAACGAGAAAACAAAAGAATAAGTCTCACAAAATTAAACACAATGGATATACTTGCAAAATTCCCTACATCCCTGTAACGGAACTATGTATTCTGCCTGGACATCTATAATAATCATGCAGTGGGACATACAAGGAACCGAAGGACGTGTTACAATAGGATGAATGATATCTGGGACTACCTGAGATATGGATTATCCACATTATATTCTGAGATATCTGGAGGGCTGTTTTGGATCTGTTGGTTCTGAATTTAGAAGGTTAATTGTAGAGTGACTCTTTCACTGTTGAATTCTAAATGTCTCTTCTCTCTTTTGTGTATTGTATTACAAATTAACAGTCTCCTGTCTGTGTATTGAATTAGCATGTCATTTGTGTTCAGAAGAACTTGTCAGGCTTTGCGGTGCCGAAATGCTTATCTATTGATGGGGTTATCTGTGATTGAAGTCTATTGAGAAAGGAATGTGGTTTCTTTTGGCCTGGTGACTGTGTGTCTAACTTGGGGCCCCCCTGTGGAGGGAGGGGGTGGAGACTTTCATTGTTCCTTGAGCACTCACCAGTTTGTAACTAGATATAAACTAAGAAATGTAACATTAAAGTGTGTTACTTGACCCTTCCAAACGTAGCACCGTCTCGTTCTTAGGAGGGAATGCAAGGGGATATTCCTTCTGTTTCTTACAACTGGACCTGACTCTCCCTCTGGATCTCGTAGATGAGCTTATACTGGACTTACTTGCATAGCAACTTGCCAGGGAAAAGGACGTCGTCAGCGGCGTATACCCTCTCCCTACTTGGGTAGCCGTCACAGTGGTGGCAGCGGTGGGATGTCTCCTGCAGTCCAGGACATCCAAACCACCACCAGGATTCAAGATCTGGGCAGCTGCCGAGGAGCGATACGGGGACCAGCCAGCATGAGAGCGGAGTTCGGGAGGAGGCTGCAAGGCATGCGGAAGAAACATCGGGGACCAGTGACAGAGCGCACCATGCTCGGCTGGGAGGATGTGATCCGCCGGCAACTCTGGCATGAGGCGCTAAGCTACGAGCGGCGCCAGCAGGGGAAGATCCTTCCCTCCTCCTCAGAGATGTACTGGACGCAGTACTGTGCGCGAGAGGTGTTCCTGAGGGAACGACCGCGAGATGATTGGAAGACGGAGCTCAGAAGATTGGTCCAGGAGGAGATGAAGCTAGACGCCAGCTACAGAGCCCTCCGGTGGTTCGCGGCTCAACTTTGGCCAAGTACAGCAGATGGCAGCCCAACAGAAGGCGTTGGCTATGGCGGCGTGGGGCTGCTCCATCAAAAAATGTACGGAGACCCAGACTTTGGGAGCGATGAGGAGTGGCGGTGGGAAAACATCTTGGACTTCCGAGATGAGGTGCTGGACCTCCCTGTAGAGGCATGTGACCTGGGGGAATTGGAGTTCCCGGTTGAGCAGGAATTTGAGTTTGAAATTGCATACAAGCGGCTGTTTGATGGTGATGAGCAGCCTGGCATGGCTCCTGTTACCTGGGACTGTCCTGGAGAAATAGCAGACAGTCACAAAGATGAGCAAATGGGGCCAGGGGTGACCCTACATTTTCCTGTCCTAACCGCAATGGAAGAAGCGGCAATGATACAGAGGGCACTGCGAGCGCTAGAATGCCGGAACGCACCGGAGGTCCCCCAGGCAGTGAGACAAGCTAATAGCATCAAGGTCTCAGAAAGTGGAGTTGAGACAGGCGCTGGAAGGCTGGAAAATGGTGATCAGCAGCAAGTCCAGAGTATCTCATCTGGGGCCCCAGCAGAAGCGCTGGCTACAGGGCAGAGTGCCCCTGGCATCTGTCCAGCATCAGAAAAAGAGTTGGCTCCGGAGAGTCCGAGAGATGACCTGCGTGAGCTGTTTCCCCAACTGCAGATATCCCCACCTGGAGTAGAGGAAGCAATTCTCCCTCCCCAGCAATTGGACACTACCCCAATGTTCATCCCCCCAGCAGAAGCGTTGGCTATGGAGCAGAGTGCCACTATAATCTGCCTAGCATCAGAAAAAGAGTTGGCTCCGGAGAGTCTGAGAGATGATCTGCTTGAGCTGTTTCCCCAACAGCCGCTATCTCCACCTGGAGTAGAGGAAGCAATTCTCCCTCCCCAGCAATTGGACACTACCCCAATGTTCATCCCCCCAGCAGAAGCGTTGGCTATGGAGCAGAGTGCCACTATAATCTGCCTAGCATCAGAAAAAGAGTTGGATCCGGAGAGTCTGAGAGATGACCTGCGTGCGCTGTTTCCCCAACTGCAGATATTCCCACCGGGAGTAGAAGAAGCAATTCTCCCTCCACAGCAATTGGACACTACCCCAGTGGTTCTCTCCCCAGCAAAAGCGTTGGCTATGGAGCAGAGTTCTGATGGTCCCTGCCCAGCCCTCAGTATGTTTTTGGAGGGTTTGGGAGACAGCCCCTGTCAGAAGTCACCCCAAGGGCTGGTCACAGAACCGGCAGGGGAGAAAACCCTTCCCCCTCTCCAGCAGCTGTACCCAACATTTTCATATGTCTCCCCGGCAGAAGCGCTGGCTACAGGACAGAGCGATGATGGTCTCTGCCCAGCATCAGAACAAGAGATAAAGAACCCAGGAGATAGTCCCTGCAAGATACCTTCTCAGCGGCTGGTAACTACACCACGAGAAAAGCAAGTACCTTTGCCTCCCCAAATGCATAGCCCTACCAGCCTATGTTCCCTACCAGCTGAAGCGCTGGAAGCAGGGCAGAGGATTATTCAGCTTCCCCCAATATCTGCAACCCCCCCCAGGATCAGAGGAGTGCAAACAACTGTTCCCACTCTGCAGCGGCTGTTTTTATTCCCGGGAGACCGTCTGTGCGGTTTTGCTCCCCAGCGCAAGAGTCGTACTTTTACTTTTCCTGTTTGCCTGGGGTGGAAGTTTGTGACTAACGCAGGTCCAGACCAGTTGGGGGTCAGGAACCTGGTTAGTCTGTTTTTAAAAGGGGAGAAATGTGACAGAACCCACTGTCACTGTATGTCTTGGAAAGGATTGTGGGCGTGCCTCCTACCGACAGACTATGGGCCAGAAATATACTGGAGACCTGAAGCTGGCATTATTGTGATGTAATGTAATGTTACAGCCCTACACCCCCCCACCCCCCCTCCTCTTGTTGCTGGACACAGACAATGGAGAGTGGACTGCAGACGTCTCTCCGCAGGGGGTGTGTATTGAGAAGCTAGGCTGCCTGCTTACCATAATCTCATTAGGTTTCTGTACACTGTTTCAATGTCCAAATGTTCTGTTCCCATTTATTGTTCCTTGTCCCCCTCCCCTCAGACAAGGCAAAGGGGAGTGTCCCTTACTGTGTGTAAAACTGTATAGTTTGGATTTTAATAAACAGTTAAGCTCTGGATGTGCAACCCTCAACATGTGTGGATTGTCTCGTGATTGAGGGGGTTAAGGGCTGGTTATGGCGAATCTGCAGGCTGCGGGTGCGTTTGGAGGACAGGAGACACAGGTCTGGCGGATGTGCCCAGCAGGGGTACTTGAGGTCCGTCACAGTGGTGGCAGCAGTGGGATGGTCCTTTTATCCAAGGAGCAAGTTCTGAATGGAGTCTCAGTATGCCAGGCTGAAAAGAACCACACTGAAAGATTTATTGGAGAGTTGTGGTAGGAGTGCCAGTAACAGACCACGGAGGGAGCTCATAGCAGATTTACTGGAGCTGGACCAAATGGATGGATCCATGGAAGGAACGGAGCCCCTAGCACCTGTCAGCGAGGAAGATGTAATTACGGATATTGTACAGCGGAGATTATCCTTGTATCCAGAAACGTCCACGGAACTAATAAACCAGCTGTTCCGGGAAGCAAGAGAGGAGATTCAAACCAAGAGGGGACAAGAACTGGAACTGGTAAGAGCTAGACAGCCCATTACACACGCAGCTCCTACTTCCCCACCCGCTGCGACAGGAAAGAAAATACCGTTCACTGCATTTAAAGCTTTTGTAGAAAGTGAGAAGGAAATAGATGGATATTTGGCGGATTTTGAGAGACAGTGCTCACTGCACCAGGTACCACCAGACCAATGGGTCACTATTTTGTCTGGGAAATTGTCGGGCAAAGCCAATGAAGCTTTTCGGGCACTTGCTCCAGAGGATATTTTACAATATCAGCAAGTGAAAAAGGCGCTGTTAACCCGATATGCCGTAACCCCAGAAACCTACCGCCGCCGCTTCCGGGAATCCAAGAAGAAGGCTGTGGACTCCCACATGGAATGGGCCAACCAGTTACAAAGGGTGGCATCCCATTGGGTCCAAGGGTGCAAGGCCAACACCGGGGAGAAAGTATTGCAGCTATTCCTAATGGAACATTTCTTCCAAGACCTGGCCGCAGACATACAGGACTGGGTACGAGACCGCCGTCCCGCTAACTTAAATGAGGCGGCGCGGCTAGCAGATGAGTACGCGGAAACAAGGAAAGTAAGCCAGGGTACTACACGGCTGGCTCATAAGGTAGAACCGCGTACTCCAACCGGCACCCCACGCCCAGAATTTCGGGCTCCAGTCCCACCACGTCCTCAGGAACCCAACAACTACCCCCGGGATTCGTCTAGGGTGACGTGCCATCACTGCATCAACACGGGACATATTGCTCGTTTTTGTCCTTTGAGAGCTACAAATAACGACTGGAGACGCCCAACACCCAACACAGAGGTCACTCCATCACGGCCCTCTGCGGCCCACTGCCTAGAGACTGAGGTGGGCCCTGAGGAATGTCTGGGAATTTTGTATGAGGCAGACCCAATACAAGCAGCCTCTCCAGATAACCGTCAGCATCACCGTCAGGAGGTACGGGTGAATGGACAAGTAGCACAAGGCCTAAGAGATACCGAGGCTACTATCGCTCTGATTCAAAAACAACCAGGGCACAAAAAGTCAGACTGTTCATTAAATGTACCCAGGCAGTCACAGTCATGGAGACAGCCAGAAAGGGGGAACCCCCACATATCCATGCCTGCGGCCCACGGCGTTGGGGAGGTAGAACATTGGGGTGTTCTGCATGAGGCAGATCCGATACAAGCAGCTAACCAGGACAACAGGCAGCAACACAGGCAGACTGTCTGGGTCAATGGAAAGGCAGCCAACGGGTTACGCGATACGGGGGCCACGATGACCCTGCTACAGAAGAAACTCATCCCAGAGAGCCAGCACACGGGAGACACCGTAGCCGTAAGAGTAGCAGGAGGCACCGTCTTCCGGCTACCCGTTGCCCGGGTTCACTTGGATTGGGGAGTTGGTTCGGGACATGTGAAAGTGGGGGTGATGAAGGATTTGCCAGCAGATGTCCTACTGGGGAATGATTTGGCCCCCCTTGTTTCTGCGTACGCCCCGATGTGCCCTGCTGAAGCCTACACAGTGACTACCTGTGCCCCAACCTGCGTTGCTGGAACCAACTCGCTTGCTGCTGAGACCCGGGTAAGACTACCTTCCCCGACATGTACTGTAGATCCGGCCCAATATCACAGTCTAAAATGGGAATGTGACAAGTTGGCCAGTGAGAAATCGGAGATGCAACGACACTACGTCATGTATTATGAGATGTCCCGTGGCTTGAACATTGAAATGCACAAACAGGCTGAAATTGTCAAAAGGTTAAATGGGATTTGCGCTCAGGTGGTGCCTTATCTCTCCCAAGAGCATCAGCAACAGGTCCTGGGAGCCATTGAGAGAGCAAAGCAAGTGACTGTTCCAGAACTGAATTCCATTATTCACCTTCACCATCAGCTACCGACCTGGCAGATTTAATGACAATGCCGATGGACTGTCCAGGCAAACGGAACTTTTACCCTAACAGCAGACCGGACATCCCCAAGTTGACCCGAAAAGGATCAATCCGGGTCTGCCGGAGTGTTCCACAAAAGGGGAGCAGTGTAACGGAACTATGTATTCTGCCTGGACATCTATAATAATCATGCAGTGGGACATACAAGGAACCGAAGGACGTGTTACAATAGGATGAATGATATCTGGGACTACCTGAGATATGGATTATCCACATTATATTCTGAGATATCTGGAGGGCTGTTTTGGATCTGTTGGTTCTGAATTTAGAAGGTTAATTGTAGAGTGACTCTTTCACTGTTGAATTCTAAATGTCTCTTCTCTCTTTTGTGTATTGTATTACAAATTAACAGTCTCCTGTCTGTGTATTGAATTAGCATGTCATTTGTGTTCAGAAGAACTTGTCAGGCTTTGCGGTGCCGAAATGCTTATCTATTGATGGGGTTATCTGTGATTGAAGTCTATTGAGAAAGGAATGTGGTTTCTTTTGGCCTGGTGACTGTGTGTCTAACTTGGGGCCCCCCTGTGGAGGGAGGGGGTGGAGACTTTCATTGTTCCTTGAGCACTCACCAGTTTGTAACTAGATATAAACTAAGAAATGTACCATTAAAGTGTGTTACTTGACCCTTCCAAACGTAGCACCGTCTCGTTCTTAGGAGGGAATGCAAGGGGATATTCCTTCTGTTTCTTATAACTGGACCTGACTCTCCCTCTGGATCTCGTAGATGAGCTTATACTGGACTTACTTGCATAGCAACTTGCCAGGGAAAAGGACGTCGTCAGCGGCGTATACCCTCTCCCTACTTGGGTAGCCGTTACAATCCCGAAAGTATGAACATTGATATAGACCTCAATTTTTTTCTTTCTAATGAATGACTCTTACAACTAAGAGATTTGAAAAACACACATCTTTTGACAAAGCATACATGCCCTCAGCTTATAGCTAGCATTTCGCTTCCCCCCCCCCCACAGATATATTTGAGACCTCTTTGATCACTTAAGACCAGTCTTTTAGTCTTATTCATTTCCATTTCACATGACTTTCCCAGTTCTTATACACACTATTTTTATTTATTTTTTAATTCTCTGGTCTGATGAAAAAGATTGAACTCTTTGGCCTGAATGGCAAGCGCCATGTCTGGAGAAAACCAGGCACCGCTTATCACCTGGCCAATACCATGCCTACAGTGAAGCATGGTGGGGCAGCATAATGCTATGGGGATGTTTTTCTGCAGAAGGAACTGGAAGTAAGGATCGAGGGAAACATGAATGCAGCAATGTACAGAGACATTATTGATGAAAACCTGCTCCAGAGCACTCTGGACCTCAGACTGGGATGAAGGTTCATCTTCCAACAGGACAATGACCCTAAGCACACAGACAATAAAACAAAGGAGTGGCTATGGGATAACTTTGTGAATGTCCTTGAGTGCCCCCCCCCAGCCAGAGCCCAGACTTGAACCCGATTGAACATCTCTGGAAAAAGGTTAAATGGCTGTGCACCGACGCTCACCATCCAACCCGATGAAGCTTAAGAGGTCCTACAAAGAAGAATGGGAGAAACTGCCCAAATAAAGATATGCCATGCTTGTAGCATTATACTCAGAGACTTGTAATTGGTGCCAAAGGTGCTTCAACAAAGTATTGAGCAAGGACTGTAATTTTTTCATTTAATTTGAATAAATTTGCAAAGATTTCAAACAAACTTCTTTTACTTTGCCATTATGGGGTATTGTTTCTTGTATTTTGAGGAGAATTATGAATTTAATCTATTTTGGAATAAGGCTGTAACATAAAATGTGGAAAAAGTGAAGGGCTGTGAACACTTTCCTGGATGCATTGTATTTTGTATGCCACAACACCTGTCTCAATACTATACTCTTCTGTGCTATCCACCTTGTGATGCCAACGGCTCACTGTCCTTGATAACTTTTTGTAAAAGTATTCCCTCTGAATGTACCAATATGTTCCCACCTGTATTAGTAACATTTTTCTAGATAATTCCTCTCCAAATGACCTACTCTAATTGGTCATGTACTGACACATTATACACATCTGTGCATTTCATAAATAGTAAATATACAGAAAGATCATGCATTGACATTGTTAATATGTATAACAACCAGATGCTGTAATTCTAAGCTTCAATATTTTACATAAGACATCCTCCTAAAAAGGGACAATTGTATTATTAAATTTACAGATTCTAACAAAGTTTTTAGTACACCATAAGACAGAAAAAAAAAGAAACAGGAGCCAATTTAATTAATGCTTTAGCAGCCAAACACATTTTAATAGACTTTGTATTCCAAGAACCCCCCAAAAATATTTTGTCGTAGTTATAATGTGAAGCAACATAGTTGCACATAATACAAACAATTTCTAAAAACAAGAAGAAATGAGTTTGTTAAAAGTTCCACCCACCCATTTAATAACAAAAGAAAAAAAAAGAAAATCAGAAGACTCCACATGTAAATCCGTTTTCTACCAGAGATGCCCTTACTTTCAGGAGTTGCTGGTAGAGAATGGATAAATATATAACATTTGACAGGTATTCTTGAAAAGTTACACAGACATTAACCAAAGCTTCCAGAAATGTCCTGGTAATCCCCCCACCCCCTCATCCCCATAACCTGGGTGTTTGCCTCTGAGTCTTATGTAATTATACAGTACCAGCTGCTGCAAAACACAAATAATTGTAAAATAAAAAGACTTCAGTCTCAGCTTATAAACTGCTTAATATATAGAGTTGAAACATTTTTGTTTGCATTATCTGACAAAACAGAAAATTCCTTCTTGCAAGTACCACAATACTATTTAGAATTTTAAACATGGTATGTAGAAACATTATAGATAAAATAGGGTATGGAGTTGGATGGCTATGCTGAAATGTGTCTGTTAGTTTTGGAGAAAAACAATATCTGTAATACACCCAACATTTTAGCCTGAGGAAGTCATAGGATGTTGAACCTGATTTTGTCAGCAGTGTCTCTGGACAGAATTTTGGATAACCAGTCAAGTCAATCTGGAATAAAACTGGTCTTGGTAACTTTGTGATTATAACATACCAAAATAAAAACTTCTAAAGTGCTGTACTGAGTAGCTTTTTTGTTTCTGTTTTTGCAAGTTGAATTTAGACTGCTGAATAAGCAGTATCACTCCTGCAATGTTCGGACATTGTGCCAGAGAGGATATCTGGTACCTTACCATCATATCTTCTGGACAAAGGATTTTAGAATTCTCCTACATAGGAACCTTTCTTGCTAGACAACAGCTTCCTTACATTACTGATTTGGAAGCAAATATTTATATGGACCAGGCTTGCTTAGCATTTCATCCACAGAATTACCATGGTTTTAAATTACCTAAAAAGGCTGGAAGGAGTATTAGGTTTCTCCAACACATAGCAATCCGGACCCATAACTCTTTGCAAGACAAAGCGAAGCACATTCAAGTATAGATTAGAAGGGAACACTGAATTCTAATGAAGGCTTTATAAGGTTCAATGTGCATTCAGAACTAAACTGCCAAAGCCAGACAATTTTTTTTTATATACATTTAAATTATTCCTCATATTTGAAAAAAATGATCACTGTAGTACATTTAAAGACAATTCAGTCTACTTATAACCTCCTGGAGGTGGCACAAGCATCTGCTGTAAACCCTTAACACAAGCTTCAATATTAAAGCAGAATTCCACGCAAAAGTGAAACTTCCGCTCGTTGTACTCCTCCCCCCTCCAGTGCCACATTTGGAGGATACCTGCCTTTCTTGCCCCGGCTCCCTCCCCGACCGCCGGAGAGAGGAGCCTTGTGCATGCGCAGTAGGGTTTCCAGCGGGAAGCATCACTGCTGGGTTCCATTTTTTGCAATGGAGGCAGCATGCACCAGACAGCTGATGGCAACTCCAGAATCAGGGATTTTATGGCATTCCAGTCTTGCTCTTTTTTTTCTTGCCATATCTTATGCAGCTCACCCATTTTGTTTCTGTTTCTATGTAGACTAGGAAAAACAAGAGCCTTGCGTTCTAAGCCATCTTTTTAAAACCACAAAACATTTTACTGTAGCCTAACAAAATATGTATATAAAAATACAACAGACTGAAAAATTATTAAAAATGTCAGTTGCTTCATGTATTTTTTTTCTTTTTGCTGATGCAAGTAAAGGAATCTAGAAACGATTTAAGACATCTTCCACAAAAGTCTAGATTACAAATAAAAAAAGTTACCATACCTTATATATCTCAAACATTTATCCAAATCCCAAGATACATTTGGTCTGAGAACCATCACAATGTCTGGCAGTAAAAATGTAAATCGTGAACAAATTAAAAAAAACTAACAAAACTGTAATAAAAGCTTACAAAGAGATAATTAATACCTTTGGCAGCAATGGGAAGAGGGATAAGTAAAGCAGTTTTTTATGATGTATTGCAAACATAAGAAAATGGACTGAGGTGGGATGGTGCTGACTTTATGCCCATTAATGGATTGTAAACAATGGAAAGTCAGTTAAAAGTCCTTCCCTCCTCTTAATCTTTTTTTTAGGGAGTAAGAAATACATGCATCCTCAGAGGGGTTGTAGTACAAGTGATAAGGACTTAGTTACCCTATAACAGAACATTAGACAAAATTACTATACAGCACTTAAAGGCTTATTACATAACAATGTGTACATACTGGTAATAGGCTTTAACAGCAGCAAGGATATTTCCATAAACATTAGATGACTGTTAAGCTGTGATTTCAACAGGTCTAACCAACAATCGAGCAGTGTTTGAGGAATTAATATCTCCAGTTTTTGGACACATCAAAGGATGGACTGGACAAGATGAAATGTTTTGCCTGATAGCACACTTTTCTTGACGGTTACTGCAGAGTAGTTCACTTAGCTCATAAGATTAAAAAGTGAATGTTTATGTGTAAAATGTTTTTTATCAAATGTACAACCATTGTCTACAGGCACTGGTTTAAGCACCCCTTTAAAATGCAAAACCAGCTGCAGTCTGCACCATGTTTATATAATTAAATCATTCAACCCACATACTGAAACACTAGTTGATGCCCCAAATATTTTTAAGAGCAGGGTAAAAGAGGTGGATAAAATGCATATGTTAAAACTACTGGCCATTAATAAACACAAAGAGAAACTGACAAATGCAATCTTCTTGTGGTAACAACAAACAAGATAAATTAATTTAGCAACTAAGCTTTATAGATAACATTCTTAGTTTAGCATTTTCTCTCTTTTTTTTTTTACAACCCTTGTAACTCAAGCGTACCACAAAGTATCAATGTTAATTTTTTGTTCCCTTCCTTGTCAAAATAAATTATAGTCTGAAGCTCTGTTTCGTCCAGGTATAGCTTTACAAAAATAATCTATTGTGCATTTTAACAAGCTACTTTAACACGGGATGTCAAGATTCAGGTTTTGTAGCATTAAAAGAATTACATCCAATTGGGGTAAAATAATGCCAAAGTCAAAAATTCCTCACACATATTGGCAAAATGACAAATTTAGAGAGTAATTTCTGGTACAAACACTTTATAGGACGATTCTATTTAGAAAAAGTGTATGTTTATATTATTTAACAAATATTCACAGTACTTTGCAAAACCAAGCAATCCCAATAATATATTCTTGTTTTTTGTTAAAAAAATATCCCTTTCTTATCCAATACATTTCTTTTATACATTTTTCCAAACTGAATCTTCATCACAGGACAACCTGTCTATCAATAATTTAAAAAAAAAATCAGGCACAGGAATTACAAGTATAAAAAGCCATCAACTTTATTCTTTCTACCAGAAAGACTTCCTATTGTGTTTGACTTATTGGCAATAAGGAGTTTAATTAAGTGACCAGTGGACACATACTGAATGCATTTTATTTGGCCAAATTTGGATCATCCATAACATTTTAAAGCGTTATATAAAACAGCAATTTTCTACCCAGAGAAAATGGGTCTTTTTATGCATTCGAGTCTTCTACAATACCATCCATGCTGACTGCAGTAGTCTGTTATAAAGGCAGGCAGGTTAAGAGGTTTCCAGTTAGTGCAAAAACTGTAAAAATGCAGAAATTAAAATAAAATCTAGGGGACAGAATATGTCAGCATTTTAACTAATGTGTTTGAGCATTTACATTTTTCACAAACTATTATTGTGATTTTTAAATAATAACAAATGGTTCATCCTGCTGAGGCATAGAGAATACAAATTGAAAATGAATCAGCTGGCACACAACAGTTAAATATTTTGTGGTATTATTAAAAGGTGATAATGCATATTTACAATGCAAACCATTGTTTAAAAACAAAATCAGAAATCAGTCAGAAGTGGCATCACATTACACATCTATTTTGCATGCACTGGGTTTAGAGGCTGTTATTTTCTCACCTAATATATAGCTTATTCAAATGGATTTTATTTTAGAATTACAAAATTTGCTATGACCCATAATTATTTTTGGTGTCAGGGGTCATTATTACAAAAGAAGGGGGTGGCCATGGGAGCCAAGTTTGCTCCCAGTTTGGCCAAGATATATATTTTTTAATGACAGGCGACCAGAATTAATTTTCTTGAGGCGTTTCATTGATAATATCCTGTTTATTTGGAATGGGGATAGTGATTTAGTGCACTCTTATTTTAACAACAATGATAGGGGAATAACTCCATGTGTATAGACCCTACCGTATTCATTTTCTAGATTAACTCATTTTGATTGTGGAAGGGGCCATAATAATGATTAACTTCTTTAAAAAGATTACATTCTGCTTGATTTACGTCATCATCCTGCTTGGGTACCTAAGGGGCAATTTCTAAGACTTAGGAGAAACTGCACACAGAAGGATGATTTTTTTGAGAATCTGCCATTTTAAAATCAAGGTTTTTGGAGAAGGGATATGAGGAAGGAGTTCTTGATTATTTGTGATGTAGGTGATAATGATAGAAAGCAACTACTCTAAAAATAGTACCCCAAGAAATCCAGATTATTTTAGCCTAATGTTCCTGCCTACTTATTTCTGTCAACATTACGCCATTAAAAAATATTGGCCAGTTTTGAAAAATTACTGAATATTGGGCCCCAATTCACCTGATCAGCCTGTTATTTTTAGGGGCGTCAGCGGTTTGAAAAATAGGGTGGCACCCAATGTGGCTGATCCACCGACGAGACCCTGCTTTTTTTGGAAATATGGGTGGTGTCTATCCATGTAATAAATGTAAAGCATGTCAATTTAAAACCTTTAAGTGGACAAAGTTACCAAACTTCTTAGCTCCTGTTCTTTTATATCCTGTTGTACGAAGAACATGGTATAATCAGAGGCCCATGTGCTTTGGACTTTGTGAGCCGCACCACACAAGCCCCCACAACCATTTAGGGGAACATATCACTAATATCTGTAAAGGTTTTCCTGGTCATAGTGTGTCTATACATTATGCAGAGAAACATAATAAAAACCCCAGATGGACGACCTTCATTGCCTTAGAAAAATATATTCCTGACTGGAGTGGGAGCAATGCAAGGAGAAATATATCTAGGTCTTAATATAGAATGGGATATAAACGGTTTGATTAAAAACTAAGGAATTTAAGT
The DNA here is from genome assembly GCA_029574335.1 of Rana kukunoris. Lineage (NCBI taxonomy): Eukaryota > Metazoa > Chordata > Amphibia > Anura > Ranidae > Rana > Rana kukunoris. Next base: position 70,598,721 of record CM056055.1, read on the forward strand.
ATTGATCTTTGATTTAACTTGATGGGTTTTAATGGTATGTATCTAGTGGTGGGATTTATCACCAATATCTATTCTTCTTATTATAAATTTTAAATTAGTTTATCTATTATGGGTTTGCATTACGTGTATTTTTAAATACATTTTTATATATGTGTATATAAATTTTACATAATTAATATTAAACCTATGCTCTAGATAGATTTTAGCACCGAGATGGGGAAGGATCCAGCTTTCTCACCCTTCTTGAGCAATTTCCATATTTTTTCAATTTTATTGGCTTCCTCATGTAATCGGTCTTTTGATGAAATTATGGCAATGGTGAGATATTACCTATGTATAATACAATTGGAACCAGTTTGTTTAATGTAAACTTCACGCACCAATCTCAGGGATCCTTCCCCGGCTGGATGTCAATATAAGGTGTGTGGTGAGGTGTGCGTGCCCCTAATGAAGTCAGATGTGACGAAACGCGTCAGTGGAGCTACGTATTTACGCCACTATGCATGTGCAGCCACGAATCGGTCATCTTTACCACTGAAGAACCTTTTCTGCCGACCGATTAGTCTAAAAGGAATTTTCTTACCCAATCGTTTATATACCAAAGCATTCATTGACCACTCTAATTAGGGGGTCACACAACTGGTAAGCCAAACATATTACCTAAAGGATCCTCAATACTATCATGGCTGATGGACTATTGAATTTACTATCAAACCTCAAATTAATCAGCCGGCACACTAAAGTTAAATACTTTTTAAAACTATTAAATGGCAAAAATGCATATTTACCATGCAAAGCGTTTAAAAAAATAAATCAGTCAGTCAACATATAGTACTATAATGTAAAATTACAGAGGTCAAAATGCAATATGGTAAAACAAGAAAAAGGACAAACTGGGAAAATCAATGGCAACATAAAAAAGTCTAAAAAGTACAACTTACAAAATATGCTTTTTTTGGTCACCTTAATTAGCCCGATCTGAAAGGGATACCAACATGTTAATTTCAGGGGTACACAAATAGAAATTTCTTAAAGGCCTTCTATTGTTTTTATTTGCCAGGCAAGCTAAATTAGATCAGTTGCATGTAATACACAGTTCCCATAGCATGCCACTTTAACTGAACAATGAATGTTCAAGAAATGAGGAAAGGATGGGCACGTCTAAATGAATTCTGAACTGTGCTGGAACTGGGGACATGGAAAGGTTTACTACACCCTGCAAGGGTCTACTTTGTTTAAATTTGTAATTCCTCTATAAAATTCAGCCTACATAAAAAAAAAAAAATATTGGATTGCCCACAGAACTGACATCTAAACAGTATCAGTACCTGCATATTAATTTGGATGTCTTCATAAGTGCCCCATAGGCACTCTAATATGCAAATACTTCTTAGCAGCCCATGCCTAAGATAATTGGCCTGCCTTGCTAGTGAAAAACAAAATGCAATTGTGGGTAGTGCAGTTTTTCACAATGCTAGGGTTGATATTTGCAAATTGGAGCAAGGTTTCTTGCGCTATAAAGACATTTGCAGGTTGCTCATAATGTTTGACAGGTTATAAGTTAAGATTAAGATAGTTTTAAAATGGTTTCTTGTCCCATCACACACAAAATGCTTATTGAAGCTTATTGTATAGAAATGTACGGTTTATAACTGCAGTAGAGCATCTATAAAACAAATCTATATTTGTAAAAAAAAAAAAAAGGATATATTCATATCAGTTACCAGAACTGATGTGCAATGACACATATGCATAGACTGTGGAGGGGTACGACATTCCTTTACAGATGTGCATGTACTGTATTTAAGAATTGGGGAAAAGGGAATTGTTGTAGACAGCATTTTTAAAATTGCTGTGTTAGTGCTTAGAAAATAATAGGTGTAGGGAGTGATCACTGCAGGTGCATGCTCCCTTAACACAACTGTCACTTTGTGCTTATGTGAGTGACAAACAAAAGGTTAAAACTGCATGCACATCATCTAAAGAACATGATAATTCGTGTGGGCCAACTTATAGATGCACTGTTGAAAGCTTATTCACAGATCTGTAAACAACCCAGAGTGATGCAACTTCCTGTGTAAACACCTCTAGACATGCAGACATATTCAGAAACAACTTTAGCAGCAAAGACATATATAGGCATTAAAGTAGTATTACACAGTGCAACATTTTAACGTTAACACAGCATGCCTTTTGTTGCAGTGAACACAACACAGTGGAAACAGCAAGTTTCTATTCACACACACACATATATATATATATATATACATATATAAATGCAGAAATGTCACTAATGTCCAACTAATGGATGGAGTACGTTTTTTGCAAAAATCAACCTAAAGAAAAGCATTGGATCTGAAAGAAGGAGCAGTCACAAATTAAAATACACAATCACGTGCAAGGAAGATTAGAAATACTAAATGTTTGCTTGCACATCACTGGATGATTTAACCACTTAACCCCCTACCATATTGCTGGTCAAAGACCAGAGCACTTTTTGCGATTCGGGACTGCGTTGCTTTAACTGATAATTGCGCGGTCGTGCGACGTGGCTTCCAAACAAAATTGGCGTCCTTTTCCCCCCACAAATAGAGCTTTCTTTTGGTGGTATTTGATCACCTCTGCGGTTTTTAGTTTTTTGCGCTATAAACAAAAATAGAGTGACAATTTTGAAAAAAATGAATATTTTTTGCTATAATAAATATCCCCAAAAAATATATATAAAAAATGTTTTTCCTCAGTTTAGGCCGATACATATTCTTCTAAAAAAAAAAAAAAATTGCAAAAAGCGTTTGATTGGTTTGCTCAAAAGTTATAGCGTTTACAAAATAGGGGGTAGTTTTATGGCATTTTTATTAATATTTTTTTTTTACTAGTAATGGCGGCGATCAGCGATTTTTTTTCATTACTGGGACATGCAGACACTTCTGACACATTTTTGGGACCATTGGCATTTTTATAGTGATCAGTGCTATAAAAATGCATTGGAAGGGAGGGGGTTAACACTAGGGGGCGGGGAAGGGGTTAAGTAAGTTCCCTGGGTGTGTTCTAACTGTAAACTCACTAGGGGAAATGACTGATCGCTGTTCATAAAGGCATTCCTCCCCTGACAGGACCGGGAGCTGTGTGTTTACACACACAGCTCTCAGTCCTCGCTCTGTAACGAGCAATCGTGGGTGCATAGAATGCATTAAAGGGGTTGTAAAGGAATTTTTTTATTCATAATAAGCATCCTTTACCTGCAGACATTCCTCTTTTCACTTCCTCATTGTTCGTTTTTTGCTCAGAAGTTGCTCTATTTCTTCTGTTCACTTCCTGCTTGTCTAATTTTACTGACCACTGTGAAGGGAGACTTTACTGCGGTGTTCAGTAACGTGCTTGCCCCCTCCTGGGAACTACATCTGTGTGGCAGGATGCTTTCTACGTGTTAGAGACTTCAAGGAGGTGTGAAATACTGGGCGTGACGCAATTCATACTAAAAAATGTAGCTCTTACATGAACAAGTGATGCAAACCAGGAAGTGAATGAGAGAACAGAAACTAGAACGCCGGAGGTGATATAGATGAAGGAATTTAATAGGTATTTACTTGTTTGTTAACAGAATCATTACACTATTCTGTCTGTCTATCTTGCAGACATTAATTTTAGGCAAAAAAAATAAAAATACTTACTTTACAACTACTTTAAGATAAAAAAAAAACTTTTACGTTAGCACAAGTTCACCAAAATAGCGTCTAAACACCGCCTGGAAAAAAAAAAACTCCTACCCTGCAGTTTTAGTGTGAATGCCTGAGTGCTTGCACACTGAGGCGATGCGCTGGCAGGACCGCTCCAAAAGTCCTGCTAGCAGCATCTTTGGAGCGGTGTGTTTAACGCTCCTTCTTATTGAAAACAATGTGACACAGCGGCTATACCGCCCACAATGCGCCTCTGCAGAGGCACATTGCGGGCGGTATTAACCCTTTTTCGGCCGCTAGCAGGGGTCAAAACCACAATGCTAGTGGCCGAATACCGCCACAATTCTGACGGTATATCGCTGCTGAAAGGGGCCAAAGTGATTTTTGAAACAGAAAGTTTTACTTAGCTTAGTGAAAGGTGAAGCAGTGCTGATGTAAATCATCCAATTATGACCAAGCAAAATGTTTTTATTTTTTGACTTTTACCTGCACATGACCTTGTTTTGTTTTCAATGTGAGTTGTTACTTACATTCCTCTTCGTTCACTAAGATACCGGTAAGTGAAAATTATTTTTTCAAAGTGAACATGCTCTCCTAGTAATTTTTGTCAATTTTAGCAGAAGGTATATATGAATTTGGCTGGTCAGAATTGGATATATACATACGGTACCTTATTTTGGTCCAAGTTCTCAAATACGTTCAGTGGGCCAGATTCTCAGAGGCGTTACGATGGAGTATCTCAGATACCCCGTCGTATCGCCTTTTTTTTGTCTCGTATCTATGCGTGTGATGCTGAGCATCACTTTTGCATAGATACGCTTCTACATCCGACAAGTGTAAAAGCATTACACTTTCGGATCGTAGGTGTAATGACAACTCCGGCCACTAGGTGGCCTTTACGTTGTTTTTTCATTTGCATATGCAAATGAAGTAGTACGCCGATTCTCGATCGCTTTTACGCCGCCCCGTACGTCGTTTTCGTTCGCGTAAGGTTACCCCAGCTTCTATGTGGAGTAACCTTACGAGGTCCCGTCGGATGCCGTCGTGTCCCGTCGGACGCCATGTTAAGTATGGCGTCGGGTCAGCGTCGGCTTTTTCCGTCGCTTACGTCGTTTTACTAACTCGTTCGCGAATAGGGACTTGCGTAAATGACGCTCACGTCGTTTTGACGTCGGTTTCAACGACGCTTCCCGACGTGAGCTGGAGCATGCGCACTGGGCTTTTTCCCCGGCCGGCGCATGCGCAGTTCGTTCGACGCGGGGGCGCGCTTAATTTAAATACAAGCCGCCCCATTTGAATTGCGCGGGTTTACGCTTGGCGATTTACGAGACGCCAACGCAAACTACGGAGCAAGTGCTTTGAGAATAAAGCACTTGCTCTAGCACGCAGCGGCGGCGTAGTGTAAATGGCTTACGCTACGCCGCCGAAAATATATGAGAATCTGGCCCAGTATGTCTAAGTAAACAGTGTCAATAGTTCTGCAGCTCCGAGTTAAGTTACAATCTGTATATTAATGATGATCAAAACACCTTGAGTTGGGTTTTTTTTGTGATGTGATTTTAACATTTGTATCAAATAAAAGGCATTTTTTTCCTTTTTAGGGCCAGATTCAGGTAGATGGGAGCATCTTTGCTCCAGAGTAACGCTTCTCATTTACGTTACTCTGCCGAAACCCTAGGAGCAAGTGCTGTTATTCATGAAGCACTTGCTCCTAAAGTTGCGGCAGCGTATCGCAAATGAGCCGGCAGAATTCAAATTGGGCGGGTACGGGGCGTGTATTATTAAAACTAAGCGCGATCCCGCGGCGAACGTACTGCGCATGCGTCGAGTGTCAAAGCCTCCCCGTGCGCATGCTCCAAATTCTGTGAATGAACGTCAATGACGTCACATTCCCATTCAGGAACTTTTTACGCAAGCGACGCCATTTTTTTTTTTCCGACGCGATGACGACGCCTATACCTAACATAGGATACTCCACTAGGGGGCTGCTTTATCTATGCGCCGCGTATCGCTTCCGGAAACGTCGTAACGTCACTACGTCGCGCCCGAATTCGCTCGTGAATTGCCGATTTCCGCTCATTAACATATTTTTTGAGCGTAAATCGGCGGGAACGCCCCCGGCGCCATTTTTAAGTTGAAGTAACGATGCAATGGCGAAATTCAATTACGCCGATCGCAACCCCGGCGTTTCTTGTTTTCTGGTTACAGAAAACAAAAACGCCGGCTTAAAGTGACAGTTAGGCTGGCGGATCCATTGATCCGCCAGCCTAACTCTACCTGAATCTGGCCCTATGTGTATATCGTATTGGGATGTGGTGCCATAGGCTGTTATGCTGCATCTCTGATTATATGAATGTTCACTTTACAAGGGAAGTTACACTTTGCAAGGGGATTTTCCCTAGAGCTTAGTGAAGCCCTGCAGACTTCCATCATCCAAAAAGTGCATTTTAAAATGCTTTTTTTCACCATTTTCTCTGCACTTGATTGGGTATTCCTTACAAGGCAACGTTTCTCCACGTTCACTAAGCTCTAGGGAATATTCTCAAAGTATCTTCTCCAAAAACTTAAAATCCCAATTGGACCACAAACATTTCTGTGTTATGGGCCCCTACATCATCTACTTTTAAACTAACCTGTGCTATGAATAATGGGAAATTGTACTGATTATCAATATTGATGCATCACCCCAACTGCATAACTTTGAATAGGATTATTAAGAGCGTAGTTGTGTTTCCCTTAACTGCTAGTTCCATGCCGGAATAGAAAAATGTAGGGGTTGTTTGTAAGCATATCTAAGCTGGTAAATGCAGCACATTTTGGGTGTAGCATGTTGGAATATAACCAATTGTTTTGGTTGACAAACTGGCTACGCTCATGAAGTTTTGTTTACTAGCATTCAGTCACTAAAAGGCATTATGTTTATGTATGTATATGTAAGTATGTATGTATGTATGCAGAAGAAATTTGTTTAAGATTGCCTAAATAGGTTATAGTGACTCACTTTACTAATGATACAGTGAAAAGGTCAACATAAGCACTATTGTAAACATGGCTTACTTACTCTTCAAATGCACAACTACTAAAACGATATGGTTATACTTGGACTCAATTTCAGCAGCACATTTTACATCGCACAATTTTCTCATAAAAGATGCTATGTTCTACCTTACCGAGTAGCTTTCATTGAGGGTATAAGACGGACACACTACGTGTGTGTAAGTTCGTTCCTACCAAAGACAAGTGACAAGCAGTACTGTATTGTATATTTCTTCTTAAAAGTGTTAACAGTCACAGGAGACAGATTTATTAAGGCTTCATTCATACAGGCAAAGATCTTTGGCGGCAGGAAACTGGGATTCTTGTTGTTTTTAAGCCCTGTGCACACTTGAAAGCATCTACAGCCAGATTTGTACCATGGATATTAAATGGCAAGAGCTGCCACTGCATACCTTTAACTGCTTATCTGAGTAGCATGAAATTAGGGACTCTGACTGGCACTGGAAAAAATGTCCAAGCACAGCATTTCTGTACGTATGCCAACCAGACATCTAAAGTGGAGCTAAACTTTCCCAATCAACATTACTATTTTTAATCCATATGATCCTAGCATTAGTAAATGGCTAAGAATCACTTTTTTTTATTTTACATTACTTCAGTTGCTTCCTCGTTTTGGGCCTAGATCAAAATAATGTCATACATCCCAGGCATCGTCATGGGCATTTTTTTTCTTTCAAAAAGGGGCTCTCTTAATCAAGCATACCATTCTGCCTGCCTGAGCGAAGGGAAGATGGAATCCAGGAAATGCTACATAAATCATCAGCCTTTACTCAAAGTGGCCGCAGCTAGAAAGGCTAGGGATTGTTTTTAATGTTATTTCTCAACAAAAACAATGGAGATATGGATGGATGGGGGCATTTTCTTTGAATATTAAAATGTTTGTGGCGCTCCGATACAGATTTGTTCCCTTTACCAGACCAATTTGTACGTGTCAATAGCATAGAGTGCTGCTGCATCAGTGGCAACATTTTGTCACATGAAAACACAGCTGCCTATCCACCCTCATTCTCAATAAGGCTCGCAAGATTTGAAAATGTTCACAGTCTTCATGTGTGAAGATTTACTTTGATTATCCAATCACGTGAATACTAAACCTAAACATGAATTTTACTGTGTGAACATCCTCAAATCTCTTAAAGTAAATCAGCTACCACCTGTTTATATTCCAAGGCTTGAAAGCAAAAGCAAAAGATGGCAATGTAGCAGCAAAACACAATACATTGATGCAGCTATTTATTGACTCCTGTGTTGCATAATATTTCAGAGGTAGTGAAGCTTTACCCATTCACAGGGTCACACCCTTTGGATTAGCATACTACACTTGTGTCAAGATTTGCTACCTCTGTGGATTCCAAATCACCTTGGCATTCTGTTTTTTTTCATATAGGCATAAGCAATAGAAGAGTCTATAATACTTAAAGTAGATGCCAACCCTAACTCCATGTCATTCAGTCGTGGGACACGGCGGCCTGGAGGAGGTGCCGTCATCGCCTGGAACTAGGACAGGTAAATGACTGAAAGCAGTCTCAACAATATGGCATTATAGGATTGTCTTATGCAATTCAAACATAGTGGGTTCAAAAGCTATTTCACAATACAGATGGATAAGGACCCGAAACATATTGCAAAAGCAACCCAAGAGCATTTAAAGGTAAAAGAAATGGCGTTATATTGAAGGTTAATTTTTAAAACAAATATGTCATACTTACCTGCTCAGTGCAGTGGTTTTGCACAGAGCAGCCCTGATCCTCTTCTTCTCAGGTCCCCAGCACTCCTGGCTCCTCCCCTTGACCAGTGCCCCCATAGCAAGCCGCTGGGGGGAGGGGGTGGAGAGACAATACAAACTGGCTGTAATTCCTAAACAACACATTTTTGCTAAACATCTTGAAAGAACTGAGCATCACTAGAAAGGAGAGATTCTACAGGAACCATTAGCTTGCATATGTTTTTAAACTAGACCTTAACCATTAGCTTGCATATGTTTTTAAACTAGACCTCAGCTTTAAATATGAAGCCTACACATCAAATCCTATGGTAAGTGCTCCATTTGAAATTTACTGTGGTGGCATACAGAAACAATACAATGAACATTTTGTTACTGTTCAAATACTTATGGACCTAACCATATATTTAAAATTAAATACTAAAATGACAGCACAAACACCAAAAAAATCTTACTGTTAAAAAAAAAAAAAAAAGGAACTAATTGGTTTGCAGTCCATGGACTGCAATCCAACTAGTTCTGGTGATTTGTCTTAAATATTTCGGGACGTGGCACTTTTGTACATTTAGGATTGACGAGTGTCCATAGTGCCACCAATAGCTCCTCTTCTGATATTTTGTTTCTAAATAGTTTTACAAAATGTTACAAAGAAGGACCTTTTGTTTTCTGATTTTTTTTTATTTTTTTTAACGGTTATAAAACCCAAACCCAAAATTGTAATATACTGCAGCTTAGATGTGATGGCTGCTATATTTTTTTCTTTTTAAGCTTTTTCCTTTTTTTTTCACCTTGTGATCCTGCCAGTAAAACACTGAAGCAGAACCCCATACACAGAGCAAACGGTTTCTTTTATTCCTTTTGAGATAAACATTTTACATAAGTGAATAAATGCTGTCCATTTAACCACTTAAGGACCGGACCAATACGCTGCTAAATGACCCAAGGGGTTTTTACAATTCGGCACTGCGTCGCTTTAACAGACAATTGCACGGTCGTGCGACGTGGCTTCCAAACAAAATTCGCGTCCTTTTCTTTCCACAAATAGAGCTTTCTTTTGGTGGTATTTGACCGCCTCTGCGATTTTTATTTTTTGCGCTATATACAAAAATAAAGCGACATTTTTGAAAAAAAAATCAATATTTTTTACTTTTTGTTATAAGAAAAATCAATAAACTAAATTTTAGTCAAACATTTATTTAGCCACATGTCTTTAGTAAAAAAAAAAATTTATTTAGCCACATGTCTTTAGTAAAAAAAAAATCGCAATAAAAAAAAAAATTAGCTACCTAGCAGGAACAGCGACACTAATACAGCGATCAGAAAAATGATCGCTTAGTAAAGCTGGCAATAGGGAGTGAAAGGGTTAACTAGGGCGGTGATCAAGGGGTTCAAACTTTATTAGGGGGGGTACGGGGGCTACCCAGGATTTAACACTAACTGCCTGTCACACTAACTTTCACACTGACACTAAATACAGTAATCATACATGTATGATTACTGCATTCAGTGACACTGTGACAGGGGGTAGGGGGCGATCGCGGGGGTTAATGTGCCTATGTGTTAGTGTGGTGTTAGTGCAGACTTACTTGTGATGTGATCTCTCCTCAGCGGTGGTTGAAAAAAACGCCGAGGGAGAGATCACATCGCTTCCTCCAGGAGGAGGAAGTGACAGGGCGGGGGGTGCACGCATTGGCTGAGAGCGATCCGGAGGGGGCGGACAAAAACGAATAGCCGCCCCCTCTTGCCGGATCGCTCGTACAGCCGTGTGGACCGCCGCATGTACTGGGGGGGGGGGGTCCCGATCGGACCCCCGACCCACCTCAAGGCACCAACGTATATATATGTTGATGTGCCTGTCGGTGCCATTCTGCCGACGTAAATGTACATGCGGCGGTCCTTAAGTGGTTAAGGCATCCCTGTCAGTGTTAAATGTTTGCCTCATTGCTCTGCCAGTCTGTCTAGGCAGTTTGGTCTAGTAAAGTACATTGAAAAATACCAGACTTACTGATAAGCAGGTGAAATTAAAGGGAAAAGCCTAAAAAATAAAAACAATCAAACCACCACATCTAAGAATTGGTAAGATGTGATAGAATACATTTTTGTTCTTGGGTTTAATACAGCTTTAAAGTACAAGCCTTTTATGTGCGTAATAAATGGTAATGCAATACAGATGTGTCTTTATGTTGGATCATGATATGTATGATGAGATATATTTTTGCTGGGTGTTATTTAAAAAGCCCAGTGGAGGGTCTTATCTGTACAAGACTGGAATGGATAAGAAATAGGAAGGGATTACTAATGAGCTTAAGCGCAAAATAGAAAAAGTGGACAGCGGGTGTACATTTTTTTTTATAAACGCTTTAATAAGAAGTCCTTCAGATTATGGCCTAATATTGTCTAAGGCCCCTTTCACACAGGAGACTATGTTGAATGGACTCCGTTTGCTCAGCAGTGGATTGCTTTGCTGATCCCTGCTGACCAGGCGGATAACCGTTCCATCTTTGCTCACTGTGCAGAGCAGAGATGGACACAGTCCCGCTCTCCTCTATGGGAAGATGACCAGTCCGTCTCTGCTCACTGTGCAGAGCAGAGATGGACACAGTCCCACTCTCCTCTATGGGGAGATGACCGGTACCCCTCTGCTCACTGTGCAGAGCAGAGATGGACAGTCCTGCTCTCCTCTATGGGAAGATGACTAGTCCGTCTCTGCTCACTGTGCAGAGCAGAGATGGAAACAGTCCCGCTCTCCTATATTGGGGGATGACCGGTAACCCTCTGCTCACTGTGCAGAGCAGAGATGGACACAGTCCCGCTCTCCTCTATGGGGAGACAGGCCGTCTGTTTGCATGCGATCCTATATGATCCGCCTGATGGATGGCAAATAGGACGGTAGTGATGGATGTAAGCGGACATGTCACCACTGACATACGTAGCTCCATTGGAGTAAATGGAGGGTCTGATCAGGTCTGCCTGAAAAACTGAGAGGCAGACCTAAACAGAAAGCCTGTGTGAAAGGGGCTCAAAGCAAACAGAGTTTGGGTAAAATAATGAATTGAAAGTGACTGAATGATGGATATATAAATGATTACAAACACATTTAAAACTAGGTGTACAGTGCCTTGAAAAAAGCTTCATACCTCTTGAAATTTTCCACATTTTGTCATGTTACAACAAAAACAGAAATGTATTTTATTGGAATTTCATTTGATAGACTAACACAAATTGGCACATAATTGTGAAGTGGAAGGAAAATGATAAATGGTTTTCATTTTTTTTTAAACAAATAACATATCTGAAAAGTGTAGACTGCATTTGTATTCAGCCCCGTTAATTCCGATACCCCCTAACTAAAATCTAGTGGAACCAATTGCCTTCGAAAGTCACCCAATTAGTAAATAGAGTTCACATGTGTGTAATTTTTAACCTCAGTATAAATACAGCTGTTCTGTGAAGCCCCCAAGAGGTTTGTTAGAGAACCTTAGTGAACAAACAGCATTATAAAGGCTAAAGAACACACCAGACAGGTCAGGGATAAAGTTGTGGAGAAGCAGGGTTAGGCTATAAAAAAATATCCCAAGCTTTGAAGGGGTACAAATACTTTTTTAAGGCACTGTAAAAGCTAATCTCTAGGAAATTGGTCACTTTCTACAATGTGTTGGAATTCCAGATGTGTTCTATAAGGAAGACATGCAGCATGTTCTACTTTTATTCACTGCCCTGGAACGCACTGCACTGATGTGAACTGGGTCTCAATGGTCCATTGGAATACATGGAAAACACTGTGCATGCATTTTTATATGCAAGATTAAAAACATACTTCACTGCATCTGGTGTAAACCAGCCCTTATTGTGCCTGTAATATCTGATAGCCAGTAAGGACTCAATTATTTTACCGGCTAAAAAAAACATTTCTTTTTTACAGTACCAATGATCACAGTGGACAGCATGGATGGCAGGTGTGTTTGGATGCTGGCCTCATCTGATTTATAGAATCTGAGTGGTATCTACTAAAAAGGACTGTGCATGTCACACATGGATTATTTTTTTTTTTTTTTATAAAGGCCCCTTGCACACTGGTATGCTTTTGGAGCACTTTTCCAGGGCTGCACAAGCGTATACCAAGCTGTAAAATATTTTAGATTGACCATGTAGGTCACTTACAAATAAAACTAAATCACTATTCAATATTTAGCAGCCAAACATATGCTAATCCAATCATACTAAAACATTGGGCCAGATTCAGGTACATCTGCGGATTATTGGACCGGCGTAGCGCACCGCCTTTAAGTTAGACTGGCGCAATGTAGCGGCGCAATCACCCTATTCTCGTCGCTTTTACGCAGAAATTAGCGCCTGCGCAATGTTATTTCTGAGGCGCAAGGCAGAGTAATCGAAATTGGGAAGGACGTGGGCGTGTTACATTGAAATGAGCCGTGACCCCATGCAAATGAAGGGCTGGCCGGCTCGCGCATGCGCGCTTGAAGCAGACCATGTCAGCACCTTTGTGCGCATGCTCACAACTCTGGAACAGCAAAATCAGTGAAATTGGAAGTGGACTAGGGCAAAATCATGAACTACGCAGACAGCATAAATAGACAGACACAAACGCACTTCCTCTGCAAAAGTACATCCCTTTGTATAAATGGGGGGGGGGGTGTAGTGCTGCGCTGTAAGGAAGAAAGTGGGGATGGGATAAAATGAAGAGGAAGTGTGGCAAAATATTAGATACGTGGAAAAAAGAAAAAAGGAATAACCTAACTATTATACATAGTAATGTCAGAAAATGACAGTGGTGTATATAAGAAATATATATTAAACGTGCTAAATGCAGCCTAAGCCGGCTGCCAAACCAATGACAGTGCAAAATAACATATAAAGTGTAACTTCCTTATAACAATCTGGTGCACAAAGTGCCAGAAATCGCACACAACAGTGTTATTCAGGGTGAATGTCCATACAACAGGTAACAATGAGTCAATGCAATGTATAAATGCAATATGGATATAAAGTTCAAAAAGATTGCTGATGTAAAAGCCAAAATGCCGTGATGACCAGTTGCAGATGCTATTTTCAAAATAAGTAAAGATGTCCCCTTACCTTACTGCTGTAAGGTAACAGCAGAAAACAAAGCCCAGGAGCACTTTTCAGGTTGAGTCCACTTGTGGTGTCATCCAAATAGGTAAATGTGGTGAGAATGGATCCTTCCTGGTAATCACCTCCAAACGATAATAGTCGCTCACATCCAGGAAAACAAAAAAATGCCAATAGTGTAGTACCATTAAAACAGGGGGGTTTTATTAAAACAATAAATGGGTACTCACAAAGTTGAAATAAAAAACAGGCATAAAAACACAGGGCGTCCGCCAACGTCACCTCTGGTACCTCATACGCGCATTCGTCACTCCACGTGACTTCCTCAGGACTCCTGAGGAAGTCACGTGGAGTGACGAATGCGCGTATGAGGTACCAGAGGTGACGTTGGCGGACGCCCTGTGTTTTTATGCCTGTTTTTTATTTCAACTTTGTGAGTACCCATTTATTGTTTTAATAAAACCCCCCTGTTTTAATGGTACTACACTATTGGCATTTTTTTGTTTTCCTGGATGTGAGCGACTATTATCGTTTGGAGGTGATTACCAGGAAGGATCCATTCTCACCACATTTACCTATTTGGATGACACCACAAGTGGACTCAACCTGAAAAGTGCTCCTGGGCTTTGTTTTCTGCTGTTACCTTACAGCAGTGAGGTAAGGGGACATCTTTACTTATTTTGGAAATAGCATCTGCAACTGGTCATCACGGCATTTTGGCTTTTACATCAGCAATCTTTTTGAACTTTATATCCATATTGCATTTATACATTGCATTGACTCATTGTTACCTGTTGTATGGACATTCACCCTGAATAACACTGTTGTGTGTGATTTCTGGCACTTTGTGCACCAGATTGTTATAAGGAAGTTACACTTTATATGTTATTTTGCACTGTCATTGGTTTGGCAGCCGGCTTAGGCTGCATTTAGCACGTTTAATATATATTTCTTATATACACCACTGTCATTTTCTGACATTACTATGTATAATAGTTAGGTTATTCCTTTTTTCTTTTTTCCACGTATCTAGTTTTTTGCCACACTTCCTCTTCATTTTATCCCATCCCCACTTTCTTCCTTACAGCGCAGCACTACACCCCCCCCCCCATTTTTATCTGCCTTGGTTGATACACCATTCAGTGCAGCAGCTGTATCCATCCACTCCCCTCCCCCCCCCACCCACTCCCCTCTCCCCCCCCCTCCCCCCGTTTATGGTAAGTGCGGTAATATTCACCCCAACAACATCCCTTTGTATCCCTCCCTATACAGCAAGGTGCTTTTGTTCTGTTGTTAGTTGTGTTGTGGTTTGTCTTTGTGATATTTGTGGACTGTGTGATCTTGTGTTTGTTAGAAGATATTTGTAAGTGATTTTTGGTGACTGCTTGTGAGAGTTTTTGGTTGTTAGTTTTTTGTTCGTTTGTTTTCTTGCTTGATTTTTCCTGCTCGTTTTTGTGCGTGATTTTTGCTGACTGTTTGGGAGTGAGTTTTTGTCTGAGTATGACGGAGAGAAAGAGGAAGTTAAATTTCACTTTTGGGGAGAAACAAATTCTTGCCCGGGCCATTTCCGAATATGGGCGTTTCCTCCACGGCCCGGAGAGTGCAAACACCACCCCGGCCAGGAGGAGAGAGATTTTGGACAGGATTACTGACCGGGGGGGGGGGGGAGACCCGGACACGTTCGGGGATTGAAAAGAAAATCAATGACCTCCGGCGTCTGGTCAAAAAGAAGCTGGCCAAAATGCTAGCCCATGCCAGGGGCACAGGAGGGGGCCCACCATGCCCTGTTAGGCTGACAGCGGAGGAGCGTGCGGTGGCCCAGATCTTTCATAGGCAAGAAGTGGAGGGCCTGCCCGGCTATGACTCAAGTCATGAAGGCGTGATGCCAGGTAAGGTTTTTTGGCCCTATCAGGTGTGTAGCATGTGTGGGGGAGGGGGTGAAAGGGAATATGTGGCAAGTGTGTGGATCCTCCAACCTGTGAATGTTTTGTGTCATCCACAGATGAGCAGGAGGGTGCTGGGCCATCTGGGCTGACCGCACTATCCCCAGGACAGCAGCCTGAGTAGGACCCCCCGACATGGCCGGAGTCCTCGGAGGAGGTTGAAGAGGAGGAGGTTGAGGAGGAGGAGTTTGAGGAGGAGGAGTTTGAGGAGGAGGAGGAAGAGTCCATGTCAGGACCTGGACTTTTGTTTTTGGAGGAGTCTTCCTCTCTGGCTGGCAGCAGCCCTCCATAAGGGCTAGCCCCCCCCCACTCCTCCCCCAACAGGGCTCCTCTCCCAAGGGCCTCCCCTTCTCCCCGGCCACAAGCCTCAGCTGGAGGCAGGAAGGCGACCCAGAAGTCCAGGGGGCTGGCCGATCTCCTGCCCGCCACTCTGAGAAAGGACCAGTTCCTTCAGACCCGACATCTGGGAGAGGTCAGCCAGACCTTGGGGCGGATGGAGGAGAGCCTGTCCTCCATAAAGGATACGCTTGGGGACCTGGACTGCCACTCCCGGGCTTTTACAAACTGCCTAAACGACCTGCAGACTACAACAGCAGGCGTTGGGCAGGATGTGAGGGCCCTCACCCAGGCTATCCAGGCCAATACGGCATCATTAAGTGCTGGCCTAGACAGAATTGCCGTGGCCTTGGAGGGCAGGCCGCCAGGTGGGCAGAGACCAGGGGCTGCTCCTCCTTCCCCGGTTTACCCCCTCCCCCATGAGTCTCCCCTAAAGAGCCGGGGCCGTGGGCGCCCCAGGCGTGGCTCATGTCAACGGCATTAATTTGTTTTTCCCCTTTTCTTTTGGCTTGGTTTTTTTTTTTGGCCATTTTTTTTTTCTGCTGGAAATTTTTTTTTTGCTGGACAGGACATTTAGCTGTTGCGCACAGCGCGTAGCCTGCGCTGCACCAACGTTCTTTTGTGGATCCCCGTAACTCCCTCATTAGCATATTTGAATAGCAAATCAATGGTGTGTCTAGCGCAGTTTTGCGCGGACGGATGCGCCTAACGAAATTACGCTGGACAAAAAAAAGTAGATTTCTTGCGTATCTCGTTTTGGGAATGCCATGCATCGAAACGCACGCGCACAATTAGACTTACGCTGCGCATCTCCTGTTACGCCGGCGTAATCGCTCTGTGAATCTGGCCCATTGTCTTTACTGCATAATTGCCCCATGCTTGAAAACACACAATTGAGATTGAGATTGCATCTCCAACCACAAGTACAACATAGTAAACAATCCTGCTCTTATAAAACTAAATTAACAACCAAATTGCACACACTAGTGAACATAGCCTTTATATCCTTGTGTCTTAAACACACATGTGCTCCCAGTTTAGTTAGTAGAGCTCTCAGATGCCAAGCATTATTTCAATCACTTTTAGAGCATCAACTAATAAGCTTACAGTGCATAGTTACAGGCCTATAGTAACCAATTAGCACTTTGCTATTTTGCATTTTTTTTTCAAGTGTACATATCGCCTGTGCAAAATACAGTCGGCAATGCTGTTGGTACAATCAATTTACATATACAAATTTAGTACAGATTAATGTTTTGAGCACTAATAGGTAAAAAAAAAAAAAAAAAGGGATATTGGTTTACCCTACAAATTAACCTTTTCTATTCTGTGCAGGTGTTAAAATAAGAAAATATTCTATATGGGAGAAAAACCTTTGTCTAATATAAGACATGGTTCGCTCCACCCCTTCTATTCTAGTGGTTCAAATTTGATGACAGTAGCATTAAAGGGGTTGTAAACCCTCGTGTTCTTTCACCTTAATGCATCCTATGCATTAAGGTGAAAAAATTTCTGACAGTGACCGGCCCCCAGGCCCTCTGTTTTACTCACCTGAGCCCATCGATCCCTTGGTGGACACGCACTCTAGCTCTCTGGCCAGGGTTCTTGGCTCTTGATTGGATAGTTCGATAGCAGCGCAGCCATTGGCTCTAGATGCTGTCAATCAAATCCAGTGACATGGGTGCCGGGGGCCGAGTCCGGCATTCTGTGTCTATAGATGCAAATGCTGGACTCGGGAGAGCTCTTCTCCCAGGGGGTTAGACGATGTGAGGAGGAGCCTCCGGGGGCCCCTAGAAGATGATGATCAGGGCCACACAGTGCAAAAAGAACTGCACAGTGGAGGCAAGTATGCTATGTTTGTTATTTATTTTTTTAAACAAGGGTTTTCAAACTCTTTAAGTTAAAAATGCAAATTTCATCAGTAGGGAACATAAGTGTTCTAGCAAATGTAGTATAATCTACTTTGGAAAAGTGATCTACTATAAATGTAACCTGTAAGGCTTGCCTCCGTAGCATGACACTCAGTAATAAATCAGACCCAGATGACCTCGCCTTTTCACTTCAGCTGAAAAAGCTCATCTAAGGCCTCGTACACACAATCAAATCTGTCTGCTGGAAACGGTCTGCTAGACCGTTTCAGCAGACAGATTCGATCGTGTGTACGGGCAAACAGATGGATTTGGCCACCCGACAGATTTCAAAGCATGCTTTGAAATCTGTCGGCTGGGAACCCGTCCGCCCGACATGTCTGCTGGTTAGTACGCTAACCAGCAGACATGTCTTCTCGCACACGCGCCGAATGGTTTCGACGCATGCCCGGAAGTGTTTTACTTCCTGGTGCGGTGACGTGGCGGCGTCAACGTCACCGCCACGTCAGCGCGCTGTCTGCTGGCGGGGATTTTGGTTTGGTCGTGTGTACACGCGAGCAAACCAAAATGCCAGCAGACAGATTTGTTCAAATCGGTCGGACAGACCGTTTTGAACAAATCTATTTACTCGTGTGTACGAGGCCTAAGAGGTGAAACAAAAAGTTTAAGGACCCTTTCACACAGGCTTTCCAATCAGATCTGCCTGGCAGTTTTTCAGGCGGACCTGATGGGATCCTTCATATAAATCCCTATAGAGCAGCGGATGTAAGCGGTGACATGTCCGCTGACACATGCTGCTATCCAATCCTCTTCGCCAAATCCAGAATGAGGGAGGTCCTATTTTCCATTTTCTAGCAAATCGGAAAGGATGAAAATAGACAGGTGATCCGTTTTTATCCGATCTCCCCATAGAGGAGAGCGGGACTCTGACAGGTCAGTCTCGGCACAGTGAGTGGAGACTGACCTGTCATCCGCCTGCTGAGCGGGAATCAGCAGATTGAACCCCCCACTGAGCAAGCAGAGTCCGTCAAACGGACAAGGCTGTGTTAAAGGAGCCTAAGTGAAGACATCTTTTCAGGTCACTCTTTATACCCTATGGGAACAAAAGAACACTTTAACCCCATGCGGCATTTAAAGTAAAAATGCTTGGCCCAAGTTAGGTCAAGAGTCGCTTACAGGCAGCATAAGGCAAGTGCACAGTAACACAAATCTGTTTTCACTGGCTTCATTGCTCAGTTAAGGAAACTACATACACCACAGTCTACAAGCGTGGTATCCAAATAGTACAAAGGAAAAGCACTATCATCATAAAATGCTTAGCTTTTGAAGCACTGCAAAGTCTGCTATGGTGACAGGTTCAATCAAACGCAAAGCGGTTCTAAACTTCAGAAATTATATTTGAACAGAGCACATATTTCTATAGTGTGACAGGAGAGGCATCTCCAGCTGAATGACAGCCTCAGCTTTGTTCTTGTGTGCAGTGGGTGTGCCCCTTCCCTCCAATCAGCTCTCAGAGCTCTTGTACAGTTTGTAACTGCAGCTCTCTGACCCCTGCTTTGTGAGTTTGTGAAAAATCCTTTTCATCTCTGAGTTTTACAAGGATGCACAGGTCAAATTGCTGCAGATAAACAGGTACAACTTATGTATGAGGATCTGTTTCACCTCTGTAGATCACCTGAGGCCAGTCACTTCACTGGGTATATGTAAGGGTTCACAACCACTTTAGACCCGGACCTTTAGTCAGCTAAAGGTCCCAGCCAGGTTTTGTGATTCGGCACTGCGTCGCTTTAACAGACAATTGCGCAGTCATGCGACGTGGCTTCCAAAAAAAAATTGGCGTCCTTTTTTTATCCCAAAAATAGAGCTTTCTTTTGGTCACCTCTGCGGTTTTAATTGTTTGCACTATAAACAAAAATAGAGCGACAATTTAAAAAAAAAAAAGCAATATTTTTTACTTTATGCTATAATAAATACCCCCAAAAATATATTTTCATCAGTTTAGGCCGATACGTATTCTTCTACATATTTTTGATAAGCATCTATCGGTTGGTTTGCGCAAAATTTATAGCGTTTACAAAATAGGGGATAGTTTTATTGCATTTTTATAAAACATTTTTTTTTACTACTAATGGCGGCGATCAGCGTTTTTTTTGTGACTGCGACATTGTGGCGGACACTTCGGACAATTTTGACACATTTTTGTGACAATTGTCATTTTCACAGCAAAAAATGCATTTAAAATGCATTGTTTATTGTGGAAATGACATTTGCAGTTTGGGAGTTAACCACAAGGGGACGCTGAAGGGGTTATGTGTTCCCTAATGTGTGTTTACAACTGTAGGGTGTGGCTGTAGGTGTGACGTCATCGATTGTGTCTCCCTATAAAAATGATCACGCGATCGATGACGTTGTCACAGTGAAGAACGGGGAAGCCGTGTTTACACACGGCTCTCCTCGTTCTTCAGCTCCAGGGACTAAACGCTGCACACCAGCGGTCCCAGAGCTTCGGACCGGGTCGCAGGAGCATGCCGTGGATGCGCGCCCGCAGCTGGGTACTAGCACAACACGTGCCCAGCCGTGCCATTCTGCCGACGTATATGTGCAGGAGGCGGTCCTTAAGTGGTTAAGATAGTCAGTCTAAAACCTGTCCAAGCCATTATCCAGGTTTTTTTTGTATGTGGCACAGATTGCCAAACCCAAATTCCTGCCAGAAGTATTGACTGAGTAAACCAATGTTCTAGGATACACTGCAGTAAAGTAGCAGGGAATTTGCGTTGATTGGTTGTAGGAAATAAAACAAACAAGTAAGCAACCAGTGGAAACATAAATGCATTCCAGCCTTAAATATAGTAAAAGGCTTATAGAAATTCACACAAGAAATGTATTATGATGCATGCTATAACTGACCACTTGTGCCATTAAATTAATAAAAAAATAAATAAAATAAATCCTTTAAAAGTATATGGAACTGTCTACTAGAACTATGAAGGGGCAATATATAAATGTTATAGGGGAATTTATCGTTCACGGAGCACCTACAAATAATCCAGATATTAGTACCAGTGACTGGCATCCATTCTGTTTAGTGAAAATACAATCATTATTATGCAGCTATTTTTTTTTAAAGTATATGTCCATGATGCATATTTAGAATGACTCTCTAAAATTACCAGCTCCCATTAAACTGTTAGAGGACATTCTCATAAATATGTGATAAGCTAACACAATGTCTGCCTTTATACGTAGACAAGAGGTGCATTTTAACAGGACAATGACCTGTTTTGTAGGTTTCAATATTAAATAGACCACTGTGTACACTGGTTTGTGTGACACGTATACATAAACTTATACAGACCTAATTTTCAGTTTAACATCAAAACAACTAAAGTGAATACTGCTTTAGGCAGCTAACAGGCTGGAAGCTGGGGGCAATATGCAGGGAGAGGTCAGAATTAAACATTCTTAAAAGATGTGCAATGTCATATGAATGTATTTGTTTTTTAAGGAAAAAAAAAAATCACACCATGAAAAATAGAACCCAGTGCAAACTTGTATTACAGGATTGGATGACATTTACACAAAAAACACAAAATAAAAATTATATTATTTACCCTTATGATAACACTCATAGTAAAAGCAAAATATCTGAAAATTGTATTTTACTTAAACAGTTTAATGGCAATTTTAAAAAGGTGCAGATTGGTAATATGCCTGTTATGAAAAGGAGCAAAGTATTTAGCAGCAGATTAACCTAACTGGTATCGTCATTCCTTAGCCATTTAAAACTGTTTTGAATGTCCAAATCTGTTTAGTATAGCTCCACCCGTAAGACTGTTCTGAAGCTTAGCTCACATGGTGCATTGTGTTAGTGCTGTAAGGACAATTTGCATTGAAATGGTTCCATGGCCTTGCAATTAAAAAAGGAAAAAAAAAAAAAGTCAGTGCAAGTTGGAAAACTATGTTGATGCCAAAGTTGCTTGACCCAGCCCAGTTAGAGATGCAGGATGCATAGCAAATGCAATTTACAATTTAGCTAAGGCAGTAATAAAAGTAAAAGCTTAGAGTAGGTATAAAGGCTGTTGTCACAGGTAGATAGAGCAAGGTCTGCAGCACCTTCAAAGTACAAGTGAATTAAGCCTATTAATGGAACTATATTTCCAATGCTACAGAGTAACTTTTGACCCCAAACCTTGACTGATTGCGCTTTACATTTGCATCAAGTGCTGTAATTGCATTATCTGGAGTCTGCTAGGCTGCATTTTCCAACTGCATTTTAACACACATTTTTTAATTTCATGAAATAACAAAGACATTCAAAATCTTTAAGTGCCACCAGTAGGATATCTGGATCTCAGAATTTTGGACCTGACAACCCTTCTGTTACAAATTTATAGGCCTCTGACAGCAAAGAGGATATGGAGATCCTGCTGATTTAATGCACTGTTGAATGCAATATTCAGAGGAACTAAATAAGGGCTTTATCAAAAAACAAAAACGAACAAGTGGTGGAAAAAGCAAGTGTTTAGAAATGGTCTGCCAATGCACCGACTCGTTTATCTTAAATAGCTTGGTCTGCAGAGAGCTAAAAACCACTCTAAGCATGATCTTGGACATTAACCTTAGGTTTGTGTAGGTGTGACTCACACAGTTCATAACATGAATTGGCCAGACTGCCAATATAAAAATGTATGATAGTCACAGTATACAAGATCAGCCTGATAGAACTGTACTTTTTGTTAACCACTTCAATATCTTTCCTCTCCACATCAACCTGGAAAAGAAACATGAGCTGTGTTGCCACGTTACCTTGAAATGTAAAACAAATGCATGTTAGAGAAGTATTCCCACTCACTTACCCTGAATACAAACAGTTGTGTGAATGACTAAAACATTTTGCTACCAGTGTGAACATCAAAGTTATAACGTGCAACATGTTGCAGTCCATTCTGGCAGCAAACAGGCTTGCTATTTTTTTTATTTCATTAATACCCCCTCCTTCCTGCATTTTTAGTAAAATAACAACTTTTTGCACCAACTTAATTTGTTTTCAGCAGTCCCCGAATGCCATGGTTTAAAAAAAAAAAAAAAAAAAACACTCTGCGCTTTCCACCCACCCCCCACCCCCCAGCACAAAATGACTCTTAAATGGTAGATTTTGTGAATTCACATTGTCTTTCAACATTGGCTTTCATTATTCAAGTATTTCAAGACTGATATGTGTTTTTTGTCCATTTTTTTGTTTTTCTTTAATTTTCTACATCTCCCTCCCACAGACCCAAGTTTTCAGCATCCCTCCTCCCCCATTTCTTCTGATCGCCAGTAGGGGGAGGAAGGAATTTGCAAGCACGAAAAATAAAAATGTAAAAAGGGGAAAACAAAAGAGAAAAAATGTAACCTCCTTGAAAGCGACCGCAGGTTTTTGTAACATTAGCGATCAAAGTCTTAACTTGCACCCACCTGATTTAACCATCGTTTTTCTTTTTCTCTTTTTAGTTAAAATGTATTTATTGCAAGTTTGAAGAAAAAAAAAACACACAAAAAGGTCAAGTTAGTGCTGCAGCTCTGAAAGGTCACGAGGTCAGAGTTGAAAGTTCAAAGTTCATATTGAGTCGGTCCCTCCTCCCAAAAGATCACCGGGTAGCAAAGGGGCAGGGCTGCCCATCCGGTGGGCATCCTCTGTGTTGGGCACCCCCCACAGGCTGGATGTGTAGCTTGGAGTACCCCAAAGAGACACGCCGGGCAGGTCACTACCACCGCCACCACTGCTCCACTGTCCCAGCCCTGTGGTCCCTCCGAAAAGGTTTAGGGCTGGCCCTACTGGTTCAGCCTGATGGTTCTGTCCCACTTCCAATGGCTGCCAGCCTGCTCCAGGAGCAGAAGGTGTTGGTGGCTGAGCTTGTGCAAGATAACGGCTCACCTCTTCATCCGTTGCAAATTCCGCCAGGATGGTCGTGTTACCCAGGACGCACCTACAATGATGAAGGGATGGAAAACAATAACAGTCAGTGAGAGTAAATTTATAAAGACACATACAGTAATTAAAAGAAAAAAAAAAACAGAAACTGTGCTGACCACCGTCTATCTACACTCCCATTCATGTTCTGCACACAACACAAAAACATTAAATAAGCATAAGTAGTAATGTCACCTGAAACTATCTGAACTGCAGGATGGTCCAGGAAATTTGATTTCAGTTTCAGTTTGATAAGCTGAACTCCAGGCAACTAAAAAATGAACACCTGAAGCGGGGCTGTGGCTTTCATCAGTGCTGTGTTTTGGCCTAGGTCGACAAAAAAGCCCCCACGCACGAAAAAAGCCCCCCCTCACAGCCCACCATCAGGGTAGTACAGCTGAATTCCAGAGCAGTGGTATTGCTATGGGGGAGCAGTAGTAGTGGGTGCCCCCCCCCCATCGGCAAAGCAGTGATATTTTCCCCTGCTCCATTTGTCAGCTCGCAAGCTGCACTGTATCCTTCTCGCCCCCTCCCCTTTCTTCTGTCAGCTGAACAGGAGAAAAGAGAGTGGCTTTAATCAGGGTTCCCTGTGACGCCGCTTCCTTCCTGCTCTGATTACCACAGGGGCAAACGGCCTGCCACATATTTTATGCAACAGCTAGAGATGCCCGACACCGAGCATTACCACCTACAGCAAACTGACCATTTTCTCTGCTCCCTGCAATGGAGTATTACTGATATTACCGCACAGACAACCTTTGAACATATGTTTCCGTGGTAAAGCACAGCAGGGGGGCATCTCTGGACTGTATACGTTTTTTGTCAGTACAGTCCCAACCCATACATGTTACCTTGGAAACAGAATATAGGAGTGCAGAGAGACGTGGAGGGCTGGTCTAGGAGAATTCACAAAGGCATTATGAATGTATCCCTATTGGAGCAAGGCTATAAAGTACTCTCTCGTTGATACTTTGTTCCTGAAGGACTGTGAATGTACCCCGTCTCCTCTTCGATCTGTTTTGGGGGTTGTAGACAGGCGGGAATGATGTACAACATATGGTGGCCCGTCAGACGGTTGTGGATACAGGTCCACTTCCTAATCTATTCGGTGACCATGATTAATTTAGTCAAAAACACTAGAGTGGTTTGGTTTTGCCTTATTTAATTTGTGACTTTAAACCAGCTCACTAATTTTCTGTTAATTTTTAATATTATCTGGTGGATGCTTGACAGTCTATTAAGAGCCTTATAATTTTTCTGTACCTTTATGAGTATTTTATGTTCTTTCAGTGGTGCCTCGTCTTCGCTGCGAGATTTACTTTGATTCACAATCAAAGGTTTAAGGCTGTAGGATTTCTCTTTTTATTTGAAACTTTATTACAAATATTGAAACAGAATTTATAAAAATGCATCAGTGCCTGCGGTTCTGTTTTAAAGACAACTTTCACTGTGGAAACTGTGCTAAACATAAGGTAAAATAGTCACCAGTATTACCAGTAGTCCCCGAAGCTGATATTTTCCTTATTACTGATTTACCATGCATTGTTACAAATAGTGCCTCTTTGATAAGTCAATTTGGGTAGTGCTTTCTTATGTCAGCACTGCTCCCCTGATGTCTGGTGATTAGGTGACTGACAGGTAAGGAGCAGGAAGCAGTAAGAGAGGAGGCAATACAGATCCACAGAATAAACAATGCATAGGTAGACACAATTTCACTACAGGTCAACAAGTATAGATTTTTCTCCTCTCCTCGTCCTCTCTAACAAGCCCTCGGGAAAACAGCACAGTACTGAAATGATCAAATCTCATTTGAAATCCCATAAAACTAGCAGTTAGTGGCAGCAGTACCTGAGATGATCTCACACTGCAGATAACTATTAGGCTAAAGAACGAGTGCCCAGGTACAAGTACCCAGGTATATGGCAACACCATTTTTCAGGAGGAATTCAATAATAAAAAGAAAAGGTAAGGTCTATAATGATTTAACGGTAATTTTCCTGATGCAAAGCATGACAGCATACACAAATGGGATAGGCTCCGCCTCTCGCCCAATCAGGGCTGGTTATACTATATTTAAATAAGTCGCCCCCCCCTAGGTGGCATTCTCGTAACTATACTCAAATGCGAGGCCCACAAGGGAGGGACCTGTACGCGGTCATGCTTTGCATCAGGAAAGGAAAATGTTCTGTTTTCCTGACACAAGCATGACAGCATACACGTATGGGATGTAGCACACCCAAAAGAACCACTATAATGAGTGAGGAATGTGTCATATGTTGACCATTTTGTGGCTCTGCAAAAATTAGGAGGCCGTCATCTGTACGTATGTTTTCAGAGTGGCCCCAACATCTAACTCATGTGTTTGACTAGATGCCTCTTTCTGCATACAATGTCCTGCTTTCTGTGAAACTACTTGTTTACTTTAGGTCGGTGTTGTGGTAATGTCCTTATTACCACTCTGTTGGGTAGGTGACAACAGTAAGCGGGTTTGTACCCTAAAGCTTGAATGTCTGATATCCTTCTACCTGCTTTCATCTTGATGTTCCATAACGTTGTTTCGAGCACTACTTGTAAGTCCCATGGGGGTACAAATGACCTTGCCCGAGGTCGGCCTCTGTCGCAGGCCCTCAAGAATTTTCACACTAACTGGTCTCAGAGCCGACAGGGCCGAGATCTGCAAGAATTCCAACACTTGTGCCTCCTGTGATGCCAGAGGATCGAATACTTTGGATTTTGAGAAAGCGTCAAACCTTTCCCATATATTAGAATAAGTTTTGTTAGTTGTTGCTGCCCTTGCTTTTAGCAAGGTTTCGATGACCGAGGCCGAACAGCCTGCGTCTCAACTTCCAGGCTGCCAGATGAAGCTTGGCAGGGTTCCTGTGCCACATCTGACCTTGTTGGAGGTGGTTCGGTTTTTTCTGATAATGGGTTCGGGGATTCAATTGCCAAAGCCTGTAGTAATGGGAACCATGGTCTGTGCAGCCGCATAGGTATGACTACTATCACTGTTCCTGCATGGTTGCTTCATAATCTGGTAATTATCACTATTAGTGGAAATACGTATGCCAGTGTGCAGATCCATTTGGAGCCGAGTGCATCCACTGCTTCTGCCTGCGGGAACTTCGCCCTTGCCAGGAATTGTCTGCATTTGCTATTGGCTGGAGATGTCATTAAGTTGAGGTCTGGTTGACCTCACTGATCGCAGACCCACTGAAAGACTGTCTTGGTCTAATGCCCACTCGTTATTGTCCAACATTTTCCAGCTCAGGGTATCTGCTAGATAATTCTGCGGGGCTGGAATGTATACGACTGTTAGATTTTTTTTAATTCTGTTGCGCCCAATTTATGATTGGTGAGACTTCCGCTAAGAGTGCTTGACTCCACGTTACTCCCTGACTGTGTACATATGCTACCGCTGCCTTTCTTACATTTGAAGTGCGATGCTGGCCCCTTTTATCTGA
Source organism: Rana kukunoris (assembly GCA_029574335.1). Taxonomy (NCBI): domain Eukaryota; kingdom Metazoa; phylum Chordata; class Amphibia; order Anura; family Ranidae; genus Rana; species Rana kukunoris. The sequence goes on from CM056055.1 coordinate 70,625,830, forward strand.
TCCTGGAATGCCTTCAGTGCTTGGAAGGCTGCCCTTCTATTACGTTGGAGACCTCTGTCCTCTTGGTTTTCCATCGGCCCTGGGCTAAGTGCACATTGCATTGTGCTCCCCAGCCCATTGCTGATATATGCACTATTGGTATCGGTGGATTGAGTTGGTGATAATTTTCTAGATTAGTAGGCTTCTGCCACCAATTGAGGGAATGTTTCATTATCGGTGATAACCTGATCCGCTGATGAGTGGATCGGCTCCTCCACTATTTTAAGAATCCCATCTGCACCCTCCTCATTTGTCAATGGGCCCATTTTATCATTGGGATTGTGGCTGCTAATGATCCTAATAGTATGAGGCAGTCAGATGCCAAGAGGTATGATTGTTTGTTGTTTTTTCTCTCTAGTCGAGAAATTAATGCTGTTTTCTATGGAGGGAGTTTCACCGTGTTCTTCTCGGTATCCAAAATGGCTCCCAGGAATAACATGCTCTGTGTGGGTATTGGTTGACTCTTTTGCCAATTGATGATCCAACCTAAACTTGACAATGTTATGATTAATATCTCCCTATGTTCTGTTAAAGTTTGAGGTCTTTGGGCTACTAGGAAGACATTGTGCAAGTAGTGGAACACTTGCAGGCCCTGTTTGCCTGACTCGGCTATGACTGGGAGTAGTAACTTGGAAACTTTTCTCGAGGATGTTGATAGGCCGAATGGCAAGCATACTAATTGAAAGTAGTATTCCATTATTGCAAAGCGCAAATATTTGTGGCATTGTTGGACTAGGACATGTAGATACATGTCCTTCAAGTCCAAGGACAACATTCACTCCTCCTGTCCAATGGCTTGTATGACCGATTGTAGAGATTCCATTTGGAACTTCTGTACCCTTATGTACTTGTTCAACTTTCGGAGGTCAAATGGCACGTACACATGAGTGGTTTTTCCTTCGGAAAAAAACCTGATTATTTTCCCAACGGAATTCCTCTCAAGCCTGCCTTGCATACACACGGTCACACAAACGTCCAGTAAACTTTTGACTGCCAAGAACGCGCTGACGTAAAAGACTAAGACGAGCCGACAAAATTAAGTACTATGCTTCCGAATTGTTTTCGAGCATGCGTGTTTTTTTCCCTGACGGGAAAAAAAGATCCTGTTCTCTTTATTTACGGGAGTTTTCCTGTGTGAAAAAGTCAGATGGAGCATACGCACGGTCGGGATTCCTGAGGAAAAGCTCTCATCGCAGTTTTCCCGACAGTGAAAACCAGTCGTGTGTAAGGAGCATAATACCGGTCTTAGATCGCCTCTTTTTTTCTTGATTAAGAAAAGAGGAGAATAGAATCCCTGATATCTTTCTTGACTCGGGACTGGTTCTATCGCTCTCTTCTATAAGAGTGACTGGAGGTAATCAAGAACTATTCATGTTTTTTGTTGGCATCCGGGGAGTTTTGTGTTGGTAAAATCAGAGTAGCTCTGGAGGGTTCAAAAAATTCCCAACGATGTCCCTCCTGAATTATCTTCATGGCCCAAGGGTCTTCAATCATCTGCTCTGTCCAAACTTGTGCAAATTGGCACATTCGGGTACCAACCGGGCCAGTTTGGACGGAGAGACCCTCAAAAGGGTTTCTGCTTTGTGCCCTGTTTAGCTATGTTTACCCGTGTCACTGACTTTTGAGGGTTTCTCCAACCTCTTCTGACTTTTGTTTGCTCCAAACGACCTTCTGTCGCTTGGTTTATTTGGGAATTGTCTTTCTGGCTGGAGTTGGTGTCTGGGCTTGAGGTCTAGTGGGATCAACCCTGACTTGCTCCCCATCAGCTTCGAGATAGCAGCTTCTAGTTTGCTACCGAACATAGCCTTTCCATCGAAAGTAATATGGTACCAGTTGGTTTTTGACGAACCGTCTGCCGTCCATGGCTTGAGCCATATCGCTCTTCTCACCATTACGGATGACAGCATTACTCTGGCCGAACGCCTCAGCACGTCGATCGCAGATTCACCTACGAAGTCACCTGCCATCTTAATTTTGCCTAGTATCTTTGTTACTGGCATATTTCCTACGTTTGCCATCAGTTCTGGCTTCCCATTTTCTGTCCATGTTGTTACAGTTTTGGCTACTGACGTTGGTGCCAATGCAGGCACTTCCTGCAACCGTATAGACCTTCTTTAGTTCTGTGTCCATTTTCCTTTCTGATACATCCTTAAAAGGAGACTTCATCATCCATTGGCAGTGTAATGTGCCTAGCTAGTCTGATGACAGCTGTGTCTACTAGTGGCCGTTCTTCCCATGCCTGGACGACCTCCTCCTTGAAGGGGTACATTTTCTCAAACCTGTTGGACAGAGATGGTTTTCTGTTGACGTTCCATTCATCATACACAACCTTTTTTACTTCCTCATTTAATGGAAACGAGAGTATCGTCTTCTTTAATTGCGGGTAGTATTTCCTGGTTTTCGCAGGTTGTGTGACTTCCTCCTCCCACTCGAGAGCTTCTCTTAATGCTCTTACTAGGGGCTGCACTAGAGCAAAGTTAAACCTGGCAAATTATTCTTCTGCCGCCGGAGATAAATCTTCTGAGCCGGACGCTAGTGATGGTTCTCTTGGGGCATTTTTTTGTCCAAATGGTGGGCTGGTAGAGTGTGCATTCAAGCCTTGTGGAGGGTCCAAGTGCACAGTTTTGTACCCTTCTGTAATGGACACCTTAATCCAACTGGCTATTGTTCCTTTGGAAGCCTGTTTACCTTTTCAGTTTCCTGAGAAGGGCCTCTGATGTTCTGAAACTTTTAGTCGCTTCCAGATAGGCTATGAGACATCTCCTGACATCTAGTTGGTGTAGTTCTTCCTTGTTGTTTGCAGGCTTACTACAGAAGGAAGGTAGTATTATGTTCTGACTTTTGTGAAAAGTGGAAGCAACTTTGAGAATGAATGATTGGTCAGTCCTTAGAATGACTATATCCTCCAATATTTGCATATAGGCAGAGCTTGGAGTTCGCTGACTCTGCGAGCGGAAGTCATAGCGATAAGGAAGACTGTTTTTAGGGTAATTAGTCTTAAAGATGCCTTTGATAATGGCTCAAAGAGGTCCTTAACTACTTTAACAAATTTTCAAAATTGTTGCTCTATTTTTGTTTATAGCGCAAAAAATAAAAACCGCAGAGGTGATCAAATACCACTATTTTTGGGAAAAAAAGGACGCCAATTTTGTTTGGGAGCCACGTCGCACGACCGCGCAATTGTCAGTTAAAGCGACGCAGTGCCGAATCGCAAAAACTGACCAGGTCCTTTAGCTGCTTAAAGGTCCGGGTCTCGAGTGGTTGATGACTGCTTTTAACATTATTGACATGTCCCATGTAACCGGTTGTTGTTTAAAGACTGCTTTACAAAACCTATTTATAAGCGGGTCCTGTTGTAGGGAATGCTGTAAATAGACTGATAGGGCTGCAATCTGTACTTTAATCGTGCTTAAAGATAACTTTTTGTCAATTGACCTCTTGCAGAAACTAACATTGTTGGAGAATCGTATTCTCTTTTTCCATTTTCTATTAGCCAGAGGTTACATTTCCTCCAGACTTTCAGGTATATGGCTTTGGTAATTGGTTTGCGACTTTTTTTTAATCACTCTGTGAGATAGACCCTTGTACTTCATGATGTCTACTTCAGATACCAGGCCCCTAATTTTAGTATTGCTGGATTGGGATGTCGTACTGGACCCTGGGATAGCAGGTCCTGACTGCAAGGTAACATCCATGGTGATCGATCCGCTAATGAAAGCAGAAGTGAAAACCATGCCCTCTTTGGCCAAAAGGGGGCTATTAGGATAAGAGATGTCTGCTCTGTCCTGAACTGGAGAGAATTTTAGGTAACAGATGTAGAGGAGGGAAGGCGTAAATAAGGCCGCGTACACACGATCAAATTTATCTGCTGAAACCGGTCCGACGGACCGTTTCAGCAGACAAATTCGATCGTGTGTACGGGCGAACAGACAGGTTTTTCCAGCAGACAAATTTTAAATCATGCTTTAAAATCTGTCTGCTGAAACCCGTCCGTCCGACATGTCCGCTGGTTAGTACGCCTAACCAGCGGACAAAAATCTCCCGCGCTGTCTGCCGGCGGGGATTTTGGTTTGATCGTGTGTACATGATCAAACCAACATATCCAAGGAGACAAATCCGATCAAAACGGTCTGTCAGACCGATTTGATCGGATTTGTTTAGTTGTGTGTACGCGGCCTTAGTCGGAAAGTCCATACGTTCTGGAGGGCATCGACTGCTACTGGTTGATTCCTTGGGTTTAGGGAGAAAAAATCTGTCAATTTGGTGTTTTCTTTGTTGGCAAATAAGTCGATCTCCGGAAGGCCCCATTTTGAAACTATTTCCGCTAATACTGTTGGATCTAGTGACCATTCTTCTTGTGAAATTAACTGTCTGCTCAAAAAAATGGGATTTTTGTACTCACCGTAAAATCCATTTCTCTGAGTTTATGGATGGACACAGCAGCAATTGACCTTAGGGTATTATATCCTTACTTCCAGGAGAGACTAGGCAGAAAAAAAAGCACTGCAAGTGTTAAAAACACTTCTCAGTATAGCTCCTCCCAGGGGGCAGGGCCCCCGGGTATATCCCTCACTCTGCTTCAGCAGCACCAGTTCGTAACAAGCAGAACAAACAAAGGAGGGGAGGGTGCTGTGTCCGTCCATGAACTCAGAGAAATGGATTTTACGGTGAGTACAAAAATCCCATTTTCTCTTTCGTTTTTGGACGGACACAGCAGAAATTGACCTTAGGGATGTCCCCAAGCAGTGTCAAAAAAATTCGAGGGGTGGGAAAAAACACAGCAAATTAAGCTTCACCCCAAACAAACCAGAGATCCTCAACGGAGGAACTTCAACCTTAAACAGCCGCCTGTAAAACCTTGCGGCCAAAGGAGGCATCTTCAGATGCACTCACATCCACCTTGTAAAACTTGAGAAGGTGTGGGTTGATGACCAGATCACTGTCTTACACGCCTGTAAAACAGACGCTTGATGGCGGAAAGCCCAAAAGGTATCAATCGACCTGGTCGAATGCGCCGTAACCAGAAAAGGCGGCGCCCGCCCCTTTAGGGCATAGACCTGGAGGACGACCTGTCTGCTCCACCAGAAAATGGAGGCCGACGGAACCGCCAGACCTTTCTTAGGACCAGTCACTGACACGAACAGTGAGTCCGATTTCCGGAACGTGGCCTCCTTCGAGTTCTTTGGCTGAGGACATAAGAATAGTAAAACAATGTCCTCATTATAAAAAAGCCCTGCAAGACAAGGCCGCCAGGTTAAAAAACGCGTCTGACCGAAAGAATGGCTACTAGGAAGACCACCTTCTGGAATAGAGGAATCTCCCAAATGTCCTCAAACTGAGCCCTTTGAAGCACCAAGAGGACCGAATTCAAGTCCCACGGAGGCAGTGGAGGACGCACAGGAGGGGCCACATGCCTGACCCCCTGTACAAACATACGCACCAGGGAGTGCTTCGCCAGCGGTCGCTGAAAATAACCAGCCAAAGGTCAAAATTTGACCCATAACCGGACTTAAGGCGAGAGTTTGATCCACTCTCCGCTGTAGGAACAGCAGCATCCTGGACAGCACGCATGTGCGGAGGTGCCCTTCATCTCTGCATACGTAGAGATGTAGGCCTTTCACGTACGATGGCAAATCCTACGTGAAGTAGACTTCCATGCAAGCAGCATGGTAGAGATCACCAAGCCTGACAGGCCACGGTCCTTCAGCACCTGGCTCTCAACAGCCACGCCGTTAAAGCCAGCGACTGTAAAGCAGGGTGAAAGTTCGGACCCTGCAAAAGAAGATCTTCTCTCAGGGGTAGACGCCAAGGGACGTCTGCCACCAGACGCACCAGGTCCGCATACCAGGAACGACGCGGTCAATCTGGGGCGATCAGGATCGTTGAAATTCTCCCGGCTTCCACTCTGCACAGCAGGCGTGGAAGAAGCTTTAGAGGAGGGAAGACGTAGATTAGGCGATAGTGACCCCATGGAGCTACCAACGCGTCTGACGTGTCCGCCCACGGGTCCCTTTACCAGGCCACGAATCGTGACACCTTCCGATTGAGACGGGACGCCAGAAGGTCCACGTCTGGAGTGCCTCATTTTTGGCACAGACTCTGAAACACCTCCGGGTGTAGTGACCACTCTTCTTGGTCTAGTGTTTGATGACTTAGGTAGTCAGCTTGCCAATTCTGTAGCCCCGGAATGCACACGGCCGACAGAGCCGGAACGGATCTTTCGGCCCACCGAAGGATGTGCGCGACTTCCGTCGCTACAACTGAGCTATGTGTGCCTCCCTGATGATTGACATACGCCACGGCCGTGTTGTTGTCGGACTGGATCCTGACCGGTCAGTCCTGTAGACCCAGGGACCACTTGGCGAGGCACAACTTGATTGCTTGGAGCTCCAGCACATTGATTGGAAGGCGGGACTCCTCCCAAATCCAGCGCCCCTGGGCTGACTGGGTACCCCAGACACCCCCCCAGCCGGAGAGGCTGGCATCCGTCGTGACCACTGTCCAATGGCACGGCAGAAACGACATCCTGGCCCCGAAGCACCGAAGACGTTAGCCACCACACCAGGGAGGACTTGACCGAATCTGGTAATCCAGAGACGAAGGGAGCTAGTCCCAACGTAACAGAATCTCCTTCTGTAACACACGGGTGTGAAATTGGGCATACAGGACTGCCTCGAAAGAGGCCACCATCAGACCCAGAACCCTAATGCAGAATCAAAGCGATAACCACTTCTGGGTCGTCAACCGCTGCACCGCAGACTGTAGTGTCTGAAGTTTTTCTGGTGGGAGGAAAACTCTGGCCTCCGAGGAATCTAGGACTAACCCTAAGTATTCCAGTCGCTGAGACGGGACCAACACTGACTTCTGGACATTTCAGAAGCCAGCCAAGTTCTCGGAGGGTTTGGCAGGTGATGGACACATCCTGTTCTAACTCTGAGCTTGAGGATGTTCTCAGGAGAAGGTTGTCCAGGTATCCTACGATAGCGATCCCGCGCTGCCTCAGCAGGACTAGAATCGGGGCGAGCACCTTGGTGAAGACCCTTGGTGCAGAGGCCAGTCTGAGCGGGAGGGCCACAAATTGAAAGTGGTCCTCTCCGATCGCAAAGCGCAGAAATCTCTGGTGCTTTGTGTATATGGGAACATGCAGGTATGCGTCCATGATGTCCAAGGATGCCATAAAGTCCCCCTGATGGAGCGCTGCCACTACTGAGCGAATTTACTCCATCCTGAATTTTTGCACAAAAAACAATTGAGGGCCTTGAGATCCAGGATTGGACGGACCCCTTCCTTCCTGGGGACTACAAACAGATTGGAGTAAAACCCCTGAAACCGCTCCTAAGAGGGAACCAGCACAATCACTCCCCTGGCCAGTAGATCCTGGACAGCCCCTCACAGATCCTTCCGTCGAACCGGAGGAACTTGGAGGTTGGAAGGAAAAAATCTGTTTGGTGGACAAGAGAGAAACTATCTTGTACCCCGAGGAAACTACCTCGCAAACCGAACGGTCGGAAAGAAGAGACCTCCACCGAGCCGCAAATTCGCAAAGCTGGCCCCCACCCGAGACACGGACGGGGCCGACCTTCATGCGGAAGCAGGTTTGTCCGCAGGCTTGCGGTACCAGGTGTGCTTCTGCCCTGCAGCCAAGGGGCACCTTAGCACCTTGAAAACATTTTCCTGCTGTACTTGGCGGGCAAAAAAAAAAACGCTTGGGGGGAGTAAAAGAGGAACCTTGCTTACGGCGAGGTTCCCTACACTTCAGAGATTGGGGGAGCAGTGTGCTCTTACCACCTGTGGCATCCTTTATGACGTCATCCAGGGACGCCCCAAAAAGCCGTTCACCCTTAAAGGGTAAATCCACCAAAGCCTTTTTTGAGGACTGGTCCGCAGACCAACCTTTCAGCCACACAAGGCGGCATAGTACCACCGCGTAGGTGGAGGCCCTGGAGAGCAAGGGGAGTGTATCCAAGGCCAATTCACAGACAAACTACAGGCCCTGCACCAACTGGTCAGCCAGGCCCACAGAGAGCTCAGGAGCATTATTCGCCTCCAGCTCTTGCAGCAGGGACTTTGCCCGCTCGGTAATTGTCTGTGACACTAGAGCTCCAGCCAAAACCGGTCTCACTGCTGACCCCACTACTGTGAACATGGAGCGGGCCACAGCCTCAACTCTATCAGGGTAAAAAGGAAAGGTGGAGGCGTCTGTCTCTATGTGAGAAGTGACCTTAAAGCAAGCGTGAAAGAGGACCTGGTTGATGGAGAGTGTGATGAAGTTGAAGCATTATGGGTGGAACTGCATACAGATGTGCGTAGTTCAAAGTTAATCATTGGAGTTTGTTATAGACCACCCAATGTTAATGAGGTGGTGGAGACTCGGCTCCTTGCACAGATGGAAAGGGCTGCCAGGGCTGGGACGGTGATAATAATGGGGGATTTTAACTACCCAGAAATTGACTGGAATAATGGAATTTCTGGGACAGTTAAAGGACAACAAATTAAAAACCTATTGCAGGACAATTTTATGGTCCAGTTTATTGAGGCCCCAACTAGGAATGATGCTCTGTTGGACTTGGTAATCTCAAACCATGCAGAGCTTATTACTAATGTTCAGATAAAGGAACACCTGGGTAGCAGTGATCATAACATGATTTCATTTAATATTAACTATAAGCAAGAAATACATACAGGAAAGATAAAAACACTTAATTTCAAGAGAGCAAATTTTCAAAGCATGAGGACTGCTCTCCAGGGCTTGGACTGGGAGGGAATATTGGCACAGATGAACACAGAACAGAAATGGGAATTCTTCAAAAAGACTCTTTGGAACCTCACTGCAAAGTGTATTCCCATGGGCAATAAGTTTAAAAGGCTAAAGATAAAACCTATGTGGCTCACGGTCAAAGTTAAAAAAGCTATAAACAATAAGAAAATAGCTTTTAAAAAATATAAAAATGAAGGAACACTAGTGTAGTTTAAATGGTACAAAGAATATAATAGAATATGTAAAAAGGAAATCAAGGATGCAAAAATTCAAAATGAACGACAGATTGCAAAAGATAGTAGGACACACCCCAAAAAATTCTTTAAATATATAGTATATATAGTAATAGTAATAGTAAAAAGATCAAGTCTGAGCATGTAGGCCCTTTACAAAATAATCTAGAGTGGGTGACTGAGGACATAGAGAAGGCAAATGTATTAAATGCTTTCTTCAACTCTGTGTATACAATGGAGTATGGGGGAGCTCATGTCCATAATGGGGGTGGGAGTGACACAGCCCCAAATCCACAATGGCTCAAAAGTGATATGGTCCAGAAATATTTAGACAGAATAAAGGTGGACAAAGCACCTGGACCAGATGGCATCCACCCACGGATCCTAAAAGAATTGAGCTCTGAAATTTCAAAGCCACTGTATCTAATATTTAGGGACTCATTAATGACAGGAATAGTACCACTGGATTGGCATAGAGTCAATGTGGTGCCTATATTTAAAAAGGGAACAAAGTCTTTACCAAGTAACTATAGACCTGTTAGTTTAACTTCTATAGTTGGGAAGATACTGGAACGTTTAATAAAAGACCACATGGATGAGTTCTTGCTGGAAACAAACTATTTAAGCAGCAGACAGCATGGATTCATGAAAGACAGAAGTTGTCAGACAAACCTGATTTCCTTTTATGAAGAGGTAAGTAAAACCCTGGACAGAGGCGTGGCAGTGGACGTGGTATACTTGGATTTTGCAAAAGCGTTCGATACAGTTCCCCACACACGGCTCATGTGTAAGGTAAGGTTTACAGGATTAGATATATCAGTTTGTAAATGGATAGAAAACTGGCTGAAAGACAGGATTCAGAGAGTTGTGGTTAATGATTCTTACTCTGAATGGTCCAAAGTTATCAGCAGTGTACCCCAAGGTTTAGTGTTGGTTCCCTTACTTTTCAATATATTTATAAATGATATTGGGTCTGAGATCAAAAGTAACATTTCTGTTATTGCAGATGACACCAAGCTATGCAGTGGAATAACGTCCTTGCAGGATGTCTCCAATTTACAAGCCGACCTCAATGCTCTGTCTAATTGGGCGACTATGTGGCAGATGAGGTTTAATGTTGATAAATGTAAAGTTATGCACTTGGGGGCTAAGAATATGCATGCATCATACATGCTAGGGGGAGTTTAACTGGGGGGATCTGTAGTGGAGAAGGATCTGGGGGTTTTAGTTGATCATAAGCTCAATAATGGCATGCAATGCCAAGCTGCGGTTTCCAAAGCGAGCAAAGTACTTTCTTGTATTAAGAGAGGTATGGACTCCAGAGATAGATATAATTTTGCCCCTGTACAAATCATTAGTAAGACCTCATCTGGAATTTGCAGTCCAGTTTTGGGCACCAGTTCTCAAAAAGGATATCGGAGAACTGGAGAAAGTGCAGAGAAGGGCAACTAAACTGATAAGAGGCATGGAGGAGCTCAGCTATGAGGAAAGATTAGAAAAACTGAATTTATTCACTCTTGAGAAGAGGAGAATAAGAGGGGATATGATCAACATGTACAAATATATAAGAGGTCCATATAGTGAACTTGGTGTTGAGTTATTCACTTTAAAGTCAACGCTGAGGACAAGGGGGCACTCTTTACGTCTGGAGGAAAAGAGATTTCACCTCCAAATACGGAAAGGTTTCTTCACAGTAAGAGCTGTGAAAATGTGGAACAGACTCCCTCCAGAGGTGGTTCTGGCCAGCTCAGTAGATTGCTTTAAGAAGGGCCTGGATTCTTTCCTAAATACACATAATATAACTGAGTACTAAGTTCTGTAGGTAAAGTTGATCCAGGGTAAATCCGATTGCCTCTTGGGGGATCAGGAAGGAATTTTTTCCCCTCCTGTAGCAAATTGGATCATGCTCTGCTGGGGTTTTTTGCCTTCCTCTGGATCAACTGTGGGTATGGAGTTGGGTGTATGGGATGTACTGTGTTTTATTTTGTTTGTTTATTTTTTTATGGTTGAACTGGATGGATTTGTGTCTTTTTTCAACCTGACTAACTATGTAACTATGTAACTATATCTGCAGGGTCCACAAAGGTCTGGAGCCCCTTTCACAGATAACATGGTAGACTTGTTTAGTCTGAGCACAGGGGGGCCCGCTGATGGAGGACTATTTTTTTTAAGTCTCCCCCAAGAGGATAACGGACCGCAAAGTAATTTGGTACATCAAAAACGTTCTGCAGCCGATCCCATTCCTTGTATAATACTTTGTCCCAGGTATGGAACACAAGAAAACACTGTTTTGTGGTGCAGGGTGGCTTGCAGAACCCCAAAAGGGACAGACATCTCTGATGTCTCCGTCATCCTCAAAGTTTTTGAGTATCCCTCACCACAGTGATAAAAGCTCCAACAAAACGCCTTAAGCGCTGACCCTGAGCAGAGTCATCCTCACAGACCGTGTGAGCTAAGCCTGCATATCCGACATGACAGAACCAGAGCCAACAGCAGTGGTATGGTTCCGTGTCAGAGCCATCCCCATAAGCAGGCGCAGGGAGGGGTTTTTTACCCTCCTTCTGGCCACATGTCACTTCAATCCTGGTGGAAAAAAAAAGCCTCAGGGACTGTCGTCATAGCCTCTACAGAGACCGCAGTGGCACTAAGGGTTAATTCAGGCAAGGTTGGAGTAGAAGCTTCTGGATCAGACTCCATGCAGCCCACCGTTTATGCCTCCTTAGTACTGCAAGGCAGACACCACCGGTCACCCTCTGGGCTGCAAAATCGAGAGCAGGGGACCCTCGGGGAACTCACCACCCAACCCATTTGTGGCTGTAGCTGAAGCGCTGAGAAGGCTGGCTGCGCTGTGCTGTCCCTCAGACTGTGTCCAAGATGGCCGCCGTATGTAAAAAAAACAGCATTTGGCTACAAGAAAATGGCCGACGATATTACAGGCTGCAACCGTGGCAAAATGGCGGCCATTCGTGAGGTAAAAAACACAGTGACAATGCACAAGCACAACCCAGCACCAGCCCCCCTAACACAAACACCTCACAGCACACGGTCCCTGGTAATGACAGAAACCCCAGGAGGGCCCCCCTTACAGCCGCCACCCAGCATTGGGAAGGAGGGAGAGGAAGGGAGAGGGGAAAGGGCCCTCATTCGACCTCCCCAGGAAAGCACCAGCCATACCACCTTTCCGGAGCAAGGTGCCTACTTACCCGTCCTGCGACCACCGGCTGGCAGCATTCCTGACAGAACCAACGTCTGCTAAACGGCATGGCTGTCGGCCAGACACACTGTGACAAAGCCATAGAGACCGGTCATATGTGTGCCCTAGAACATGTAGTTCTCCGGCAACGGGGCATGTCGTGGATGACCCAGAGTAGAGCTGAGAGCCGGCACACGCTCGATGGCCTAACATGGGGGACTACAAGGATCAGGATCCAGCCTGTCACCCAGTCGGCAATTGATAGTACATAAAAAAAAAAACAGGAACAAAACAATAAAAGTGGAAAAAAAATCGCAAAAAAAATCCAGAGTACATGAACTCCAGAGAGGCCAGTCTACTCCTGACGCTAGGCAGAAAAAAAACTGGTGCTGCTGAGGCAGAGTGAGGGATCTACCTGCGGGCCCCGCCCCCTGGGAGGAGCTAAACTGATAAGTGTTTTTAACACTTGCAGTGCTTTTTTTCTGCCTAGTCTCTCCTGGAAGGAAGGACATAATACACCAAGGTCGATTGCTGCTGTGTCCATCCATGAACGGAAGAGAAATCGGCTAGATTGTTTTGTACACCCTTGAGATGGATTGCTGAAAGGGATTACAGATTTTCCTCTGCCCATGAAAATATTTCCAGTGCTATGCTCATCAGGGTGGGACTCCTGGTTCCTCCATATTTGTTTAGGTATGCTACCGGGTTTATATTGTCCGATTTGACCTGTATATGTATGTGTCTGAGCTGACTTTGGAATGCTGAGATTCCTCTGGCTACGGCTTTTAGTTTTCTGTAGTTGGACGAGTGTTGTTTCTCTAGGTGAGTCCAAGTTGTCCATTGTCCATCTAGATGGGCCCCCCATCCACGATTGCTGGCATCTGTAGTCAATATGCGTGCAATCAGGGAGGTCCACAGGAGTCCTTTTTGTAGATTGCTTTGGTTTCTCCAACACCAAAGGGCCTGCTTTGTTATTTCTGGGAGGTACACCTTGTCCTTCAAGTCTTTTCCCATCAGATTTTGTAGGAGAAAGGACTGGCGTGGTCTTTGGTGAAACCTGGCCCATTTGACTGCGGGGATGGAGGCAGTCATGAGTCCTAAGGCTGACATTATTTCTCTTATTGTAACTGGGAGATTTGTCTGCATTTGTGCCATCCGTTGTCCCAGACGATCGATTTTGTCTTGTGGGAGTATATATTTTTTGTTCTGTTGAACGGATTGTGTAACCTAGTAACAGGATTTCTTGTGAGGGAGTGAGGTTCGATTTCTCCCTGTTGATGATCCAACCCAACTGGATCTTCTAGTAGTTTCTGTACTGTTGGTGCTATAAACAGTAAGTCGTCCAAGTAAGGGATAATTGTTATGGCTTGGAGTCTTAATGGTGCTAGGATCTCTGCCAGGATCTTGGTAAAGATCCTCAGAGATGAGGAGAGATCGAAGGGCATAGCTCGGCTTTAAAAGCGGTAGACGTTTTTCTCTATCCGGATTTTTTAGAAACGGATATCAGGACTTTTTGGTCTACTAGTTCTATGAGTTGTGGTAATGCCTGCGCTTTTGCTGGGTCTCTTGCTTATTGAGTAACCAAAAATCTTATTGGAAGTTTTTGGTTGAACTCTAGGGCATACCCTTTCTCTATAACTCCCCTGATAAAACTGTTGGAGGTCAGTTTTTTCCATTGTGAAAAGAAGTCCCCCAATCTTCCCTCCACTTGGCTGCTAGCATCACTGTAGTTTGGGATTTTTGTCATGAGGGTTAAAGAGCACGCCTGCCTTTTGTTTCCCTCTCTGTGCCAACATGGGTTTGTTTGCCTTCCCCTTTTCTTGTGTTTTTCTTGGAAATTACTTTTTCTTTTCAGGAAAAGTATTTTTTCTGTCAGCCGTACGCTCTAAGGCTTTGTCTAGAGGGGGTGCCAAACAGGAATTTGCCTGAAAAAGGGAATGCTACACAGGCGTAATTTTGAGGCTGTGTCTCCCGCCCAGGTTTTGAGCCAAAGGGTTCTCTTGGCTGCTACGGACAGTAAAGCTGCCCTAGCTAATTTTACGAATTCAGTTGAGGCGTCTGTAATGAATTGGAAAGATATAGGTTGCGTTAACTGTAGTCAATCTGCACCAAAATATGAACAAGAATAGTGAATAATTGTCACTTAGTACAAATAAGTGAGTAAATAAGTGAATAAAATACAAAAATTATTAATATAATAGTCCAGTGAACTAAACACTGTATTATTACGTAAAGCAAATAAATGTTGTAAAAACCAAAAAGTCCAAAAAAAAAAAAAAAAAACACCAGTGGAGATGTTATAAAATTATTATGATGGACTCAAGAGTTGGAACACCCATGTGAAAACAGTCTTCCAAATGTAATTGCTCCACAGAAAGAAGTTGTCTGATAGGATCCACCACCAAGAGAAGTGCCTGCTTACTGGATCTTAGTGACTCCCTATTACAGAGTCAACGACAGCTTTAAAACAGATGCAGCTCACTCTACTCCAGCCAAATCCGAATGATGATAGGTCAGATCAAATCACCCACAGACTTGATGGACTCCAATGGCAGAGATCATACCAAAAAAACAACAAGAAAAGCTCCCATAGTGTAAAACCATATAGGATTTATTAAAGAAAGAATAAAAAAAACACTTACATCAGATCAAGAAATAAACAGCCTTAAAGGGTCACTAAAGGATTTTTTTTTTTTAGCTAAATAGCTTCCTTTACCTTACTGAAGTGCTGTTTTCATGTCCTCATTGTTCGTTTTTGCTTTGATGTTGCTGTAATCCTGCTCTGATCTCCACACTTCCTGTTTGTCTGTTTTCTTATAACCACAGTGCTGGGAGCTTTCTCACTGTGGTCACTAATCAAGGAGGTGTGATTACTGTGTGTAAACTGAAAGTAGATTGGGCTGAGGGGTTTTAGACAAATCATCACTGCCCTCTATTGGCTGTCTGGCTCTGTACATGAGAGAGACAGGAAATAACAGCAAAAACGAAACTAGAACTGTAGGTTGATTATATGATTGATTTGTATCTATTTTTAATCATTTTTAAAAGGAATCAGTTAACTTTTATGTCTCTATACCCTGTAAACAGTCATTTCAGCCCAAATATTTTTTTCCTTTAGTGACCCTTTAAACCTGCAGTGCCGGTCGGTCGCCTGCAGGTAAACCCATTCCTGTGGGTAGGTAAAATGGGGAGTGACGTTTCCACGCCGTTCCGCAAAAACTTGCGTCTTCCAGGGGCCTAAAAGACCCCTGGAAGATGCAAGTTTTTGCAAAACGGCATAGGGCGGAACGGCACGAAAAATGTCACTCCCCATTTTACCTACCCACAGGGTTTACCTCCAGGCGACCGGCCGGCACTGCAGTTTTAAGGCTGTTTATTTCTTGATCTGATATAAGTGTTTTTTTTTATTCTTTCTTTAATAAATCCTATATGGTTTTACACTATGGGAGTTTTTCTGGTTGTTCTATCTGTGGAGCAATTACAGCATTTGGAAGAGACTGTTTTCACATGGGTGTTCCAACTCTTGAGTCTATCATAATAATTTTATAACATCTCTACTGTTTTTCTTGGACTTTTTGGTTTATACAACATTTATTTGCGTCACGTAATAATACAGTGTTTAGTTCACTGGACTATTATATTAACCACTTGCTGACGGCCGTACGACTTTGTACGGGCCGCAGCGCGGCTCTGAATCCCTAACAGGCCGTGTTTTTTTACGGCCGCCCCTTTCCTTGTTCCCCGCACACGCTCCCGAGCGCGCAGCGGGGAACTACTGTGCTGGCCTTGTCCCCTGGACACAGCCAAACACAGATCTCGGTAAATAGCAAATCACAGCGGCTATTTACAGCGCGATCTGTGCGGCCAATGAGAGATGATCTCATATGTAAACATATGAGATCATCTCTCATTGCCGACTCTCCCTCCTCGCACAGACACCGCGTGTGAGGAGGGAGAGAAAACTGTAAGTAACCAGCGATTTGGGGGAAAAAAACTGACCAATCAGTGCCCCCCAGTACCAAAGTGCCCCCCAGTACCACCGTGTGCCCCCCAGTACCACTGTGTGCCCACCAGTACCACCCTGCGCACCAGTACCATCCTTCGCACCAGTACCACGTGCCCACCAGTACCACTGTGCCCACCAGTACCACCTGTGCCCATCTGCCACCTCAGTGCACATCTGCAATCAGTGCCCACCTGTGCCACCTCATCAGTGCCCACCTGTGCCGCAGTCAATCAGTGCACATCAGTACCCATCTCATCAGTACCCATCTCAGTGCCATCTGTGCTGCCTCATTAGTGTCATCTGTGCCGCCTCAGTGCCATCTGTGCCTCCTCATCAGTGCCCACCTGTGTCCACAAATACACAGGCCTCATCGGTGCACATCAGTACCCATCTCATCAGTACACATCTCAGTGCCATCTGTGCCGTCTCAGTGACATCTGTGGGCATTTGTACTTTCCTGGCTTGTTAGGGTCTCAAGAAAAAGAGGTTTTTAATATATCAGGTGTGATTAGATGTGATCATTTTTTATGATTTGCACTATAGCTTGTAGACTCTAAAACTTTCACACAGACCAAATAATTTCCAAAAACTTTGGGTTATTTTTATCAAAGACATGTAGCAGTTTAAATTGTGGCCAAAATTTATGAAGGAAAATTAATAAATTTGCTAAATTTTATCACAGAAACTAAGAAAAAATAATTTTTTCCACAAATTTTCAGTCTTTTTTCATTAATAGCGCAAAAAATAAAAAACGCAGAGGTGATCAAATACCACCAAAAAAAAGCTCTATTTGTGGGGAAAAAAGGACAAAAAAATCAGTAATTGTCATTCAAAATGTGAGAGCGCTGAAAATTGGTCTGGTCAGGAGAATTTAAGTGCCCAGTATGGAAGTAGTTTATCATTTTTTTTTATTTTATTCACTTATATTTACTCACTTATTTGTACTAAGTGACAATAATTCACTATTGTTGTTCATATTTTGGTGCAGATTGACTACAGTTAGCGCAACCTATATCTTTCCAATTTTGTACACTCAATTGTTTTGGCATCACTTATTTATTTTTCAACTAATATATTTTTTGGCGTGGTATAGCGCAGTTTCTTCCCCCATTTTTTTCCAGCGTCTGCAATGAAACCTACTGCTTTAAAAAGCATGGGAAAGGATTTTAACAACTCTGACCTAGGGGTACCTGCCGTCAGGTGTTCCTGTAATTGTTTTAGCCAAAATTCGAAATTTTGGGATGCACAGGTGGTTGCTAATGCTGGCATAAGGTTGGCCATAGCTGTGTCCCAGGATATTTTGAGGATTATATCCCCTCTCTCATGGGGTCCCCTAATTGCCCCATGTCCTCGAAGAATAAATCAAGATTGTTTTGACACCTTCCCTAGGGGGACTGGTTCCAGACTGAACTGGGGTCCTTATCAAAAGGGAACCTTCTTTTCAGTCCACCTGAAAAGAAAGGCCTCTTATCGGGTTCCTTCCATTCCCTGAGTACCAGGTCTGACATGAGCTTGTGTACTGGAAATACCTTGTTTTTTTTTTATTTAAACCCTCGTACATCTTATTGTGCCTTGAGAGTGAGGTTTTCTCTTCCTTTAGCTCCAAGGTTTTGTGAATGGCCCCTACTAATTTGTCTACTTCCTCCTGAGAGAGTTAGAATCTGGTGGGGGTGTCTGAGTCCTCCTGACCTTTCTCCTGCCCAGAATCCGATTGGAAAGGAATCTGGGTCAGCATTTCTAAGGGAAATCTCATCCACAGGTTCTCCCTGAAGCTACCGGAGTAGGAGAAGTGGGCACCTCTTGTTGCCCGACGACTGAGCCTGGGATTTGAGTATCTGCAATAACCAAGGAACGTAAAGGGGAATCCTCGCTCTTTAGTACTGCTGAGATACAAGAGTAACAAAGTTTTGGTGTAGTTGGAAGAGAGCCTTGTGCTGCAAGAGGGACATTTTTTTTGTCTTTGATAAGGGGTATTGCTCTGTCTAATCTTTTGGAATCCTTCTGAGAGGGGGCTTTAAGCAGGTACAAAAGTATTTAGTCTATCTCCTTCCCTGTCTAAGGTGCCCAACAGAGCTTGAGATAGTTCCTTCTGGCTCCAGCCTTCTAGCTCCCCTTCTATGCAAGAGAAAACACAGCAAAAAAGGACTCTGGCCAGGCCAGCCTACATGTGAAGAGCCGGTGTTAAACTCCCCTGGAGCGTGGGATGCCTCCATGGTGCTCCGTTTGTTAAGCATTCTCAGCCCATGCTGTATTGCCTTTAAGCACTGACTTGGCCTCCCCCTTTCTTTGTGCCGGAAACCGGAACCATAGCTTCCGGCGCGCAGTGATGACTCACATCCGGGGCATTAGTGGGAGTACTGGAGCTGCTTATGTACGAGGGGGATTTTGAATTTATGGGAATTTCAGAAACTTGGTTTGATGGCTCACATAATTTGCTGGCAACCATTCAGGGGTATTCCCTATATTGTAGACATAGGAAGAGTAGGAAAGGGGGAGGGGTATGCCTGTATATCAAGAAGGATGTGCTAATGAACCTGAGGGACGACATCGGAAATAGAGCTAGGGAGGAGGTAGAATCCTTGTGGGTGGAACTCCAAAGGTAGGAAAATAATGGGAAAGTAATAGTGGGTGTTTGCTACTGGACCCTTAACCTGAGGGAGGAGGGGGAGGCAGACCTGCTATAACACCTTGAAATGGCGGCAAGGCTGGGCAGTCATTATAATGGGGGATTTTAATTACCCTGATATCAACTGGGCTGAAGGCCATCTAAGGCTCACTATTTCCTAAATGTCTTGCAGGATAAGTTCATGGGTGAGCTGGTGAATGCACCAACAAGAGATATTGCATCTCTTGACCTACGGATTACTAACAATACAGACCTGATCACGGATGTGGAAATATGGGGCAACTCAGGAAACAGTGACCACATGCCAATTAGATTCAGTAGAATCACAGAAATAAGAAGCACAAGGGTAGTACAAGTACACTGAACTTAAATAGAGGGAACTTCCCTAAACTGCGCTTTTTGCTAGATAATATTAAATGGGATAAAATACAAACAAAAAACATGGATAAAAAATGGGAGTGCTTTAAGAGCATACTAATTAAAGGGTATTGGCCAGTGCACTCCAATGGGAAATACGTTTAAAAGCGCTAAAAATAATCCTGGGTGGCTAAATTCCTAATGTAAAAATGCATATAAAAGCAAAAGGAAAGGCCTTTAAAAATATGAGGTTGAGGGAGGGGTCATTGTTAGCATTCCAACAATACAAAGAATGCAAGAACAAAAGTAAGAGCGCAATCAGTTCAGCTAAAATAGACCATGAAAGGCACATAGCGAAGGAGAGTATATTAATTAAAAATATATATATTAATATTTGGCCCCATAAAGGTTGGCTGAGGGAATTTAGTTACAAAAGACAAAGAGAAGCGAAAGGTTTTGTTTGCATTCTTCTCCTCAGTTTTCACAAAGTAAAAAGGGGGATATTGTAACCAAGACTATGAATGTTAATAAAAAGTCACAGAATGCACCCTCATGGAAGAGGCCAGTATCAGAAATAGACTTGAAAAACTTAAAAATAAGTCACCAGGACCAGATGGCTTACACCTGAGGGTCTTTAAGGAACTCAGTCAGGTGATAGCTAGACCATTGTTCCTAATTTTTATAGACAGTTTACTGACTGAAATAGTATCAGCAAATTGGAGAAAAGCCAACGTGGTACCAATATTAACAAAAGGGCCTAGATATATCCCTGGAAACTACAGGCCAGTTAGTCTATCGTCAATAGTCTTCAAGTTATTGGAGGGGATAAGGGACTATATCAAAGATTTTAGTAATGAAAACAGTATCATAAGTAGCAATTGGCATGGATTAATGAAGAATTGTTCTTGCCAGACCAATCTACGAGGAAGTGAGCTGCCATCTAGATAAAGGAAGGCCTGTGGATGTGGTGTATCTGAATTTTGCAAAGGCATTTAATACAGTCTCCCACAAACATTGCCTTTACAAACTTTTTTTGCCTTCCTCTGGATCAACTGTGGGAATGGAGTTGGGTGTATGGGATGTACTGTGTTTTATTTTGTTTGTTTATTTTTTTTTTATGGTTGAACTGGATGGACTTGTGTCTTTTTTCAACCTGACTAACTATGTAACTATGTAAGCTGAGGCCTGTTGGCATGGTCCATGGGGTGAGTACCTGGATTGAAAACTGCCTACAGGGGTGGGTCCAAAGGGTGGTGATAAAAAGCGAATACTTGGAATGATCTGATGTGGTAAGTGGGGTCCCCCAAGGATCTGTCCTGGCACCAATTCTGTTTAACGTATTTATATAGAGGATGGGGAAGATAGCTTAATCTCAATATTTGAGGATGATACAAAGTTAAGCAGGGCAATAACTTCTGTGTGGGATGTGGAAACCTTACAAGCAAACCTAAATAAAATAATGAGTTAGGCAGCTACATGGCAAATGAGGTTCAATGTTGAAAAAAGTAAGGCAATGCATTTGGGTGCTAAAAATATGAACGCAAGTCCTCGGTAGGGGAAAAACCTCTTGGGGTATCTAGAATGGAAAAAGAACCTGGGGGTAGATGACAGGCTCAGCAATGGCATGCAATGCCAAGCTGCTGCAAGCAAAGCCAAAAGAATATTAGCAGGTATTAAAAAATAGGATTTTTTATGACAGCTTACCTGTAAAATCCTTTTCTTGGAGTACATCACGGGACACAGAGCGGCAATCCATTACTATGTGGGTTATAGAGTCTACCTTCAGGTGTGGACACTGGTGTAATTAACTACACAGGAAGTTCCCTCCCTATATAACCCCTCCCATACTGGGAGCTCCTCAGTTTTTGTAGCAAAGCAATAAGTGTCCCAATATCCCCAAACAAGAGGGGCGGGAGCTCTGTGTCCCGTGATGTACTCCAAGAAAAGGATTTTACAGGTAAGCTGTCATAAAAAATCCTATTTTCTTTATCGTACATCACGGGACACAGAGCGGCAATCCATTACTATGTGGGATGTCCGAAAGCAATGCTTACTGAGGGGAGGGAGACACAAACAACGCAGGCTGCCATCAGATGTGAGGATCTATAATGCTGCATGCTGCATACTGCGCCAAAAAGCTGCATCCTCTTGCCCTCCTATGTACATCTGACAAGAATCAGTGAACCTAAGCACAGACGCCAAGTTGCGGCCCTGAAAATCTGCGTCATAAAGGCTCGGTAAAGCATCGCGCATAAAGCGCTTACTATCCTGGTACGGAGCACCCCCCCCCCCAAGAAACAGGGGGAGTCCCACTCTCCGAACCACAAGCCTGAATAATACCCTGATGAATCAATCTTGAAAACAGTTGATTTTAGACGCTGCCTGCCCCTTCCTGGGGCCTCCTGGTAGCGCAATAACATCAGCTTTCTGTATCCGAGCAGCCGCTTCAGATAGGCCTTGACCCTTCTACTCCAAAGGAGAGAGTGTAACCATTTTAATAGCTGAACTGAACACTGCCTGCCCACATCTAGGGTCTTCTGGCAGCACAATAAAAACTTCAGATTTCTATATCTGAACCTTCAGATAGATATTTAACTGCTCTCATCTCTACTGAGAGAAAGCAATAACCTTTCCTTCCGAAAACAAGGTTTTGAAAAAGGGGGAGGTAAGAATATCTAGATTCAAATGAACACTAGATCCTTCTAGTAAATAAGGCTGGGTGAGGATTAACATCACCCTACTAGTAAGAATAAGTATGGTTTTATACCAAGAGGTTGCCAATACTGAAACTCTCTTGGAGGCTACCACAACCAAGAACACCAATTCCCTTGTTAAAGGCTGAAGGGAAGTATGGTGCATCGGCCCACAGAGCTGACCCTGTAAGCCGACAAAACTAGAGCCAATCCTCCAAGCACAAGGGCAAATAAACTGGTGGACTTATGCGCGTCACCCCTTGTATAATGGCTCGGAACAAAGAGTGTGAAGCAAGCGACCTTTGGAGGCAAGGCCGAGATCGGATCCTTGATGTTACTTAAGGCTGGCTCCGTCTCCTTTCCAAATGCAGGAAGGCAGGAATTTTATCTTTGACAAACTTCCAAGGATGCCACCATCTGTTTCATACCAGGAACATGGGCTCTCCCGATCCTGGGATACATAGTTACATAGTTAGTCAGGTTGAAAAAAGACACAAGTCCATCCAGTTCAACCATAAAAAAAAATAAAAATAAAACAAAGTAAAACACAGTACATCCTCCCATACACCCAACTCCATACCCACAGTTGATCCAGAGGAAGGCAAAAAACCCCAGCAGAGCGATGATCCAATTTGCTACCGGAGGGGAAAAAATTCCTTCCTGATCCCCCGAAAGGCAATCGGATTTACCCCGGATCAACTTTACCTACAAAACTTAGTACTCAGTTATATTATGTGCATTTAGGAAAGAATCCAGGCCTCTCTTAAAGCAATCTACTGAGCTGGCCAGAACCACCTCTGGAGGGAGTCTGTTCCACATTTTCACAGCTCTTACTGTGAAGAAACCTTTCCGTATTTGGAGGTGAAATCTCTTTTCCTCCAGACGTAAAGAGTGCCCCCTTGTCCTCAGTGTTGACCTTAAAGTGAATAACTCAACACCAAGTTCACTATATGGACCTCTTATGTATTTGAACATGTTGATCATATCCCCCCTTATTCTCCTCTTCTCAAGAGTGAATAAATTCAGTTCCTCTAATCTTTCCTCATAGCTGAGCTCCTCCATGCCTCTTATCAGTTTGGTTGCCCTTCTCTGCACTTTCTCCAGTTCTCCGATATCCTTTTTGAGAACTGGTGCCCAAAACTGGACTGCATATTCCAGATGAGGTCTTACTAATGATTTGTACAGGGGCAAAATGATATCTCTATCTCTGGAGTCCATACCTCTCTTAATACAAGAAAGGACTTTGCTCGCTTTGGAAACCGCAGCTTGGCATTGCATGCCATTATTGAGCTTATGATCAACTAAAACACCCAGATCCTTCTCCACTACAGATCCCCCCAGTTGTACTCCCCCTAGCATGTATGATGCATGAATATTCTTAGCCCCCAAGTGCATAACTTTACATTTATCAACATTAAACCTCATCTGCCACTTAGTCGCCCAATTAGACAGAGCATTGAGGTCGGCTTGTAAATTGGAGACATCCTGTAAGGACATTATTCCACTGCATAGCTTGGTGTCATCTGCAAAAACAGAAATGTTACTTTTGATCTCAGACCCAATATCATTTATAAATATATTGAAAAGTAAGGGACCCAACACTGAACCTTGGGGTACACCGCTGATAACCTTGGACCATTCAGAGTAAGAATCATTAACCACAACTCTCTGAATTCTGTCTTTCAGCCAGTTTTCTATCCATTTACAAACTGATATATCTAATCCTGTAGACCTTACCTTACACATGAGCCGTGTGTGGGGAACTGTATCGAACGCTTTTGCAAAATCCAAGTATACCACGTCCACTGCCACGCCTCTGTCCAGGGTTTTACTTACCTCTTCATAAAAGGAAATCAGGTTTGTCTGACAACTTCTGTCCTTCATGAATCCATGCTGTCTGCTGCTTAAATAGTTTGTTTCCAGCAAGAACTCATCCATGTGGTCTTTTATTAAACGTTCCAGTATCTTTCCAACTATAGAAGTTAAACTAACAGGTCTATAGTTACTAGGTAAAGACTTTGTTCCCTTTTTAAATATGGGCACCACATTGGCTTTATGCCAATCCAGTGGTACTATTCCTGTCATTAATGAGTCCCTAAATATTAGATACAGTGGCTTTGAAATTTCAGAGCTCAATTCTTTTAGGATCCGTGGGTGGATGCCATCTGGTCCAGGTGCTTTATCCACCTTTATTCTGTCTAAATATTTCTGGACCATATCACTTTTGAGCCATTGTGGATTTGGGGCTGTGTCACTCCCACCCCCTATATCGACATGAGCTCCCCCATTCTCCATTGTATACACAGAGCTGAAGAAAGCATTTAATAAATTTGCCTTCTCTATGTCCTCAGTCACCCACTCTAGATTGGAAAAGGTTAAATTGCGCTCATTAGTACAATCAAAAATAACTGCGATCATAAAAGTGTTATACAACACAAGAATACTGTAACCAAAAAATGAGATCGCGCTGAAAATTACATGTAAATAACTCCAAACGGCTATTAAAACATGTATACAGATAAATGTTATCTAAGTGGTTTAGCTAATTCAGCATGTGCACAGATAAAACATTTCCAAAATATAGATAAATATCTCCAACGTAAATGTCCATCAGCATATGGGTGAGTTCATCGATATATATTCCCACAGGTGCCAAAATCACACGGTTGGAAAAGTGTGGTATAGAAAGAACCTCCACCGAAGTCATATAAAGCCTCTTACCAGACGGACATATATTATGGGCATAATATGGTTAATGCTGCTCCTTAGCAATCAGGGAGAGATCCAATGCGGACAGCCTGGTTGTCAGATTTAGGTATGAGGTGTCTCCGAATTATCCACAGACATAAAAGGACAAGAAGCCTCACATAGCATAAAATCCTTATTTATTTGAATAAAACAAAAAGTCTTGCACTTACATCAAGTTGCAGAAATCAAGGCGAAAAAAACACATCAGCCGGCCGGCTTGAATACACAGCCCGTATTCCGGGTAGAGAGATGGAAAACACGCGGTGACGTCAGAACGTCTCCTCCCTACGTTTCGTCTGAGCAGACTTGATCACGGGACACAGGCGGCGTTCTGACTCACCGCTATAAATGTAAACAATACGTCACGTGCAGCCTCGATGTGGGTAGAAACACAACGCTGCACGATCGCCATGTTGGTTTCTGGATGCAAAGTAAGCAATGCAGCAATATGAACTGCGCACTGCCCATACTCTCAGAAATACATGGAAAAAGTGTATATAACCATTAGAAAAGAAAAAATGTTAAAATGAACTAACATATGATCTAATCAATACCGATAATCAATTTAAGTAATTAGAAAAGAATCTTTTTAAAATCCATAAAAATGAAATTAGAATTAAAGTTAAAAATAAAAATAAAAAATAATGACAAATGACATAAACCTCTATGTACAGAGGAAATTTATAATGTCTGGATGTAGTACATTACATATGGACTATGAGTCTATGGAACTTCACAACAAGGAAAAAAAATTTTTTTTTTTTTTTTTTTTTTCTCCCATATGCCGGGGGAGGCCCAGGGGGGGGCTACATCCACCCAAATAGATAAGTAAACCAAAAAGGGGTCCTCAGCGTTGGCTCCACTTCACATCAAGACCCCAAAGTGATGAGCATAATAGTTTTATCCAAAAAACCAAAAAACCAAATCACATGTCTGTCAAGGAGATGAAAACTCTGATTTTTATGACTGTGACTGTTAAGGAACAAACAATATAATGGCATAACATTCATGAATTGGCTATAAAGCAGTTAACGTCAACTTCTATATTTAAGCCAAAAGGTGTGTAGCTTTTTAGTTTGTGAACCCAGGACATTTCAAGTTTAGAGAACTTTGGTGAGAACTATCTCTAAACTATCATTTGGTGAGAACTATCTCTAAACTAATCATTTGGTGAGAACTATCTCTAAACTTGAAATGTCCTGGGTTCACAAACTAAAAAGCTATAAACAGTCACAGTCATAAAAATCAGAGTTTTCATCTCCTTGACAGACATGTGATTTGGTTTTTTGGTTTTTTGGATAAAACTATTATGCTCATCACTTTGGGGTCTTGATGTGAAGTGGAGCCAACGCTGAGGACCCCTTTTTGGTTTACTTATCTATTTGGGTGGATGTAGCCCCCCCCTGGGCCTCCCCCGGCATATGGGAAAAAAATTTTTTTTCCTTGTTGTGAAGTTCCATAGACTCATAGTCCATATGTAATGTACTACATCCAGACATTATAAATTTCCTCTGTACATAGAGGTTTATGTCATTTGTCATTATTTTTTATTTTTATTTTTAACTTTAATTCTAATTTCATTTTTATGGATTTTAAAAAGATTCTTTTCTAATTACTTAAATTGATTATCGGTATTGATTAGATCATATGTTAGTTCATTTTAACATTTTTTCTTTTCTAATGGTTATATACACTTTTTCCATGTATTTCTGAGAGTATGGGCAGTGCGCAGTTCATATTGCTGCATTGCTTACTTTGCATCCAGAAACCAACATGGCGATCGTGCAGCGTTGTGTTTCTACCCACATCGAGGCTGCACGTGACGTATTGTTTACATTTATAGCGGTGAGTCAGAACGCCGCCTGTGTCCCGTGATCAAGTCTGCTCAGACGAAACGTAGGGAGGAGACGTTCTGACGTCACCGCGTGTTTTCCATCTCTCTACCCGGAATACGGGCTGTGTATTCAAGCCGGCCGGCTGATGTGTTTTTTCGCCTTGATTTCTGCAACTTGATGTAAGTGCAAGACTTTTTGTTTTATTCAAATAAATAAGGATTTTATGCTATGTGAGGCTTCTTGTCCTTTTATGTCTGTGGATAATTCGGAGACACCTCATACCTAAATCTGACAACCAGGCTGTCCGCATTGGATCTCTCCCTGATTGCTAAGGAGCAGCATTAACCATATTATGCCCATAATATATGTCCGTCTGGTAAGAGGCTTTATATGACTTCGGTGGAGGTTCTTTCTATACCACACTTTTCCAACCGTGTGATTTTGGCACCTGTGGGAATATATATCGATGAACTCACCCATATGCTGATGGACATTTACGTTGGAGATATTTATCTATATTTTGGAAATGTTTTATCTGTGCACATGCTGAATTAGCTAAACCACTTAGATAACATTTATCTGTATACATGTTTTAATAGCCGTTTGGAGTTATTTACATGTAATTTTCAGCGCGATCTCATTTTTTGGTTACCCACTCTAGATTATTTTGTAAAGGGCCTACATGCTCAGACTTGACCTTTTTACTATTAATATATTTAAAGAATTTTTTGGGGTTTGTCCTACTATCTTTTGCAATCTGTCGTTCATTTTGAATTTTTGCATCCTTGATTTCCTTTTTACATATTCTATTATATTCTTTGTACCATTTAAACTACACTAGTGTTCCTTCATTTTTATATTTTTTAAAAGCTATTTTCTTATTGTTTATAGCTTTTTTAACTTTAACCGTGAGCCACATAGGTTTTATCTGTAGCCTTTTAAACTTATTGCCCATGGGAATATACTTTGCAGTGAGGTTCCAAAGAGTCTTTTTGAAGAATTCCCATTTCTGTTCTGTGTTCATCGGTGCCAATATTCCCTCCCAGTCCAAGCCCTGGAGAGCAGTCCTCATGCTTTGAAAATTTGCTCTCTTGAAATTAAGTGTTTTTATCTTTCCTGTATGTATTTCTTGCTTATAGTTTACATTAAACGAAATCATGTTATGATCACTGCTACCCAGGTGTTCCTTTATCTGAACATTAGTAATGAGCTCTGCATGGTTTGAGATTACCAGGTCCAACAGAGCATCATTCCTAGTTGGGGCCTCAATAAACTGGACCATAAAATTGTCCTGCAATAGGTTTTTAAATTTTTGTCCTTTAACTGTCCCAGAAATTCCATTATTCCAGTCAATTTCTGGGTAGTTAAAATCCCCCATTATTATCACCGTCCCTGCCCTTGCAGCCCTTTCCATCTGTGCAAGGAGCTGAGTCTCCACCTCCTCATTAACATTGGGTGGTCTATAACAAACTCCAATGATTAGCTTTGAACTACGCACATCTGTATGCAGTTCCACCCATAATGCTTCAACTTCATCACACTCTCCATCAACCAGGTGCTCTTTCACGCTTGCTTTGAGGTCACTTCTCACATAGAGACAGACCCCTCCACCTTTCCTTTTTACCCTGTCTTTCCGAAAGAGAGCATAGCCAGGAATATTAATAGCCCAGTCATGTGAGGATTGAAGCCAAGTTTCAGCAATACCGATTACATCATAGCTCTCCTCATGCACCAGAGCTTCCAACTCACCTGTTTTGCTTGGAAGGCTTCTGGCATTGGTGAACAAACACTTAAATGTATTGTTACATTTTTCGCTGGCGTTTTTCATATGATTCATATAATTTTTAGTAGTGCAAATGGCACTATAATTTCCAATGGCTGTTTGCAACATGGGAACTTTCTTGTCACCTGCCATAACCCCACCTCCATCTATCCCCATTCCACTCTCCATTAATGTCTGACCCCTAACTGACCTGTGTGCCCGATGTAATTCACGTTCACCCTCCCCCCTCAAGTCTAGTTTAAATACTCCTCCAGCATTCCCCTAAACCTCTCCCCCAGCACAGCAGACCCCCTTCCATTCAAGTGCAAACCATCTTTAGCATATAGGTTGCACCCCAATGAAAAGTCATCCCAGTGCTCTAGAAACCCAAATCCCTCCTTCCTACACCAGGTCTTTAGCCATGCATTCAGCTCTCTAATCTCCCCCTGCCTTTCCTGTGTTGCGCATGGCACAGGCAATATTTCAGAGAATATCACCTTGGAGGTCCTTCCCTTCATCTTGCAGCCTAGTTCTTTAAATTGATTCTTAAGGAGCCTCCACCTTCCATGTATACTGTCATTGGTTCCAACATGGACCAAGACAGCTGGGTCATGCCCAGCCCCTCCCAGTAATTTATCCACCCGGTCCACCACATGCCGAACCCTGGCACCAGGGAGACAGCAAACCATTCGGTTGAGGCGATCCTGGCGACAAATTATTCTATCAGTCCTTCTGATTATAGAATCCCCTATTACCACCAACTGTCTAGGCCTACCTGCACTCCCCTCACCACTTCTACTAGATGGGTTGCTCTCCCGGCTGTTAGGGGTAGCAGTAACATCTAGGGCTGCCACCTCTGTGTTAGCCACCTCCACATCTTCACCCAACTTGGCAAATTTGTTTTGATGCACAAACACAGGATTGGCCTTCCTTGTCTGCAAGCCCCTTCCACTCCCTCTAACTACATTAACCCATCTTCCTATCTGATAATCCTGACTTGCCCCTCCACCCTCCACATTAACCCTACTGACCACCTGCTCAGCGAGCAGAGGACCCCTTTCAAGGTTGTCCTTTCTGCCCAGTGTTGCAACTTGTTCCTCCAGATCTCTAATGCGAGCTTCCAGAAGGGCAACCTGCTCACATCTGTCACAGCGGTATCCATCCTGGAGCTGTTGCACCAATTTTGTATACATGTGACACACTGTGCACTGAGCAAAACCTTCAACCCTGCTAGCACACATTTCCCAGTTACAATATAATTACTTGTAGGAAGTTTAAGATGTTACTTACAGTTTAGAAGACTCCTGTCGTAACTTCTGTTTTCAACTCCTGTTTTTTAACTCTTCCCACTTGTGTTTAAAAATCACACTTCTGTTTAGAAAATCACTTAAGCCAGCAACATGAACTGGGAGCAAGGAAGTGCCGTTGATTCTAAAAACCCTGATCCTGAAGAATGTGGGCTAAAATAACCAGACCATTAATTCACCTGTTGCACGACAGGATGTAATACCCCCTTCGAAGTAGGCCTGGACAAGATGTAAGGGACCGTGGGTCCTCTACTACCACCCCTACTGTCCCTGCACAGAAAAGGTCGTCAGGGCTATGCCGGAGTAATCAGGCCAACTTCCGCCATCCTCTAATGTTGCATGGAAGCCACAAACGCCGCGGCACTGGGGGGAGAGACATAACCAGTGACCACTGGTCCCACCAGATTACTAACACATCTGCCCCGCATGCGGGTGGATCCCTTGTCCTTGACCTCAAGCTGTTCAATTTCTTGTTGAGCCTGGACGCCAATACATCTTATGTACAGGGTACTATTTCTGTGGCCCTTGGTCAGGAAAAGAGTCGGGGTGTAGAGGTCCTTCTCCTGGAGACACTTGTTGACGGCTACAGCGAATCGCCTGCCAATTCTGCATTTCATGAAATGACGAATGTCAATAGGCAAGGGCACAAGCTCCTCCTTGGTAAATTAAGTAAATCACTTAATATGGTATAGTCTGATTGAACTCTGACCGAACCAACCAGCCCCTGAACGTTCAGGCCCCTAAGCCAGATGCTCCATCGGTAGCTCTAGCTGACAGATAAGGCTCCCTTGGAGCTCGACTACTTCCCCTGGGCCAAGGTCTCTTCCTGACCTGGCAAACCCTTTAGTTAAGAACCACCAAGAGGAATTCCAGCCTATCTCTGGGACCGGTTCTTTGGATAATGCTAGGTCAAGATCCACTCCTTCTAGGCCAACACAATACTGTTTATAACAGTCCTGAATAAAAGTATAGGGAACTGTTTTGAATGAAGCAGCATCTTCTCTAGTGCCTTAAGCAGAAGGCCAAAAGTAAGGAACTGTTCCTTGCCGTAACCACCTAGACCAGCTTTCTTATAGCGATGGTCTTGTCTTAGGCCAAAAGTACTCCTGGTGCAAAACATACCCAGCTTCTTGTCAATGAAGAATGTATCTTTAGACTGGAATCCTAACCCAGGAGATCCAGATACTTGACCCTGCTGGACACCCTTAGGTCCAGCCATGCTGCTGACTGATCCATCAGCAGGAGTCTGCTTCCGTGTGCCATTACTGCTATACCCTGGGCCTACAGACCTGCTAGAAGCGGGCCCTAGCACCCTGACAACCCAGACACGGAGGCTAACCCAAAAGGGCAAGACCACCAACTGGAGATAGTGCTGTTCCCCTGCACAACGCAGACAACTTCTGCAGTCCCAAGTAAATAAACACATATGCAACTGGCTCCCCATATGTGTATGTGGCAAGTGTTAAAGCCATATGCCTCAATGGAGGCGTGTGTACATGGCAGTGTGTGTTCATGGAAGCATGAAATCATATAAATATGTCTCACGCCCAACATGCATATAGCATGTGTGCTCTGGAACGAGCATCCTTGCAAGCAAGCAAGCATGTGCTATAAACGTGTTATGCAACAATGTGCAACATGAACCCATGCAGACACGTATCTCTATGCAAACACAAGGCATCCTGTATTGCTTAATTAAGCCACCATGTGCAACTTTAAAGTAACCATGCATGCGATTCAGCATCTTCCATGCAATCAACATCTTATGCATTTTAAGCACTACTGTGCGGACAAGAACCCTTGTGTGACCAAGCACCCCTGTGCGTTCCAACATCCTTACGCACCCAAGCATCTTAATGCGACTTTAGGCATTTCTGTGAAACAAGCCTCTCTATGTGATCAAGTATCCCTGGGTAATCCAGGACTCTGTGGATCCAACCACCATGTGTGATCCAGCTTCTTTTTGCATTCAAGCATCTTTAAGCGATCCCTTTAGGCCTTGAGTAATCCAGGACTTGGGTGATCGGGTAATCCTGTGTGATTCAGCATTTTTATGCCTTCAGGCCTCTTTATGCGATTCTAGGCATTTCTGTGGGAACAAGCCTCTTTGCGTGACCAAATATCCTTGGGGAATCAAGGACTTGGGTGATCATGTAATCCTGTGTGATTCAACCTTTTTATGCATACAAGCATCCTTTATGCGATTCAGCATTTTTATGCATACAAGCATCTTTATGCAACTTTAGGTACTTTTGTGGAAACAAGCCTATTTGTGTGACCAAACATCCTTGGGTAATCCAGGAAGCTGATGATCAGGTAACCATGTGTGATCCAGCATCTTTTTTGCATCCAAGCAACTTTATGAGATTTTAGGCCTTTCTGTGCAAACAAACCTCTTCTGTGTAACCAAACATCCTTGGGGGAAACAAGGACTTGGGTGATCAGGTAATCATGTGTGATTCAGCATTTTTATGCCTACAAACGTCTTTATGCGATTCAGCATTACAAGCATCTTTTATGCGACCTCTTTTGTGGAAACATGCAGCACCATATAGACAGAAACATGTATGTTTATGCGATCCACAATAGAATCTGCTCTGTTACTTGTTTTTATCCCACATGCATTCCAAACTCATGTATGTTATGCAACATGCGGACTGGTAAAGAGGAAATTATCCTCTGCAGATGTGTGTTTCCTCAATTAAGAGACATTAGCAATGTGTGCCCGCAACTGTGCATCCCTCCGATGCATTTGGTTAGCCTGAAGCCGACACCAGGCTGAGGATTATATGGAGGTCTTACTAGCCACCTATTGGAAAACCTCTCTTTACACTCTAAGGAGAAGATAGAGGTGTAATCAGAACCTGTAGGGCTTTTGATAGCTTCTCCTTGTTAGGCTGCAGCCCCTGTCTCCTGTCCTCTGACAGTGAAACTTTTATCTCCAAGCTTTCTAATCCCTATGTTTCAGGATTAAAGCAGGAAAAGGGGGACACTCCCTTTTTTTTTCTTGCAAAACACAAAACACAGAGTGATTGCAATGTTGGGGGAAGGCTGCATTGCCTGACAGGTCTGATGGCTCAATCTATGAGCTGTTTAAGTCTCTTCAGAGGAGAATAAGGGTCCACCAGGTTCAGGTGGTGATCCCTCTTTATATTCCTACCCCTGACCTTATTCAATGGGGAGACCAAGTCCTAAGCTAAAGCAGAGGCACTTAACCCAGGTGCATCAAATAGCTGAATTTAGTCTGACACAATGCCTGCTAATCTGCACAGCTAGATGCGAGTAGGCGTCTTAGATGAATCTGTATCCAACTCACACAAGGTGCTTACGTTTGTGTCCCCCTAGCTTTACAGAGCTCTGACGTCCGGGCCCTTTGAAGAGCCTTCTCTGCGACTGCACTGAGCCGGTGAGCACGTGCAACATGGTAGAGCCTGAAGCCAGTAGGGCATGTAAATTAGTAGAGGAAGTGGGACACAATAGATCAGCTAACACTTAAGCTTCCGTTTTCTGGAAAGCATGGTAAGCAAAAACATCAGGCATGTCTTCTACTGCCCATAGTAGTGGAAACACAGATAAGACTTGCAACTACTCACGGAAGACAATCCTTTGTATAGGATTAAGGGCATATTTTTTTATTTTTTATTTATGTACTGGCCCCTTCAAGGGGAGATATATAGGTACTGCAGCCATCCTGTCTAACAGACATGGTGGGCCAGGCTGCATGCCGGCTAGGGGAGGTATATGGGTGCCCTGAGCCATCCTGTCTCAGAAGACATAGTGGTTTACATTGCCCATGCATAGAAGCATAATATAGGCGAGACCCAAGTCCCCCACGGAGGACCTACTGTCGAACCAAGTCCCGTAGGCCCTCCTCTTACCTTCTCCACGCTGCAGGGTATTGCCAAGCAAGAGGCCCAATCTTCCCCCTTCACCGTGGGTATTGTCCTAGACCTTCAGGGACCGGGGTCCATGGCAGGAACACCAACTCCCCTGGACCTATATAGCATCCTGGCAGCAGAAAAAACATTTGGTCCTTAGAAGGCACAAAGTTCTGGAACCCAGGATCCAGCCCTCCGCAGAGAGGCATTATAGGCTAAACCTCGTTCTTCGTACCGAGGCCCGGGTACCGTCCACTTTGGCTATGAAGCACCTTGGACGGATCCGGATTTATGGAGGTTTTTTACATCCAGCATGGATCCCTCCAGTGGAGCTCCTAACGGGAAGAGAAGTGGTTTAACCTTAAACTGCGCAGAGGTTTTTTTTTTTTTTTTTTACTGTCAGAATGGCAAGGATGTGGAATTCTCTTCTACAAGCAGTGGTATCAGCAGGGAGCATGGCTAGTTGAAAAAAACTATTAGATGGGCATCTTAACGATCACAGCATACAGGGATATATGATATACTATTGACATAAACACAAGCACACTCACACATCATGTGTTGAACTGGATGGACTGGTGTCTTTTTTTTCAGCCTTACCAACAATGTAACTATGTATTTCCTTCCTTTTCCATGGTCTCTAACTGAATCTCAATATGGGGCCATATAGTGCTGGTTGGGAGGTAGAAGAGTCCTTATCAGTGTGTCTGATATCTGGTTGTGTAAACAGGCATTTTTCACCAAAACAGTCAGCTTGTTAAAAGGTATAAAAAGGAATAGAGGGCTCCACCAATTTTTATTTCGAAACAGTATATATAAAAAAAATAATGTATAAAAACGTATTTTCTTTAGGAATTACTTTCATTCCTATTACTAATTTACATGCCCTACTGACTCACATGTGCAGGGCATTCTGGGCCTTGGCTGCCTCCTGTTTGGTGCTGTATCGGATAAGAGCTGTGCCCTGGGTGAGGTTGAGATGGAATGTCAGGAGTGGGCCATGCTGCATGCAGATCGTCCGGAGGGTGGAACCGTCGATCTAGAAAAAGAAACAAACCACCAAAAAGCATAACCATTTACCAGCTCCTAAAATAGACAATAATTTGCAATTTTATGAACATGCATTATTCAGATACCTGTGGTGTAAGATTAAGAAGGATCAGCCAGTAACTTGGACGCACAGAACTGCCATCACTCCAGGTAGATCCTATAAATAAATGACTTGTTAAATTAGTATTTTTTCAAAACCAGATATCCAATATCAAAACCACCACAATTTAACAGCTGTAGCTGAAGCACTGATATTTGCCATGTTGCTTTGATGAGATGTGACAGTGTAACATACATTGTAAAATTATCCATCCTACTTCACAATTGAAGAATGATGTCTCTATGCCCACTCACACTGAGGATTTACAGCAAATTGGAAAATCTTGTTGCAGTTATCAATGTTTCAAGCAGTTGGAGTCGCTTGTTGTAATATTTGGGGATAAGGAACAATCTCTAGCCATGCTCCGATAATGGATACTGCTTGCAAAGCTCTGTCCTTTTACAGTTGGTATGAAGAGATACACTTTATTACTGAGGTTATTAATTCTGCTTTCTCCTTAGTACAAGTTTATATCACATGCTAATAAGCAATAACTACAGAATTGCAAATAAACATTTACTCCAACATCAGAGATCCTTATCAATTTACCAGATGTGATCCTTGAGTCCTGACCACCCCATCCTCTTACAGAGCGAGGGGCTGTGCTGTTCCATGGAGAATTGGTGGCTTTGGGATTGTTAGTGAGCCCTGGAGGGGGGCGAGGCAGCCCAGGGCTATTCCTGGACATCTGGTTCTTCCACATCTTGTTTGAGTGATGTGATGGATTGTGTCCAATGGGGTCTGGTGACCAGGTGGATTTATAGTCCCCAAACTTTGCTGAGAGTGCTGGTTTAAAAAATAAGAAAAAAAAATAGCATAAGAAAAAATAAGGAAACCTGTCAAATGAGAAACATGCCTGCCATGCGCCACTCCTTTGGCTTCAATACATAAGCTACTGACTTGGAACAGACACACAGAAGAGTTTACATGTTTTTCTAAGTTTATGGATCTTTACACTTTATGTTATTGATTCAGTTATAAAGCCAAATGATCAGCATAACATCTAAGGTAACTAACAAAAGAAAATATACAAACATATCAATTACCTAAACTGAGAAAATGTACTATTTAAAGCAGAGCTTCACCAAAAAGGGGAAGCTCCGTTTGCCTCCTCCCCCCCTCCGCTGCCACATTTGGCTCCTTTTTGGGAGTGAAGCGGGTACCTGGGTTTGATAGGTATCCGCTCTCACTTCCGACTGAGTTTGCCGTTGTAGACTCAGCCAGAAGTTCGGGCCCTCCTTCTCCCGCAGCCATCCCAATTTTTTCTGCAGGAGCCTGGAGCTCCTCTTTAACCACTTACAGACCGCCCGCCATCATTACATGGTGGCACTTTGAAGTGGAATATCGTTGCTATGGCAGCAGCTAGCTGCCATAACTCCAGTATCCACTTCTTCAGCAGGCGGTGGGCTTTCAGATAAAAGTGGTCTCAGTGGTGGATTCACCGCAAAATCACTTTTATTGGCTTGGAGATGGCCCCCTCCCGATGTTTTCAGGTGCCTTTCGCTGCTTACCGGAGCCGTCGAAAAGCAGTGGAGGCAATCGGATCCTGTCCCCTCTGTGGTATGGAGCTGAGAGAGGGAAGATGGCCCCCATCCAGGTCCATACCACTGCAGGTGGAAGCGATGTCAAAACATCACTTCCTCCCAGAGCTCTTAAAGGGACATTTTTTTCCATTTTTTTTTTACCTTAGGTCTCATATTTAAGAGGACCTGTCATGCTTTTTTTTCTATTACAAGGGATGTTTACATTCCTTGTAATAGGTATAAAAGTGACAATTTATTTTTTAAAAGAACAGTGTAAAAAGTAAAAAATAAATAAGTAAAATAAATAGGCAGAATCAACCTCATACGTGTGTAGCGCCCGCATTTGAAAGCGGTGTTCAAACCACACATGAGATATCACGCGTTCGTTAGAGAGAGAGCAATAATTCTAGCCCTAGACCTCCACTAACTCAAAAACATGCAACCTGTAGAATTTGTTAAACGTTGTCTATGAAGATTTTTAAGGATAAAAGTTTGTCGCCATTTCATGAGCGGGCGCAATCTTGAAGTGTGACATGTTAAGGTATCAATTTACTCAGCGTAACATCATCTTTCACAATATAAAAAAATGTGTCTTACTTTACTGTTGTCTTATTTTTTAATAAAAAAAAGTGTATTTTGTTCCAAAAAAAAAGTACGCTTGCAGGACCGCTGCACAAACACAGTGTGATAGAAACAGTGTTGTAAGTAACAGAGTTACAATAAACGCAGTTACCTAACGCAGCCCCTTTTGAGGGTAACGAGTAATCTACCTGATTACTCTTCCCCTCACAGTAACGCAGTTCCCATTACTTGGGCGACATTACCGCAATTACATCTACCACCACTAGATGGCAGCAGAGTAATTGCTTCTGCCGGCGCTGTGAACATAAATATGGGTGGAACTCTGCTTTAGAATCATGTGACCGCTGTGATGGCCTGTCACAGCGGTCTGAAAACTCCCAATCACAAGGAGCCCTGGATACAATGAGCCCCACCCGCCTCACACTGACCTATCACCGAGGGAACAACTCACATCGATCACACTCACTGTGTGTGCAACCTGATCAATGATCCGGGGAACACATGGCCGGAACAAAATGTTCCACAGAACAAACGTTCCCTATACAACACAGTGTACACAGCGACATCTAGTGGTCAACATGGTAAATGCAGGACACCTATACAGACCAATGATCAGCAGGTTATTTTTCGTCAGTGATTTCATCTCTTCATCAGACAACAAAGAAAAATCTGACATCCCCATTCCAGATCCCTTGCATCTAATAAAGCTTATATAAGATAAATAAAATAATAAACAATAAACTATAGAAAATTCTAATAAAGCCTAATATAAGATTTTAAATTACAGATTTTGTAAACGTCAAGGGAATGTATATTATAAACATACATTTTAATCCAGCTTATAATTTGGATGTAATATATAGCAGATGGATACGGTTTTATTTCCTATTAGCTGCACATACATGGTGGGACGGATGCACCTAGGCTGTGATATACACAAGATCACCATTTGTTTCCGGTTTTCTTCTCTCAAGGATCTGGCATTCTTTTGTCTTGGAGTATTAACTCACTGCTCCCTGGCAAGCGCCCGTCATCTGCTTCTCAACAAAGCATTGTAGAATATTAAAAAAAATTCAGTTACTTTGCTGAGTAACTAATTACTTTGCCAATGTAGTAACTGAGTCACTAAGGCAATTACTTTTCCGGAGAAGTAATTTGTAACTGTAACTAATTACTTTTTTAAAGTAAGATGAGCAACACTGGATAGAAAGTATTGCAAATGCCACCATATTATTCTCTTTATTGTGTGAGAATTTTTTTTTTAATGTTTGGGGTTTCTTAGTAATTTTCTAGCAAAAAAAAAAATGTAACTTGAGTTTAACCACTCGACCACTGGGCACTTAAACACCCTTCCTAACCAGACCAATTTTCAGCTTTCGGTGCTCTCACATTTTGAATGGCAATTACTCAGTCATACAACATTGTACCCATTAGAAATGTTTGTAATTTTTTTCACACAAATAGAGCTTTCTTTTGGTGGTATTTAATCACTGTTGGGTTTTTTATTTATTTTTTGCGTTAAGAAAGAAAAAAAGACTGAAAATTCTCTAAATAAATGAATTTTTCTTTGCTTCCGTTATAGAATTTAGTAAATTAGTAATTCTTCTTTTGGCCAAAATTTATACTGCTACATATATTTGGTAAAAATATGTACAAATGGGTGCATATTATTTGATCTTTGTGAACGTTTTAGAGTCCACAAGCTATGGTGCCAATATCTGAAAATTGATCACACCTGAAGTACTGATCTCATTTCTTGAGACCCTAACATGCCAGAAAAGTACAAATACCTCCCAAATGACCACTTTTTGTAAAGAAGACATTCCAAGGTATTTAAAAAGAGGCATTGTGAGTTTTTTTAATTTGTAATTTTTTCCCACAATTCTTTGCAAAATCAAGATTTTTTTCTCTCACTAAATTGTCATATTAGCAGGTTATTTTTTACACACAGCATATGCATACCACAAATTACACCCCAAAACACATTTTGCTATTCCTCCCGAGTATGGCGATACCACATGTGTGAGCCTTTAACAGAGCATGGCCATATACAGAGTCCAAACATGCAGGGAGCACCATTAGGTAAAAATCATAATTTATTTGCTAGAAAATTACATAGAACCCCAAAACATTATATATATGTTATGCGCAGCAATTTTTTTAAACGCTTTAAAAAAAAAAAAAAACGGTAAAGTTAGCCCAATGTTTTTGCATAATGTGAAAAATGAAGTTACGACGAGTAAATAGATACCCAACATGTCACCCTTCAAAATTGCACACGCTCATGGAATGGCACCAAATTTCGCTACTTAAAAATCCCCATAGGCGACTATTTTTTTTTTTTTTTACTGGTTACATGTTTTGAATTACAGAGCAGGTTTAAGGCCAAAATTATTGCTCTCGCTCGAACGTTCGCAGCGATACTTCACATGTGTGGTTTGAACACCGTTTTCATATGTGGGCAGCAATTACGTATGTGTTCACTTCTGCATCTGAGCACAAAG
This sequence comes from Rana kukunoris, assembly GCA_029574335.1. NCBI lineage: Eukaryota > Metazoa > Chordata > Amphibia > Anura > Ranidae > Rana > Rana kukunoris. The sequence continues at coordinate 70,665,024 of CM056055.1, forward strand.
GGACAGGGGCACTTTAAAAACAAAAAAATTTATTGTTCATTTTACTTTATTTATTTTAGTTTGACACTTTTTATTCCTATTACAAGGAATGTAAACATCCCTTGTAATAGGAATATGGCACGACAGGTCCTCTTTACAGTGAGATATGGGGTCAATAGCAAACCACATCTCACCTCTAGGCTGGGAAGCCTGAAATAAAAAAATGATCCTGGCTTCGATCGTAGCAGTGATTCTGTAGAAGCACCAGAGGGCGGCGGAGGGAGCCCCTCTCGCCTCCCCTAAGAACAATCAATTGCGGAACAGCCACTATGATCATTCTTATGGTGTAGGGAATCGCCTGCTGAAAAAGCTGATATCTGAATGATGCCAGGCATTATTCAGATATCCTCGCACAAAGTCAAAGACGTCATATGACGGCCACCGGGCAGGAAGTGGTTAAAACATTTTTTTTTTTAACACAAAGTTATGGCTTTGTGTATGGCCGAGCATGGCTGGGTATGACAGAGTATGGGCAGGGTATTGCAGAGCATGGGCAGGGTATAGCAGAGCATGGGCAGGGTAGAGAAGAGCATGGGCAGGGTAGAGCAGAGCATGGGCAGGCATGGCTGTAGCTGTGACTTCAATTGTTACAGAGCAGAGCTGCTGCTATCTGCTCTCTCCCCTCTCCTCTCACAATGTACTGATCGGTACACAGAGGGGAGAGAGGAACCGGTGTCATCACATGGTGCTGGTTTGTTTACAAGTGATCGCTTCGTCATTTGACGGAGTGATCATGTGGTAAAAGGCTGCTATCATTGGCCCTTTGCCGTGATCCATGTTGCTCCGGATTCCATGAACCCAATGAGCACAGACACTTTCGCCAGCGCGCACCAGGGGGTGCGCAAGAAGTGCGAGCATGAGAGGAAGTCCTCCCAGAATAACTCGACAGCAATGTAGCCGTCTTTTGTCTATGGCGTGGTCGGCATGTGGTTAAAAATAGGCTCGGTCCACGGATCTTCTGGTATTTCTTTTTTAGTGATTTCCTTTATAAAATGTAAATATTTTTCTCAATATTTTTTAATTTTAGGGCAGTCCCACCACAGGTGGGCAATTGTTCCCACTGCCTTACAGCCTTGCCAACATCCTGCCGATTAACCCGATTGGTATTTACGGTTTTTCTAAGGGGTTGTATACCACCCTGTTAGACATTTATAGTACATTTCCACTGTTGTAGTGTATACGGCGGAGCTGTGGGTTAGTTTCAAAATCTTTCCTATAGTGGTTTTATCCCTCTGTGACCCCAGTTCCCTTTCTCATTTTTTTCTTTTATATATGGGGGATCTCCAGTTCGTTATTTTTTGTGCTATCCGCTGTACATAGCCATTCTTATTGGTTGAGGTAAGTTCTTAACAAAATGGGATAACTGGAGGTACCACCATTAAATCATTATTGCGCTTTAACTCTTGAAATGAAATAATTTTCCATTTTTTTTATTACATCTCGTAGTTGCGCGTGTTTTTTTTAAATCCAGTTTCCTCCAATTCTCTTATCTCCCAATGCACAAATTCTAGGTTTTTTATTTTTCCATATACATTTCATTATCAAGGTATTGTTGCAATAATGCCACAGGCAGCATCTGGAACTTATACGTGATCTTAGGCAGGAGGACCATTTTTAGGGTGTTAATACGTCCTATCCATGATAGCGGCCTATTTATTATTCTTTTGATTTCATTTTTTATTTAGTCTAGCAGCAGTATATAATTTATTTAATATATTTTCTTCATTGAATTAGCTAATTGTTATTCCTAGATACTTTATTTCATTCTTCCAGGGAAATTTTTATTCCTTCTGCAAGAGCCATTCTTCCTGTTTGCTTATAATAATATTCAAGATCTCGAACGTGGCTAAATTTATTTTGAAGTTTGATAACTCACCGTATTGTTTTAAAATCTTTAATACGTTGGCATTGTGATCCCAGGGTTGACTATATTAAACAGCACGTCGTCTGCAAATGCTGCAAGTTTGTGCTCCTCGTCACCTACCTTATTACCACTTACAGTATATTGCGGTTATTTCGTATCGTAGCAAGTAGTGGCTCTAAGGACAACACAAACGAAGGGAGGGATAAGGGACAACCCTGTCTCGTCCCTTTTTTCATCTCGAAGGAGGGGAATGGTGTTCCAATGATGATTTTACTTGCATCATAAGTCCCCAATCTACCCTGTGGAAGGCTTTTTCAGCATCTATCGACATGAATAGACCTGGGGACTTACTTTCTTTTATCTTCTAAAGTAGGAGTAACGTTCTCACCCCATTATCCCTCCCCTTCCTTCCTGGGATGATACCCACTTGGTCAGGATGGACCAGTAGTCATCAGGCCTTTCATCCATCCTGCCAATACTTTAACATATAATTTTGTGTCTGCATTTAGCAGCGATATAGGCCTGTAATTGGAACAAAGCTTAGCGTCTTTGCCCTCCTTCGGGATTACCGTTATCGTGGCGAACAAGGACTCCCTGCTCAAGTCATATTTTTTAAGATAATATGTTGTAAACCCGTTGGGCCAGGGCTTTTCCCCAGGGCTGAATCTTTCAAAGCTTTATTTATTTCCTCCTTGGTTATAGGTTTATCTGGTGTCAACCTTTTACTTTCAGCAATCCTAGGCAGTCTAGCTTTTTTTTTAAATTAATTTGTTTTTTGTCTTCTCTCCCCTGCCTGGAACCCCTTCTGTACAGTCACCCCAAAAGTAATTTTTATAATATTTCTGCTATCTCCTTTGTCGCATAAGCCATTTCCCCTTTCTTATTTTGGATTCTTTCTATATAATTTATGTTTTTTCTCTTTTGTAGTATTCTAGCTAGATGTTTGCTAGCTTTATTCCTCTACTGGTATCTTTCTTTAGCTATTCCATAGGGTAGCCCCTGATATTTATTCTGTGTCATTTGTTAAAAAACATTGTTCTAGTTATTTTTTCACTATTTCTGCTCCTTCCTCATCTCGGATTAATTCTTCATTTAATCGCCATATATAGGGTTGCCTTTGGTTTCCCGGTACTATCATTTTCATTCTCACTGGGGCGTGATCAGATAGCGTAGATATTTCTATGCTCATTTCCATTACCCTTTCCAATGATCTATGGTCTACCAATATGTAGTCTATCCTGAAGTACGTCCTGTGTATCAGGAAGTAAAATGTATAGTCTTGTGTCTTTGGGTGCTGAATCCTACATACGTCTACCATTTGGCACATATGCATTTTTTGTTTTATAGTTTTTAGCTGTACATTATTCGTCCCCTGTACACGGGACGTACTATCCACTCCAGGATCCTATTGGGGGAATAGATGTTTGCCAGTGTGCATTCCATTTCGCACAGTTTGCCCATTAAGAGAAATCTTTCTTCCGGGTCTATCATCCTTTCCTCCAATTTGAACCGCATTCCTTTAGCGAACCCTATTGCCACTCGCCTTGCTCTCTTTGTTATTGTATCACCATAGTACTATGTCGGAAAGTTAGAGGAATAAAGTTTCACGTTTGTTTCATGCATGAGATGGGTCTCTTTTAGGATCTTGGTGGGAGTGTTTAAACCCCTGACATTATAGGTCATAAAGTTTATTGTTGTCACCTCTTTTTTTCAATGCGGGGCCCTCGTTCTCGGTCTGCGGCTTTACCATTCTTACTTGTACAGTACAAGAGGTACCCTTCCCTTCTTATCTTACACCCCTCTCCCCAGTAAACCCCCCCCCTTTGGCCCATTACTGGCCTCAGAACCATTAGTGGCCCCATTCACCACACTCGGCACTGGTTTCTCTTATTTAGAGGTGCGGCTCTGACCATGCCACCCGGCCCCCCTCCCCGAAGGTGCTATACATAGCCCCTGTTGGCCAATCTCAGCCCCCTTTACTCTATCCCCCCCTCTCTCTACCCCCCCAGCCCACTCTTCTTGGTAGTTTCTTGGTAAGAATTATTCTAAAGTCTTATCGGCCTATTTCACATATTCCTTTTATGTCTCGTTTTCTTTTTCTACCCAACCTAACAGGTCTGGCACCTGTAGACCAAGTTTGTTACAAAAACCTGCCAGTTCTTCCGGGAACCTTAATCTAGCGGATCTTTCCTCTTTATGGCCTTGTGGACAAGCTGGGAATCCCAAGTTATACTTAATGTTCTGTGCCCGCATTTGCTCCAGAAGTGGTTTCAGGGATTGCTGTCTTCCGAGTGTTTCCGGTGCCAAGTCTGTAAAGATTTGTAGCTCAGTCCTTTCATACTGTATAGGTGTTTTTTCCCCTAATTTCATCCAGATTTCTACTTTGTCTCCATAAAACCGGAAACCTATTATATCTCTCGGCCACTCAGCTTCTGTATTTTTTGTTTTTCCGACCCGGTGTACTCTCTCAATCTTGAGGGGATCCTCTGTTCTTTTGTCCAGCAGAGTGTTGAATATTATATTCATAATTTTTCTCAGGTCTTCCCCTCTTTCCTCTGGAAGCGAGCGGATTCTCAGGTGTTGTCTTCTATTTCGATTCTCTTGATCTTCTAATCTATATAATTCCCGAGCACGTTTGTCTGTTCTCTCTTCTGTCACCTTTACCCTTGTCAGGAGGTGCCCTAGATCCTTTCTTTGTGTATCAATTTCTACCGTGATTGTGTTTTCCAGTCTCAGTAGAATCTCAGTAATTTCCCCCTTTGTTGGAATTTGTGCATCTGCCTGTTGTTCGTCCGCTCTGCTTATATGTGGGGGTACGTGTGTACGGGACTCTTTATGTGCCCCTTTATACAGTTAGGGGATGTGTGTCTTGCTGTAGTCACTTCACTCCGTAATCCCAGATGGGGTTCATCTGCCAGCTTCTATACTCTTAAGTTTCAAACCAGCTGCTGTATATACTAGGAAGATAGGCTGCGGGGTGAATAATCTAGCCTTGTGAATTTCCAGGATATGACTTCCTGCGTCACAGACCGGATGGATTGGAAGTACAGGCTGTACTTCATAAAACGATATGTTTGAAGAATTTTTTTTTTTTACTATCCAAAAATGAGGGGGTGGAGAGATGGTCTTTCGTTTAAGACCACCTTTGAAAAGTGGGTGGAACTCTGCTTTAACAACATTCTGTTAAATGTCTGGGAATGTCCGGTGACCAGCGCTTCAGCTGGGGAAGTTCCATGCAACTCCACTGCTGTTGGTGCTGGGCAGAGCACAGTGAAGTTTGGCCCTGATACCAGCTTTTCTGTTGGAGGCTCATCCGATGGTTGTTCCTCAGCAGAAAAGTCCATCAAATCCCCTGTCTCTGCAACTGGCGTCTGGGAATAGAGGTTCACCATCTCCTGTCAGTGGAACCCAGAAGATGCTATCGGTGCTGGGCAGAGGTTAGCAGTACTTTGCCCTGTTGTCAGCACTTTTAGCTTTGGGGATGGCAATCTCCAGATTTTCCACTGTAGATTCTCTGGCATGCTGCTAGACAGGCACATTTCTCCATCCAAGATCATCCCATGTAGAAACAGGATCATCAAGGTCAGTCAGCACTTCCTGCATCCGCCATAAGACCTCCGCGCCCATAGAACACCATTACTCTGCCACATTGCTCACTCTTCAGGCAGGATTTCAGAGTTGTCAACTGGCATTTCCTGATAGTCGCAGGCAAAGGGAGCCCAGCCCTGGCGCTGAGCAGAATCTAGCAGCCGTCTGTAGGTGATCTCCAGCTCCCATTCCTGAACAGCCAAAAAATCGATATCTTCCAGTGTTCAGTAACCATTCTCAGAAATCCATGATTTTATCCAACTGCCATTCCAAATCACTCCCAAAGTTAGGGTCCCCTGTCAGCTTCACATACAACAGTCCCAGGCTGCCGTAGCCAAAGCCTTCTGTTGGGCTGTCATTTGCTATCCAAGGGCATGCTTGGGATACATGCCACCGAAGGGCTCTGCAGCTCTCATCCAGCCGCATTTCTGCCCAGACAGCCTGCTCCGTGTGCGTTTTTCTCCCAAAAACAGCACTCGCAATCCATACTGCGACCAGTACCCTTTCTGTATGGGGGGGGAACTTTTCCCTTGTGTCGCTGCTCATGGGCTAGCGCTTCCTTCCATAGTTCGCAGTGGATAGAATCAAACCCGCCCAGCAGGACCTGCACTGACACTGGTCCTCTGTGCTGTATCTGCATCTCTCGCAACCTCCTTCTGAATTCCTCTTCCATGGTAGGTAGCATCTGTACCTCTCCTTTCCCGATATCCGGTCCTTGGATCCAGGTGGAAGTTTGGATGTCCCAGATTGCAGGAAGAATCCCACTGCTTGCCACCAATGTAACGAAACGTCACACACGCCGCTTGAGTGCTTTTGTCATATACCAATTCCTCCCAGTCTATAGATATCAAATATTCCAACAGCTCACAACTGCAAACAAGACGATACTTGCTTGATTGCTGAACATGAACTGTTTATTAGAACCAGAATACAAGTCTGATATACAGTAGAAAAGGTCCCGCCCTCCTGCTCATAAAACTTTAACAATACACTTGTAACCAGAAACATAAATTAACATGAGCTAATTAACTAATCCCTTTAAGCAGCCTATGTGACTCTGTGCCCTTCTGGTCATTGTTATAACTCAAGGATTTCACTACAGGTCAGATTTGTCACCAAGCTTCAAATTATCATAAGTATAACCACAGGACACCTTCACACAATAGCAGATGCTCCAGCAGGAGTCGGCCTGTCTCCTACATTGTATAAAGGTCAATGTGAACAGCTCTCTCAACTAACAAACAAAGCAAGAATAGTCTTTACAGCTATCCTGGGAGATATTGTGGATACATGTTACTATCCCATTTTAAGAAATCTAAGACATTTACTTAATCACCCTGTGCCAGCACGGCACAGGGTGACTTAGACATAAGAGGTGCATGGGGAGCTGAAACAAGAGTTTTCCAACCTTTCCAAGGGATTCTGAGTTCCACGGGCCCTCCCGTCACAATGGGTAAGAGCAAAGGTCTCTCTCAAGATTTTTGCAACCTTATTGTTGCAAAACATACTAATGGCATGGGTTACATGAGGATTTCTACACTGAATGTTCCAGTGAGCACTGTTGTGGCCATAATCCAGAAGTGGAAGGAACATAATTTCACCATAAACGTGACAGAGGAGTGAACATAATTATCAGAAGAGTTTTCCAAGAGCCAAGGACCACTTGTGGAGGGCTTTAGAAAGGACTGGAATTAGCAGGTACAATTTTTTCAAAGAAAACAATATGAGAAGAAGAAAGTTTGGGACTTTGAATGAGGTGCGTAAGTAACAGAGGGTATAAGTCATTAAATATGGTCTGAATTCACGTTAAAAAATAAATAGTATTAAGAACAAGTGTTGTATTAAATGATCTCATTAGCAGATAATATAGATATGACATGATTACAGCAATTCATTTTGTAAAATATACATCAACGATACAATTGAACCATGCCAACATAAAGATATGGAATGGAGGAGAGCTGATAGCGTGAAAAATCACAATGGTATTTGAATATTAATCCATAGGGGCAGACATGGGTATAAAAACAAACATCTAAGTGTATGCGCAAATTTCAAGAAATGCATCGAGCAATACAGGATGCAAGAGAAAAAGAAGAACCCTGCACTATGGTGTCAAATAATAATTCTAATAAGTATAAGCTGCTCCCCTCAAAGTGAAATAAATTGACTTTTTAATATGTGGGTTGTATAGAAATAAAGGGGTTCTAGAACCAAATAATGCACACTATGGGTAGGATAGCATACGCTATAAGGTGAACAATGTGCTTAACAACTTAAACAATTATAAAGTGCATATAAACTCTAAAGTGAAAAAAAGTACAATTGTAAACAACAGTCTGGATGAGTAAAGTCCATAAAGAGTATAAGGATTTAATCTTTAACCCGTCATGGGAAACGATCTTGTGGTAAACACACCCGGCGAGTAAGGTAGCCTACTTACCAACTGACATGACCCCTTTAACAAAAAAGGCAGGTCAGGTAAAACTTGGCTTTATGTAATGCTAAACGAATCAGTGATATAGCTGGGAGACACTCTGCTGAAGGAATCAATGTGTTAAGCCCGGGGGACACTCCACCTCATGTTTAGTCAGAGAAAAAATATAAAAGAAGACACGACCACAGAATGATTTAGTTTATTAAAAAGCACTAATTAGAAACAAACATGCCAAATGGCCTGTTACAACAGATGGTGCCTAGCCTCGGCACCAGGGGAAAGCCGCATATACAGTATATGCCAGGGGATTGAAAACAGTCATCGCTCACGCAGCAGTGGCATGCGTTCCACCGCCTAGATGCCGGAACTAAAGGAGAACATGTGACCGGGAATCAGCCTTGATGTACCTTTCGTCGTAGGACGCCGTCAGCAAGCGTCCCGATCACACAATATTTTATTTGCTCAGAGTGGAATTCTAATTGGCCAGAGCTAAAAGAACTCCCGAATTTGGAATGCTGCTGCCATCTAGTGGATTTTGCAGATATTGCTATTGCAAAAAAAAAAGTGTGGTACAACCCACCCGGCTGACAAAACAATTACACCTTAATACAAGTGGCAACTAATGTTGAGTACATAGCATAAAATTAAAAAAATTAAAAAATAAAAAGGTTAAGAAGATTATTATTTCATGTAATCCTAATTTTACAATAAGACGCTAGTAACTAATATTGATTAAAAATGTACATTAATAAAAATAAAAATTCAGAAGAGACCCTACTAACACCATCAACGAACACCTAACCAACATAAAAAATGGGTACCAGTGAGGCCCGAGATAATACCATTAAAAACAGTTTAAATCGACATCTATATTTTTTTTCCAAATATAGTTTTTTTTAGAAAATTTTCCAAAAATAGGGCAAGCCCACAAAATACAGTAGTATCCATGAACAACGGAGGTCCCAGCCTCCTAACATTATGTGACAATAAGTAATAATGTGCATCAGTAAAGATAACGTTTATTATGGAATGTCCAATAGTGACAGATAACGGTCCTCTTGAAGCTACTCGGCTCCGTTGTTGCAAAATACTGACATGTAAATATTTAGAAATAGCGGGCAGCCCCTAACCCAAAACAAAAAAAATATTATTATAGTTAAAAAAAATGGAAGGAGGAGATGAACAATATGGAGGACTTAGTCCTCACGGCGCAGCATAGGCGTGAGCAGTACTCGGACACCTGGAGCATTTGGAATGTATTTATTTTTTCTAATGAAGGGATGGCCCTTCGGCAACAATAACTCAGGGTCACCTGGGGTCTTCCCCCGCCGGCACCCACTCCCTGGACTGATCCCCCCCCCTCCTCCCTTGTGTGCCCATTCCCTCCTACTTCTTTCTATTCTTCTTCTTCCCCTATCTATACCTTGCTTGTTATGAGTTCCCATGAGAAAACGTGAAAAGGAAGTGGGGCCCCGTACCTTCTGAGGCCATCACTAAGATAGAAACCCTGGATGATGCACACTCCTAGTTACTTTCATAGTCATATTTTTTGCACTGTTCTGTTGTGCGTAAACCCAGTTATGAGAATTGTACTGTTCATGTGTTTGTAACAGTTCACTGTAATTATACTGGCTGTGGAATCGGGAGCTCTCCCCTTGAGGTGTTATTCAATAAAGATTATATTAAAAAAAAAAAAAAAAAAAAATGGGAGGTAAAAAAAAAAAAAAAAGAGAAAAAAAAAAAAAAAAAAAAAAAGGGGGGGGGGAGGTACAAGGTCCAGGGCCGATCCGACTGTCGGCGAGGGAGGTGGAGGGCCCACTAGTCCTCCTAATCACACTATATTCAAATGACCTCAGGGTACAAAGAGGGACTTCACTTCCTCAAACAATTAAAATGTGTTCCATTGGGCCCAAGTTTTGGAGTAGGTCTCATGTCGGTTTTGAGCCAATAATAACAGAACCTCCATCCATTCACCTCTTCAATTCTTGTAAACCATAGAAAGATTGTGGGGAGTCTCGTATCTCTCCATTGTCGGGCAATAGACGATCTAGCCGCATTAATCAGATGGTGCAGGATTGATTTACTATATATTTACCCTGGTATTTTCCAAATGTGTAACAAAAATAAAGTCGGGTCTTCCGGAGGGTTGTACTCAGTAAATTTCTGGGCTATCCTGTGTACCTCCCTCCAAAAGTAATCCAACCTCGAACAGGACCTAAAAACATGGAGTAAAGTCCCTCTTTCTTCCTGAAACCTCTAACATATGTCCGAAATTGCGGGAGAATATTTGTTAAATAATGAAGAAGTGAAATTGGTTTGAGCCTGAGTACATATTGAAGATTTTAATGCAAAATGTATGATCTGCCTATGTTGTACTTGAGAAAACGTCCTGTCTAATGTCGACATACTCACCGGGATGGGCAACCAATAATGCATACATTTGCGATAGTGTATGAGAGCAAGGACCCGTCTCCACACAATTGTTTGAAGGGGGTCAGTGGTCGCTGAAATCTATCCAGGGGTGGGGGAGTATTAAGAAAATATCGCAACTGCATTCCACTCCATAAATCAAGGCAGAAGCGATCATTAGGCGAGGTCAGCTCAGACAGTGAGGGCCAGGTTCCAGTGATAGCTTGTGCAAAATGCGAAGCCTGATAGCACTGCAAATCTAAAAGTGTTCTAAATGGTCCCTCCTGTAATCCTGGGGGAAAGCAGGGATTTCCCACAATAGGATACAGGGGGGAAACAACCGGTGATAGAGGAGTAGAACATATTTGACAGCAAAAAACGCAAGGCAGGGCCCAAAGTTGGGTGCTTTTTGAGAGCATGGCTAAGATCTCCAAAGGACCAAACCGCCCGACGCAATGGAACCCCACATTGTGATTGCTCAATCTTTGGCCATATTTAAAAATGTACATGCCTACACCAGTCTATTAATCTTGCCATATGCGCTGCCTGATAATATTTCTGCATTTCTGATACTGCTACTCCCCCATAGTGTTTAGGCAAGGTCATTAAATGGCATGGTAGTCTAGGCCTTTATGGGCCCAAATAAAACCAATTATTAACGCATTAATTCTGGAGGTTTATGAATGGGCAACGTTTGAAAGAGATAAGAGAATTTTGACATTTTAATTATATTACATCTACTAGGGTTGTCCCGATACCGATACCGAGTATTTGCGCTAGTACTTGTACTCGCGCAAATACTCCCGACGCCTGAATAGAATACTTTTTTCCGAGTGTGGGTGGGTGGAGAGGGGGTGGAGTGCGGGTGGAGAGGGGGCGGAGAGCAGAACCTAGAGGGACATGGCTGAACCTAGAGGGACATGGCTGAACCTAGAGGGACCATGGCTGAACCCAGAGGGACCATGGCTGAACCTAGAGGGACCATGGCTGAACAGAGGGACGTGGCTGAACAGAGGGATATGGCTGCATTTGGGGACACAAGGCTGCATTTAAAAAAAAGTATCGGTATTCAGTAACGGCGAGTACATGAAAAAAAGTATCGGTACTTGTACTCGGTCCTAAAAAAGTGGTATCGGGACAACCTTAACATCTACCAAACCCCAAAAAAAGGCCCTGATGCCAGTAAAATTCTCACTTTACTAAGTAGAGGTGGAAAATTCAATGCATAAGTTTGATCCAATTTAGGTGGAATAAACGTGCCCAGGTATTTAAGAGCCGTAGATGTCCATCTAAAGTTAAAATTCACTTTTAGAGCATTAATTTGAGTCAACGACATAGATACACCCATTTCCTCTGATTTGGACATATTTATTTTTAGATTAGAAAGGGCTGCGTAGGGCTCTGCTGTCGTTGGATGCCGCCAAGGCATTTGACAGCATTGATTGGAATTACTTGTGGGCAGTAATGGCGCGATTCGGGTTCGGTGACACGTATATTGCTTGGGTACGGCTGCTATACGGTCGGCCGGAGGCTGCTAATAGGGCTTTCGGGTGTCTGTCCCACAGCTTTGCGTTGAGGAGGGGGACGAGGCAAGTGAGGCGGCTGGCTCCTCAGGGACACTGATGTCCCACACGGTGGGTGATGGCCCCCCTCCCCATGGCACTTGAGGCTTTGGCTTTTGCCAAGCCGAATAAAAAAAACCCTACGTATAATCTCATACAAAATGTGTGGAATAAGTGCAAGTATATTCAACAGGCAGATGGCTTTACTGAATACAGCCCCCTATGGCTTAATAATACTTATACGGAACTGGCTAAATTACAGATAGGGACGGTTTGTAAAGTATATGGGATCACGCACGTTAAACACGTTTTTAGACATGGAAGGCTTAGACCGTTTGCAGACTTGTGGGCGGAGTATGGACTTCCATTCTCTATGTCTTTCCAGTATCTGCAGCTTCAACACGCGGTGAGGGCTCAGAGTAGGTCGTTGGAGTGGTATTTGTCACCGACCCCGGTGTTCAACCTCATTAGGGATGCTGTGTCCTCGAAGGGATTTATCTCTCAATGCTACGCCATCCTATTACAGAACTTCTTGGGGCAGCACCCAATACTGGTGAGGGACAAATGGGAGAGGGACATGGGCCAAATGGATGGAGAACAGTGGGAAGAGATATTTCAAGGGGTGAGCACTCGTTCACTGAATGTGGCACAACGGCTCACTCAGCTATATATTATCTTCCGGGTATATTATACGCCACATAGACTGCAGTTGAGGGGGATGCAAATTGATGACACATGCACTAGATGCAAGCGTGACCATGGGGATCTTATCCACCTCCTGTGGAGATGCCCCAAGCTGCACAAATACTGGACCGAAGTAGTAAATACTGTCAATTCTGTATTTGGGGTATCCCTACCTGTGGACCCCAAGGTATGTCTATTGGGTGTACTGGAGGAGTATGTGGTGGATGTGTTTACACGGGAGGCTGTGCATAGGGTGCTATTCCAGGCTAGGAAGTTGATTATGTTCTACTGGAAATCTGAGAACCCCCCAACCTCTGGGGAGTGGATTATTAAGGTGGGGGATATGCTGCGCATGGAGAAGCTTACTTATCAACAAAGGGGGAGCACACGGAGGTATGAAAATCTATGGGCTCCATGGCTGGATACGCCAGGGCTCTCCCCGGTGGACCTGGTCATGGACAGGTTGTTGGGACTGAATGCGAGCTGAGTACCATAACATGGAAGTTTAACATGGAAGTTTAAATGTTATAGAAGAGGCAACAACATGTTCAATTAATGAATCTGCTGTATATTGTATTTTGTTTTTATTGGCTGTCTGCCTGCACAATGTATAACTGTCTTATGATGTATGTCACCTTTTCATCAATAAACACCTTTTTGTTGGATAAAAAAAAGAAAGGGCTGCGTATTGGTCCAATTCTCTTAAAAGGTTCAGCAGAGATATAACTGGTTTAGAAAGTAAAAACAAAAGGTCATACGCATACGTATGATGTAGATCTCCGGTTCCTATCCCCGTAATATCCGTATTTTGCCTGACCTTACAAAGAAGTGGCTCTAGTGAAGGGGCAAAAAGGAGGGATGATAAAGGACACCCTTGGCGGGTACCATAAAAATAGAAAAGGGTTCGGACAAAAGTCAGTTTGCTTTCATTTGTGCCTCTAGTCTCGAGTACAGGCTCGAAATCCATCCAACCATCCTCTTCCCCATGCCAACATACCGTAGAACTGAAAACATAAAAGACCAGTTAACCCTGTTGAACGCCGTTTAGGCGTCTGTACCTAAAAACACAGTAAGCATCTTGGAGAGACCAGCTACATGGATAAGATTCAGAATTTTAATGGTATTATCTCGGGCCTCACATGTACCTGTTTTTAATGTTGGTTAGGTGTTCGTTAATTCTAGTATGTAGTTTGCGTGTAGTTCTCCCTACGCACTGTTTTGGACACGGGCATTGAATTACATAGGTGACGTTAACTGAATCGCAGGTAATTAGTGGCTTGATTTTAAATGTATCTTTGGTAACAACAGATTGGAAATGATCGATTTTTCCTTTTTGGTCTTTTAGTGGCTTTACAAGCTTTGCACCTAGTGCAATAGTGAGAACCTTCCATGTCAAGGAAGGGTAGAGATGGTTTTGGCGGGCTCTGGAATGTTAGGTGCAATTCTATTGCGAAGACCTGGGGCTCTCTTATATATGAACTGTGGCTTCACAGGTAGGATTTGTTTCAAATCTTTATCTTTTAAAAGAATTGGTCAGTAGTGCTTGAAGATCTTTTCTACTTCTACTTCTATATTGGCGATTGAAGTCAGTCAGGAAGGCTAGATCTGCTCTAAAAAGGTGCTTTGTGCTTTTTTGACAAAAGATCCTCTCTATTCATATTGAGGACTTGTGTTTGGCTTTTTAATAATGCCTGAGGTGAATAACCCTTTTCTATAAACCTGTCTGTGAGGATGGACCTTCTTTAACCGCTTTAGCCCCGAACCATTTCGCTAGCCAAAGACCAGGCCACTTTTTGCAAATCGTGTGTTTTAACTGACAATTGCGTGGTCGTGCGACATGGCTCCCAAACAAAATGTATGTAATTTTTCCCACGAATAGAGCTTTCTTTTGGTGGTATTTGATCACCTCTGTGGTTTTTATTTTTTGCGCTATAAACAAATATAGAGCGACAATTTTGAAAATAAATAAATAAATATATTTTTTACTTTTTTTGCTACAATAAACATCTCCCAAAAATATATATATAAAAAAACAAAATTTTCCCCTCAGTTTAGGCCAATACCTATTCTTCTACATATTTTTGGTAAAAAAATAATAATCACAATAAGCGCTTGATCGGTTTGCGATCTGCGATTTTTATTGTGACTGCGACTTTATGGCAGACACATTGGACACATTTTTGGGGCCAATCTCATTTTTACAGCGATCAGTGCTATAAAAATGCACTGATTACTGTAAAAATGACATTGGCAGTGAAGGGCTTTACCACTAGGTGGCAATGGAGGGGTTAAGTCAGTATTAGGAAATGATTCTTACTGTTAGGGGGCTGGCTACAAGTGGCACATCACTATTGACCGTTCCCGATGACGGGGGAAGAGCCATCAGTGACATGTCACTAAGCAGAATAAGGGAATGCCTTGTTTACAAAGGCATCCCCCTGTTCTGCCTTTGCCGACCGCAATCGTGGGCTGGCAGGGAACATTGAGTTCTCAGGACCCCCGAGGCAAGCGGCAAATTTAAAGGGACGCACAGATACGCCCATTTGCCTGCCCGTGCCATTGTGTCAATGCACATCTGCGTGCGGCGGTCAGCAAGTGGTTAAAGAGACTGACAGGAACAGTTATGTGCCAGTACAAAGTTGTCACAACCCTAAATGGCTTACAGCCATTCCCAAGGGTCAGTATATGAGGATGAGGAGGAATTGTGATAAAGTTGATGACAATTTGTCACAGTCCTCCATCCTCACAGACAGGTTTATAGAAAAAGGTTATTCACCTCAGGCATTATTAAAGAGCCAAACACAAGTCCTCACGATGAATAAAGAGGATCGTTTGTCAAAAAAGCACAAAGCACCTTTTAGAGCAGATCTAGCCTTCCTGACTGGCTTCAAACGCCAATACAAAGAAGTAGAAAAGATCTTCAAGCAATACTGGCCGATTCTTTTAAAAGATAAAGATTTGAAACAAATCCTACCTTTGAAGCCACAGTTTACATATAAGAGAACTCTGGGTCTTCGCAATAGAATTGCACCTAACATTCCAGGGCCCCCCAAAAACATTCACAACCATTCCTTGACATGGAAGGTTTTCACTATTGCACTAGGTGCAAAGCTTGTAAAATCACTAAAAGACCTAGATTACTAGCGTCTTATTGTAAAATTAGGATTACATCAAATAGTAATCTTCTCAAGCTTTTAATTTTATGCCACGTACTCATCATTTTTTTTTTAACTTAACTTTTCTTTATTGTTTTCCATTATTTAAGATTTTCATATTTACTTGCAAGTAATCAAAAGGTGCATATTACAAATATATAGATGAGTAAATACCAACATTAGACATTGTGTACATGCAATAAATTAGCTTACTCCTACCCACCCCCCCATCTTCCCACCTTCCCTCTCCCCCTCTAGTACCACCCCCCACCCTTCCCGACCCCCATGTGATTATTGCATCGTAGTTTTACTTTACCACCTATAGTGCAGATGCGTTAATCTAAGTTATTCTTAGTGCCATAGGTGTGGGAAGAGAAGTCGAAAAGGAAGAACAGAAGTGGGTAAGCCCATCCAAGCAACAGAAGCAAGATCACGTCCAAGAGAGGGCCAGAGTTTGGTCCACCTTACGTTTAATTGCTAGTTGTTGAGAGGTTTCTATCCTCTAGGGTTGGGGGGAGTTACTGACCATGCGGACGGTCTGCCTCTAGGAAGGGAATCCTATGTCCCTCAGCCAGGATCCCCACACTCTTTCGAACCTTTTGTGGTTCCCTTTTTTAATAAAGGCCACTCTCTCGCTCCAAATCAGAGTGTTAATGGTTTTAGTCCAATTCTTGACAGAAGGGGGGGCGTGCGCCTGCCATCTCTGTGCAATTAGCTTGCGTGCCTGAAATAGGCCTCGCAGTACGCCTTCCAGGGCTCCCGGTGGAACTCTATGGTCCTCCATGTCCCCTAGAAGGCAGGTTCTAGCGTCTGGCTCTAGAGAGGTCTTAGGCCCCGTACACACGGCCGAGGTTCTCGCTGAAAATCAGCGAGATCCTCGCTGGAATGCACATTCCAGCGAGGACCTCGGCCGTGTGTACGGTCTCAGCGAGCTTCCCGTCGGGAAGCCCGTCGAGCCGAAATAGAGAGCACGCTCTCTATTTCCTCGACGGCCCGCCTGGAAGAATGGCTGGTTGCCATTCCCGACGGGCGGGTCGCCGAATCCGACGGCCGGTAGAGAACCTCGACGGGCGGAACGATGTGTTCTGCCCGTCGAGGTTCTCTGCCGTGTGTACGGCACCTCAAAGGTATTATTGAGCTTGTCAATAACTTCTGTCCAATACCTGAAGAGCTTGGGGCATCTCCAGAACATGTGGACAAGATCGCCTGTAGCCTTGCATCTGGGGCATTCGTCTCTCCGGTTCCAACCTAATTAAAACATTTTTTTTACGGGTATAGTAGACACGGTGTATTAGGAATAAGTGGGACAATCTCTGTGCTGGGGCAATAGATACCAAAGCCCCTCTATTTAGGATCCTACTGCACTGCTCTGACGTTATTGACCCCAGATCTTTCCCACCTTTCTCTACTCCTAAGCGTGCCTGATTGGTTTATAGCCCTGGCCCCTAGTTTGTCATATAGCTCTGAGATTAAGCCTTTTGCAATATTAGTTTGGGCTATTTTGGTGAGAATGGGAGTCTGGATCCTATCTATCAAATGCGACTTAAACTGGGTTTGGATGGCATGCCTAATCTGAAGATATTTAACCACTTCAATACCGGGCCTATTTTGGCACTTCTCTCCTACATGCATAAATCATAAGTTTTTTGTTACAAAATTACTCAGAACCCCAAAACATTATATATGTTTTTTTAGCAGACACCCTAGGGAATAAAATGCCGGCCATTGCAACTTTTTATCTCGCATAGTATTTGCGCAATAATTTTTCAAACGCCTTTTTTTTCCGGAAAAAAACGATTTTGTGAATTAAAAAATAACAAAACAGTAAAGTTAGCCCATTTTTTTTGTATAATGTGAAAGATGAAGTTACGCTGAGTAAATAGATACCCAACATGTTACGCTTTAAAATTGCGCACACTCATGGAATGGTGCCAAAGTCAGTACTTAAAAATCTCCATAGACGTCGCTTATTTTTTTTTTACAAGTTACATTTTAGGGTTAAAGAGGAGGTCTAGTGCTAGAATTGCTGGCGCTCTAACGCACGCGGCGATACCTCACATGTGTGGTTTGAATGGCGTTTACATATATGGGTGGGACTTACGTGTGTGTTCGCCTCTGAGCGCGAGCTACCGGGGATAGGGGCGTTTAATTTTTTTTTTTTATAATTTTATTTCACTCAATTTCTTTTATGTTTACACTTTTTTTGAAAAAAAATAAAAATGTTGGTCACTTTTATTCCTATTACAAGGAATGTAAACATCCCTTGTAATAGTAAATGGATCGTGACAGGTCCGCTTTATGGAGAGATGCGGGGTCAAAAAAAACTCACATCTCTCCTCCAGGCTGGAAAGCATTAGATCGTGAAAAAAATTCACAGATCTAATGCTTTCAGTCGCGATTGTGGCTGTGTTTACATTTCAGGACCCGGGCGTGACGTCATAACATCGCACCCGGGCCTCTGACGACCATAGAGATGACTGGTGACCATCTGGTCACCAGTCTACTCTATGGTTTCCATCCGACGCTGGCGGATCGTTTCTCTGGGTCTCCGATGGCACGGGAGAGCCCGGAGAAGCATTAGATGGCGGCGGGAGGTGTCCCCTCCCGCCGCCTATAAGAACAATCAAGCGGCGGAACCGCCTGCTATGGTCATTCTTATGGTGCACAGAATCGCCGGCTGAAGCGATGGATATCTGAATGATGCCT
This sequence comes from Rana kukunoris, assembly GCA_029574335.1. Classification (NCBI taxonomy): domain Eukaryota; kingdom Metazoa; phylum Chordata; class Amphibia; order Anura; family Ranidae; genus Rana; species Rana kukunoris. The sequence continues at coordinate 70,683,468 of CM056055.1, forward strand.
GTGGCTGCAGGCATCATTCAGATATCCCCACTGAAAGCCAGGACGTTATTTTACAATGGGTGGGTATTGAAGTGGTTAAAGAACGTTTTATTTGGTATATTAAATTTGTGTCTCAAGTCCGAGAATGATTTTATAAGGTTACCCTCATACAAATGGGATAATCGCGTGATTCCCTGTCTCTCCCAGATTTTAGATTTTTCTACGCCCTCAACTTCTATTAGGTTTTTATTGTTCCAAAGGGGGGTAAACTCAGTTACCCCGAGGTATCCCAACAGAGCCTTTGTTGTCTGCCAGACATTACTAAGTCATTTTATGGTCGGACATTTGTGGGCAAATGCAATTACCTCCAGGGCTTCTACCAGTATTTTATGCGGGGCCCCTGATAGCGGTAATCTGAAGCAATCCCTACTTAGGTCTTGGATTCCACACCCTGCAATGTATTGTAGCTGAGATGCCAAGAAATATGTTCTCGGTCGTGGGACTGCCACCCCTCCCTCCCCAACCGGGAGCTGCATGGTCTGCAACCCGATTCTGGCCTGCCCTCCTTTCCACATTAGTTCTCGAAATAGTGTTTCCATTCTTTTGAACCATGTTTGGTTCACCCAAATCGGGGAATTGTGGAGTACGTACAGTAGCTGGGAAAGCCAGATCATTTTGATTAGGTTGCATCTCCCAGCTACAGAGAGAGGGAGGCGGCTCCAAATATCTTTTTTTTTTGCTTCAGCTTTGATAATAATGGAGCTATATTTTTACTGATATACTCCTTAACATCGCGGGTGATCCAAACCCCCAAGTATTTTAATTTTTTAGAAATTTACAGCTGAGGCATTTCAGCTATCGTTTGATCTCATAGTGAGTCTATTGGGAGCAGAGCCGACTTATCCCAGTTGATAATCAGTCCTGAAAACCCACCAAACTCCCTGATCATTTGAACCACTGGGGCCAACAAGTTATCGACATCGCCTATAAAAAAGAGGATGTCGTCCGCAAATAGCGATATCCTATCTTCCTCCGAACCCCTTCTAAATCCCTGAATATCTTCTTTGAGCCTGGTTTTAATGGCTAAAGGTTCCATGGCCAGTGCAAACAGGAGTGGAGAGAGGGGACAACCCTGTCTCGTACCCCTCTCCAGCCTGAATAGGCATGAAACTTCTCCATTAATTTAAATTTTTGCGCGTACCTTCCATAAATAAGGCCACTCCAGGCTGTCGAATGCCTTAACAGCATCCAAGGCCAGCAATGCTCTAGGGCCCTCATTATCGGTAGGGATCTGTATGTTTAAGAAGACCCTTCTTATATTGAGGCTCGTTGACCTGTTTGGAATGAACCCTGACTGGTCAGTATGGATAAGGCTCTCGATACACCCGTTTAACCACTTCGGGTCCGCGCTATTGACAGAATACGTCAACAGCGCGGACCTGAGGCGCCGGGGTCACGTCTTTGGACGTGATTTACTTGTAATTCCCCGCGCGCGCCACAGGGTGGCGCGCGGCGGGGAAAAACAGTCCCGACGCATCACCGAGGATTCGATCCGTGTACCCGGCGGCCGCGATGTCCGTCAGGTACATGCGATCGTGGGTGACAGAGCAGGGACGTGGAGCTCTGTGTGTAAACACAGAGCTCCACGTCCTGTCAGGGAGAGGTGACAGATGCCGTTTCCCTTGTACATAGGGAGACAGCATCGATCACCTCCCCCAGTCACCCCCCCACACAGTTAGAACACACCCAGGCAATACATTTAACCCCTTCCTCACCCCCTAGTGTTAACCCCTTCAATGCCAGTCACATTTATACAGTAATTAGTGCATATTTATAGCACTGGTCGCTGTATAAATGTGAATGGCGCCAAAAATGTGTCAAAAGTGTCCGATGTGTCCGCCGCAATATCGCAATCCCAATAAAAATCGCAGATCGCCGCCATTACTAGTAAAAAAAAAATATTAAAAAAAAATCATAATTCTGTCCCCTATTTTTGTAGGTGCTATAACTTTTGTGCAAACAGTCACTTATTGTGTTTTTTTTTACAAAAATACGTAGAAGAATACGTATCGGCCTTAACTGAGAAAAATAAATATATATTTTTTTTTTTTAAATTGGGATATTTATTATAGCAACAAGTAAAATATATATATATATTTTTAAATTGTCGCTCTTTTTTTGTTTATAACGCAAAAAATAAAAACCGCACGGGCGATCAAATACCACCAAAAGAAAGCTCTATTTGTGGGGAAAAAAAGGACGCCAATTTTGTTTGGGAGCCATGTCGCACGACCGCGCAATTGTCAGTTAAAGTGACGCAGTGCCGGAAGCTGAAATTTCGCCTGGGCACGAAGGGGGTTTACGTGCCCAGTAAGCAAGTGGTTAAGCGCATTGCAAGGACTTTTACGTCTGTGCAAAGCAATGAGATTGGGCGATAGGAAGAAGGGTCTAATTGATCTTTTCCCTCTTTGTGGATAACAATAATCGTTGCCTCCATCATGGAGGAAGGAAGATGCCCCTCGGAAAAGGCGAATTTCAGTGTCTGCAGCAATCCTGGTAGCAATATGCCACCATATCGCTTGTAGATTTCTATTGGGAGCCCATCGGGACCTGGTGAATTATGGTTGGACATCCCCACCACAGCAAGCTGTAGTTCTTCCAGTGTGACAGGGGATTCCAGTTTTTTTTATTGTTGTCTGACAAATTTGGAAACGAAATTACCTGGAAAAAAGCTTCCATGCCTTCGTTTTCTCCCCTAGATTGATATAGAGATTTATAGAAGTCGTGGAACGTGTGTCTTATCTCCCTTCCTTCAGTTGCAATTTCGCCTGTAGGACCCCTAATGGCCGCAATGTTGGAAGAAGGGGTGTTGGTCCGAACCAGGAGCGACAACACTCGCCCCACCTTCTCCGTTCGCCAAATTGGGATTGTCTCTGGAAGATTTGGCGGTTCTCTACCTTCCTCATAGTAGCCAATTTATAGACCTGCTGTTTATCAAGCCATTATCTTTGTCTATTTAGGGACGGATCCTCAATGTAGCGTTGTTCGGCTAACATCGTTTCATTCCTGACTTCTTCTTCCCACTTCCTAGATTCCCTTTGTAGCCTTGCCACTCTTTGTATTAACAAGTCCCTCAAGTAGGCCTTCAAAAGAGTCCCAGACCACACCAGCCTCTGCCGTGCCTGTATTAATTTGGACATACTCCTTCAGGCTGTTCAGTAATTCTTGTGGTTCACCAAGTAGCTTAACCACTTGCTTACTGGGCACATATACCCCCCTCCTGCCCAGGTGAAATTTCAGCTTCCGGCACTGCGTCGCTTTAACTGACAATTGCGCGGTCGTGCGACGTGGCTCCCAAACAAAATTGACGTCCTTTTTTCCCCACAAGTAGAGCTTTCTTTTGGTGGTATTTTTTGCGCTATAAACAAAAAAGAGCGACAATTTTGAAAAATAAATACATTTTTTTTACTTGTTGCTATAATAAATATCCCAATTTAAAAAAAAACATTTTTTTTTCTCAGTTTAGGGTGATACGTATTCTTGTACATATTTTTGGTAAAAAAAATAAAAAAAATCGCAATAAGCGCCTACAAAATAGGGGACAGAATTATTATTTTTTATTATTTATTTATTTTACTAGAAATGGCGGCGATCTGCGATCGGCTACAGCGCGGATCTCAAGAGGTTAAGCCAATATGGGCTAATTTTCCACTCCCTTAGAGGTGTTCTTTCACCTTTCCTAATTACTAGGTCTAATGGTGAGTGGTCTGAGACCCCTCTTGGGCTATACTCTATTTCCTTCACCATTTTTGATAACATTTCATTGCCCATAGCCAGATCAATTCTGGACAAAGTGACGTGGGAGCTAGAGAAGCAAATGAGTACTGTCGGGTCTGTGGGTGGTGGATGCACCAGATATCTCTCTCCATGAACTGGGCCAAACGGCCCCCTCGTTCGATATTTGGGTCGGATCTCGGGGGAAATCTATCGTACGCTGTCAGGGACTTCATTATAGTCGCCCACTGCTATCAGGGGGATGTCCGGTTTATCCAACATAAATTCAACTTCTGTAATACAGCAAAATTGAATGGGGGATATATATATATATGTTGGCTAATACATAGGGCCTGTTCTCAATAGAGCAGGGCAAAAAGATGTACCATCCCTGTTCGTCTATTCAATTCTTTTCACAGGAGAATAACAGCCCTTTCCCCACCAGTATGCTCACCCCCCTAGAGTATCAGGAGTGTACAGAGTGGTAGCGAAACGGGAATTTCTGTGGACCCAGCTGGGTCATTGTATCCCTAGTTAAGTGTGTCTCCTGTAGGCAGAGTATCCCCGGACCCCTCCCGTCCATTGATGTCAGAACCAAAGCTCTCTTGATGGGATTCCCCAATCCTCGTACATTCCATGATCTAAGCCTCCAAGTCATGGATAATGTATTTTAAAAAGTAGGCAAGAATAGACGCTACCATAAAATAGCCTTTCAGCCTCTCCCCCAGCTGTTTGCTCGGATTGAGACCACTCCCGTTACATGTGATACTTGGAAATGTTTGAAATACCTTAGGACCATCCCTTGTCCCAACCCTCCCCCTTCCTCCCCACTCTCTTTCCATCCTCGGCCTTCCACCCTGTTTGGCGTATCCCTCCCTTACAACCCCACCCTCCCAATCTAATACCACCCTCCACCTCCCTTCCCTAACTAAATCCACCCTCCCGCTCTCTTCCCTGATCCCCCACTGCCCATTGGGGCACCCCCTTGGGGCTCCACCTGTGACCTTGCCACTCTTACCAAACCTCATCTTCCCTCTCGTGCCAACGCTCAACCACCCCACTCACTCCGCAGGGGAAGGATATCACTCCTACCCCCTCCCCCTTAAAAATATAAGTCCCTGCTACCCGAGTGATAGCCTAACATGTATAGGATATATGTGTCCAGAATAATATTTTTGCCCCAAATATACAAATAACCTTTTACTCCAAATATACAAATGTATAATAATTTTTTTTTTTATTAATGGCCAAAGGCCCAAAAAAACATCAAGCCATCAACATTATAATAAAAAAAAAAAGAAGAAGAAAACCCCCCCAAAGAAGTAAGATCAAAAGTGAATTTAACACCAGTTATGTCAATATGCAGTGAGTGAAAGCAACGGCCCCAAAAGCCTAAGAGAATTTCACTCCATCAAACTCTTTAGAATATACGAGGAAAAAAAAAAAAACTCCTCCCCTGTGAGACAAAAAAAAAGGGGGGGGGGGAAGGCAAGAGAAATGGCAGATATATAAGTATCTTAAATGTCCTTGCAATTATCTTCCACTCATTTTGCCGCTTCTTCTGGTGCATTGAAGAAAAGAGTCCTGCCCAGTGCTATAACCCGCAGGCGAGCTGGATACAATAAGGCATAAGTCACTTTATGCTGTTGCAGAGTGAGTTTGATTGGCATAAATTCTGCGTTTTTGTAGTTCTGGGGAGAATTCGGGATAAAACAAAACTCTGGATCCGTTGTACGTGATGTCTCTCTTCTCCCTGGCTTTTTTTTTTTTTTTTTGAAAATTATGTTTATTGCATGTTTTTTAAACAAACAAGACACATATAACTTAAGTGCTTACAGTACTCATGAACAATGACGGTGCTACATTACAATCCTGCAGGTATGGGTGTGGATGGATCAAGATACATCAATTGTTTGGTACACAACCTCAGGCCTAGAACAAGCTCTTGTAGAGTGTGGGGTGAAGTATGCCCTATGAACTATTTTGAACTGCACCAGTCTGTCACGAATGGAAACTAGCGAACTGAAAGGGAAGTCCCAAACATCATCCCAATCGTCACTGTCTAGTGTGGGAATGTCACGCTGCCAGCAAGACCAAAGTTTGTCCAGCGGTGGGAGAGACACAAAGAGTAAATGTGTATACAAATGTGAGGTAGGTTTCTCGGCATAGTTGAACCTGAGTGTCCTCTCCAACTCCGACTGGACCAAAATACATGTGGAATGTGGGAATTGTGCAGCAAAAGCATGGGATAGTTGGAGGTAACGAAAATGGTATTTTGCAGGTATATTATAGAGGGAGGATAGCTGTGATAAGGATAATAGAGAATTCTGTGCTACAATATGAGAAATTAGCTTGACACCGTACTTGGTCCATGCGTAGGGGTCTGGTAATTTATAAAAATGGGGAAGGCTAGGGTTCAGCCAGATCGGGGCGTTCGGGGAAACCTCAGAGTGGTTGCATTTCTCAATAGCTAGTCCTTCTCGCCAAGCCCGCAAGGTGGTAAGCATGGAGGGGGTCAGGGAATAAGGGGCACGAGGGCCCCTGTAGATTAAGAATTTTAGAGCTTCCATGGAACCAACTACCGTAGCCTCCAGCACAGTGGATGAGTTTGTTCTGTCTGGGAGTAACCACCAGGCCGCAGTCACCAACTGCGCGGCCAGGAAGTATTTGTAACAGTCCGGGAATGCCATTCCACCCTGCGCCTTTGGCCTCATCAAGGTAGACAGTCTGTATCTGGGTGGTGAGGGACCCCATAGAAAGGAGGAGAAAATTTGGTTGAGTTTTTTTAAAGAAGGACTTAGGCACCCATTGTGGGGAATGGCGGAAGAGGTAGATGAATTTGGGAATGATCTTCATTTTAAGGAGGTTGACTCGACCCCAGACTGACAAGGGCAAGTTACTCCAGGATTTGAGTCTTGTCTGGGTGTCATGAAGCACTGGGGTAAGGTTTAATAAAATAAAATCTGAAGCTTGCGAGGAGACATGAACCCCTAAATATTTAAAGGAATCTACCCATTTAAGGGGGAGATCAGGGGGGGAGGTAGCCCTTGCCGCCTGATCGATCGGAAATAAAAGAGACTTGGACCAGTTAACCCTAAGTCCAGTGACTGCAGTAAAAGTATCTAAAACTGTCAATGCACCCTGCAACGATGGACCGGCGTCACCCAGGAAAAGCAACATGTCGTCCGCATACAAGGCTACCCTCTCCTCCAGCAAGCCAACACGAAGACTCTTAATGTGTGGTGAAGTGCGTAGTGCTTCTGCCACCGGTTCAATAGCCAGAGCAAACAATGCTGGAGAGAGGGGGCAGCCCTGCCTAGTTCCTCTAAAGAGCCTGAAGGGGACAGACAGTCCTCCACCCAAGCGCACCGAGGAGGTGGGACACTTATAGATCACCTGAAGCCATTTGATAAACAGCAGAGGGAATCCCATTCTGCGTAGCGTTTCCCAGAGGAAGGGCCACTCAACCGTATCAAAGGCCTTTTCTATGTCAAGTGAGGCCACCGTCCGTGTTCCCGTATTAAGGTGTTGGGTATGTATGTTGGTGAATAACCTTCGAAGATTAACATCTGTGGACCTACGGGGCATAAAACCAGTTTGATCTGGGTCTATCACCGAGGGCAGCAAGGGGTATAACCGAAGGGCAAGGAGCTTAGTTAAGATTTTTAGATCATTATTCAGTAGCGCTATGGGCCTGTAGGATGCACAAGAAGTGGGGTCCTTGGGGGACTTATATATTAGTGTCAGCTAAACAGGAGGTGTATAATTGGGCCAATAGAGGTGCTAATAAGTCTCCATGCGTCCTATAAAAGTCAATCGGAAGTCCATCCGGCCCTGGCGCCTTGCCAGAGGGAAAGGACTGGATGGCCCTTTGAACCTCAAAGGCTGTGAACGGTTGAACCAAAGACTCTCGCTCCTGGTCGGACAGCCAGCCAAGGGCCAACGGGTCCAACAGGTCACGTAATGTCTCTGGCTGGAAATCAGAGGGCAGAACGGAGGCATATAGAGTCTCATAAAAAGTATTGAAAGTTTGCAGAATGTCCGGAGGGGAGGTTACCGTCCCACCCCCAGGGGTCCGCAGGGAGGAAACGAGAGTGAGCGGTTGGTCGTGCTGTGCCATCATGGCCAAAAAACGCCCATTCCTATCACCCTGTTCAAAAGCCGTCTGTTTACCCTCGTAGGTGTCTAGTCGTGTGGCCTCGGTCAGGTGCAAGTGTAGTTCTCACTGAGCCGCAATCAGCAGATCAAAGTGAATGGGGGAGGGGTCATTACTGTAAGTAGCAGCATGGTCCGTCACTGACTGCTGGAGCAATTGGGTCTCACTCTTCTGCTTTTTCTTAATGCTAGCGATAGAGGAGATATATTGGCCCCTAGTGTACGCCTTAAATGTATCCCAAATAACGTCGGGGGAGGAGGACCCTGTGTTCTGTTCCCAAAACTCAGCCAACAGGGGCGGTATTTTATCAGAAAGATCTGGATGGGAAATCCAGTGTGCACCCAGCCGCCAAAGCGCCGCGCTCCGCGAGGCCGGAGAGCGGAACACTACCGTCAATGGGCTATGATCAGACAACCCTCTCTGTAGATAGGATGCCTCCAACACATCCGCTAACAGTGCGGGGTTGGAGAAGGCCAGGTCAATTCGCGATGCAGTCTTGTGAGAGGCTGAATAGGCCCTGGCGGCAGGGTGCTTCCACCTCCAGATGTCCACCAAACCCACCGACCGGGCCCAGGCCGACAGGTCCATACAATGATTTTTAGATGGAGCAGGTCGATCTAACTCTGGGGACATGGTGGCATTAAAATCGCCCATAACAAGTACCTTTCCCGGGCAAAAAGGTGCGATCTTCTCTAAAACAGCATACAATATTGCAGGTGAGAACGGGGGAGGGATATACAGGTTAATAACAATATACCTTTGAGACCAAAGCGAAAATACCACTATGACAAATTTCCCCTGAGGGTCTGTACATATCTCCTCAATCACACAGGGAAAACCTCTGTGAACGAGCACAGAGACACCCCTGGCATAAGAGGAGTACGTGGCATGGACCGCCCGCTGTATCCATGGCTTCTTTAAAGTCAGGATTTTGCTGCCCGTGAGGTGGGTCTCCTGAAGGAGAATGAGCTGGGGGGAGTGAGATTTTAAATATTGGAATAGGAGGGCTCTCTTAAATTTTGAGTTAAGACCCCTGACGTTCCATGAGAGAACAGTAAAGGAGTCAGGAACTTGATTAGCCATTAGGCATAAATTGATTCAATAAGTGAGGATATAGGGGAGGGCGCACCCAAAAGCAACCCAAGAGCAGCATAATCCATGATTTATTGCACCAGGTACCGTCAGCACTTAAACATACTACACACCAGTAACAAAAAAAAAAAAAAAGCAAATAAGAGAAAAAAAACAAAACTAGAACTAGAATGAAACAACCCAGGCACGAGGTGCCTTTCCTACTATATCCCATCCCCCTCTCGAAACAGGGGAGAGGGCCTGGGAATAGTTTGTACCCTAAACCAAAAATTGAAATTGCCGTTGAACCCCTAAACCTTGGGGCACAACACGTTTGGTGCCAGTCCAACCACCATGCAACTGGTCAAGCCACCCCAGCTCCTGTGTAACCGATAACAGTGGGCCAGGGTGGAGGGATGTGTATCACTACACAGCGAGAAGGACTAGGCAGTCTGAAAAGTGGTTGGAGTTCTTCCAGCTATTAGAATACCTCCACAAGAGTGGAGAGCACCAAGTCTATCTCTTCCCCCCCAAAAAAACACACCAAACTGTAAGGGTCAAGTGCAAGTCACATGTAGAAGTGCATTCGTGGTCACTCCGGTATGTGGCGGAGATGTGAAGGATAGATTAAGCAAGGATAGGTAAGATCCGTGCACCAAGTAGAAACAAAAGCCTTTAACGCAGTGTGGTCAGCCAGTCGTCTGCATCCGCAGGGTTGTCAAAAAAACAGGTTGCCCCTTCATGTTGGACCCGCAGGCGGCTGGGGTAAAGCATGTTGTATTTAATATTCTTATCTCTGAGTCGTCTGCGAACATCATTGAAGGATTTCCTCTTCCTCTGCAAGTCGGCCGAGAAGTCGGGGAAAAGAAGCACTGAGGAGTTGCCATATTTGAGATTGGGATTTTTACGGGCTTCAGAAAGGATCCTGTCCCTGTCCCTATAGTTGAGGAAGCGGACCAAAAACGGGCGGGGAAGATTTCCTGGGATGGCACGGCCAGCGGGCACCGGTGTGCTCTTTCAACCACGTAAGTTGGCGGGACATCCGTAAGGCCCAAGAGAGTTTTAAAGAACTCCTCCGCAAATTCAGCAGGACGATCCCCCTCTTCTCTCTCGGGTAGACCCAGGACCCTAATATTGTTGCGCCTCAACCTGTTTTCAGCATCATCGGATTTTGCTACAAGGGACTGTACTGTGCGCTGCAACTCAGCGATGGAGGTGGCATGAGTGGCCGTAAGATCCTCGGTGGCAGACACCCTGGTTTCAGTTTCGGTCATTCTCCTTCTTATTTTGTCGAGGTCATTCCGTATTAGGTTGCACTCCTCGGCAAGATGATCAATGCACACCAGCAGTGAGGTCTTACTCTGCTCGATCGCAGCCAGGATCGTGGCTGTACTGTCCGGTGATGGTGGAACCGACCCCCCCGCCATCTGAGACTCTCCAGGCCCCATTTCTAGACCCGCCAGCAGGGCCCGAAGCTGACCGAGCAGGATGGGATCCGTTTGCGGGGAGGTGGGCGGCTGCTGCCGGATCGGAGTGTCAGTCTTGCCTTTTTTAGCGTTCTCCTTTCCGTTTTTCTTGGAGGAGGGGGACATTAGGGAGATCACCACAGAGGTCAGCCAAATGCACCCGGATGTGTGGTCAATGGACAGCTTAATGCAATCCAATCAGGCCGCAGGCATCCAGTCTCTGGTCCCCACAAGGTATGCAGGCAAACAGCAGCCTCCCCCCACACAGCAGACACACAGGCAGGGCACAGTAGTAAAAATGTGGGGCTGGGAGTGCCAGTGTGGTAAAGTCACAGAGCAGCCAGTCAGAGATAGCAAACAGAGGCACCTGCTCCCAGGACAGCACTGTTCAGGCAGGCAGGACCAGGTGGCACTCAGAGCAGGGCCAGGGCTTCGGATGTGTGGCTGGGTGGATGCACAGGAGAGATCCAAGCTTCCGAAATCGGGCCAGACCGGCCGCGGTGCACTCGCGCGGGCAGCTGTTTTAGGAAACACTGGGGATGCACAGGCTTCGGTAGGCCGCGGCCGCCGCGGACGTCCCCGAGACTCAGCCCAACCTCCGGAGTGCTCCAGACAGATGGAGGGGTGGCAGGGGGGGCCAGATGGCAGTCCCTTACCTCCGAAACTGCCGGTTAGAAGTCCGCAATTCGGCCGGCAAGATGGCGGCGGCCGCGCGAGGCAGCAACATCAACACCCGGGCATCCACAGCAGGAATCCCCCCCAGACTGGCCACACAGGACACTGGAGGCCGAGCTGAGCAGGCAGGTAGAGTTTTTTGCGGCGGATTGGCGTTGGGGTGCACGGATGGTGACGGATGGCACTAAGGATTCCCGGAGCTCCTAGCAAAAGCGTCCGCTGCTGCTCACATCAGGACACGCCCCTCCTCCCTGGCTTTTTGAAGCAAAATGACTTTGTCGCTATAATTGAAAAACTTAAAGAGTAGGGATCTAGGGCGCCCCCCTGACTGCGGGGGTTTAGAAGGGACTCTATGGGCTCTTTCAAAAGAAAAGAAAGGTGAAAATGTAGCGGTGTTAAAGATCTCTCTAAGCCTCCCCTCCATAAAAGCTATAGCGTTAGAGCCCTCACACCGTTCAGAAAGGCCGACCACTCGAACATTGCTCCTACGGAGCCTGTTCTCCATTTCATCTAACTTGGCAGTTTGTTTTTTCCTGTAGTCCGCTGACTTCGTTCTCCATCGGGTGTAAGATATCCTCAAGAGTGTTTACTCGCTCTTCCAAGGTAGTGACCCGTTCAACAGTTTTACTCACATCCTGGTGTATTAAAGAAAGTTCATCCTTCAAACACTTTAGTTGATTGTCAAAGCTAGCCATAAATACTTTACAATCATTAACAACGCACAGAACATCCTTCAATGTGGGTTCATCTGATAACTCAGAGCTTAGTTTAATAAGAGGTTCAGGTGACGCCGATGCAGCAAATGCAGATATGGGCTCGCGCTTCTCACCCCAAGGCCTTTAGTAATGAGGGTTTTAGGCCCGGTTGAGTTAGCTGGGTTGGATGACCTAGAAGCTGCCATTCCCAGACTTCTCCTGTCTGCTGATGAACTTGACAGGCCCTTGGATTGGGCAGCTGAAGGTGATGGCCCCCCTTAATAGATGGGTCAAGTGTAGACTGTGAGGAGTGGGCAAAGCGTTATAGTTTCGCTGCGGAGGCCTGACTGCCTTTCTCTTTATCCTTGGCTGACCTTGTAATAGGGGCGCCCTCTTACTTATGGTGAACATGTTAGAAGAAGGAAAAAAAAAAGAAAAAAAAAAGAAAAACACTGTTGGGCTTGTACGAGATCAGCGGACAATACAAACAGGCAGTTTATAGCGGGTCTTCAGATACAAGAGAGCACGCGATCTCGCAATTATGTCAGATGTATCAGTTAACATCAGCAATTATCAGCAGCAGATGTGGCGAATAGTTGCTTGCATGATGCGGGGGAAAAAAAAGAAGAAAGAGAATTCTTGCTATACCTAGTCACGTCCTTAACAGGCTTCACACTTTGTCTTTACCATGCTTCAATTCCATTGTTTAGCAAAAGACTTTCTATTAACTTATTAAGGGCTCATCCCAGCTGAGCACAGCTCCAATATTAAGGTGGACAAAAGTCCTTTTCCTTTTTTCTCTTTCTTTTCTCCCTTACCCTTGAAGTTCCAGCAGACAAAAATGTAACAGGCAGCTCAAGAGGATGATTAGCAGTTTGCCACTCGTCTGGGTAAGGAACTATATGGTGAAGTATATGGTAAAGTGGGATACCAACCAAAAAGTCACTCCATGCAGTCTGATATACATCTGGCAAAAACAGTGAGGGTAAACAAACATTACCTTTACCCTGGCTGGTGGTCTGGTCATCCGTGCGCAGAGACCGCACTAACGGCATCCATGATCCATACGCTGGAATTCTGTCCCCGCTGCTGCGAGCAGCCGCCGGCTGATGCGGTGAAGGAGCTCACTCTCGTGAGAGGCCAGAGGTTACAAAGACTCGCAGGACCTGCGGGTCACACTCATACCTCGAGCGGCTCCGTGTTCTCCTGCCTCCGCTCAGTGAAACGGACACCTGCAGCCGCGCCGAGTCAGCGATGTTCCGGAACTCTCCAGGCGCCAGCCAGCATAGCAAAGCGCCGAGCGCAGACCGGACAGGATTTCCACAGCTCTCGCGGGTCTCGCTTCGTCCAGGTAGGCAATGGACGGTGGCAGCGCTAAGCGGCAAACCGGCGCTTGCTAGTAATGGGGAGCTAAGGACACGCACCTAGTCACAGTGCAGGAGCATGGTAGGGGAGGGGAGGTGGACGCCATCACATACTCACACCAACACTCTCACACCCTCCTGCATCCGGTCATGCCCCCCTTACACTACACTGTTCCACATACTCAACATTAGTTGCCATTTATATTAAGGTATAATTGTTGTCAGCCGGGTGCGTTGTGAACAGCTGTCCCACACTTTTTTGCAATAGCAATATATGCAAAATCCACTAGACGGCAGCATTATTCCAAATTCAGGAGCTCTTTTAGCCCTTGCCGATTAGAATTACACTCTGAGCAAATAAATACACAACATATCTTGTGATTGGGATGTTTCCTGACGACATTATACGACGACACGTACGTCAAGGCTGGTTTCCGGTCACGGGTTCTCCTCCAGTTCCGGCATCCAGGCAGTGGAACGCATGTCACTGCAGCGCAAGCGATGGCTGTTCTCAATCCCCTGGCATATATATGCGGCTTTCATCTAGTGCCGAGGCTAGGCACCATCCATAGTAAGAGGCCATTTGGGGTGTTTGTTTTTAATCAGTGTTTTTTAATAAACGATATAATGCTATGGCCGTGCCTTCTTTCATATTTTTTCTCTGACTAAACATGAGGCAGAGTGTCCCCCAGGCTTAACACATTGATTCCTTCAGCAGACTGTCTTCCCAGCTATCTCACCGATTCGTTCAGCATTACAATCAGCCAAGCTTTACCTGACCTGGCTTTAGTTAAAGGGGTCACAGTCAGTTGGTAAGTAGGCTACTTACCTTACTCACCTGGTGTGTGTTTTCCACAAGATCGTTTCCCATGGTGATGGGTTAAAGATTTAACCACCTTATACTCTCTATGAACTTTCATTGTGCTATACTCATCCAGACTGTTGTTTGCAATTGCACTTATGTTCACTTTAGTGTTTATATGCACTATATAATTGTTTATTTAAATGGTTACTCATGTTGTACACTTCATAATATATTTTATATATCTCACTATATCCACAGAGCGCTTGGATCAGATCTGTCTTAGGATATTTTCTGATATTCTCTTTATATCTGAATGATACCTGTAGCTGCGGGCATCATAAGGATATCACCACTCAAAAAGGACAACGTCATATGACGTCGGGTGGGAAGTGGTTAAATAAGGCACATATAATAATGTGCCTCAGTCCCTATTCATGTAAGAAGAAGAAAAGGTTTGGAAATTTGAATGGGGTGCGTAACCAACAGATTATCTCTCTCCTCCTATTGTCAGCACAGCTTCCAATACTCCTTCCAGGATCAATTGGATTAGTGTGATGGATGGATGAGTGTGAGCATGAGTTATTCACTGTAGCTCACGTATGCTAGGGCGCCCTCTGAAGACGTGAGCCAATCACGAAATGTGTCAGGGCGTGGCTATACGATGAGTTTGTCATCCACACACAGTGTTTGTACTGAACACGGCACTTGTCAGCTGGAGCTGAGCTGACAAGCTACCTAGCATACGTGAGCTACAGTGTGAACTTCTGATGTGTTGTCTTTTAAACTTTTAACATTGTAAGCATTTTCATTGGTGTGGGGTCTGTTCTTAATAAAAATACAGTATCACACTATGCTCTGTCCCTCTGCTTGCTTTTCATGAATAACTCATGCTCACACTCATCCATCCATCACACTAATCCAATTGATCCTGGAAGGAGTATTAGAAGCCGTGCTGACAATAGGAGGAGAGAGATAATCTGGGCTGAAAAGGAGATCTGAAAAGGCAATCCATCCAAAAGGATCCCAGCTGAATTAAGGAGTTCTTAAGGCTTATCACACCAAGGGCATCTGGTGAGTAGAACTCCTAAGGGAGATCTTATGTGAAGATTTTTTGGATACTTCAAGAACATACCAGCATTAATGAACTACAATCATTTAAGAGACTACCCGCAAAAATTAGATTTTGAAGGGACATTTATTCCATTTAATTTTATTTCATTTGATTTCATTTCATTCACCACTAATTAGTGGGGTTATGTGTATGGTTCCCATGACTTTATGATACTTTTTATTGATGCAGATCACACAGAGTTCCATTCAGTGTGATTATTAATCAATTATAGCAGATGGGTAATTATAGGTTCACTAGAATCTGTTACTTATAGCGCTGTTAGTGTTTCTTTTTAGAGACATATTTTTTTGGGAGACTGAGGGATCTTTAATGCTGCCATCAACACCATCTGGATTGACCAGCTTTACTTTGTGCTACCAGCCCAAAAAGCTTCATTGCTAACACTACCATCTCGCAAATACACCTTTCTCAAGGACGCTCAGTTTGGCCTCCTTGTGTTGGCAGCACTTCATCCTAGATCCTTTACCCTCAAGGGTTATTTATTTAGTCGTCCAGCAGCCCGGACCCCTATTTGAGCTTTACTATAAGAAATGTATTCTCTTAGGGCCCTTTCACACGGTGCGGACCGTTTATCGGTCCGCTCCGTCTGTGTCCGTCGGCTCAGCGGGGGGTCCCGCTCAGCTGTCGGCGGACAGGGCGGTCCCCGCACACTGTGCAGGGACCGCCCTGTCTCTCCTCCGCTATCCCCTATGGGGAATCGGATGGAAACGGACCGTCTGTCCGTTTGCATCCGATCCACCGGACGGAAGAAAAATAGGGTTTTCTTCCGTCCGCAAAACGGATCCAGACGGACGCGGATCGTAGGCGGACGTTAGCGGATGTATCATCCGCTAACGGATCCGCTCCCATAGGGCCCCATTCTAAGTCCGTTTACAGACTTAGAAAAAGCGGACCGTTTGTCCGCACGTGTAAAAGGGCCCTAAAGCTCTACACCCATCATTGGACTACACAGACGTTTTAATACTCTCTCAAACTATTCAAAAGACTCCGTGAAGAAGCGCTATAAGACGCGCGAAACCGGTCGAGTATCCACATCGCAAGATCCATCTTGCAGACTTTTTCATGTCTGCACCTCCTCCGTCTATACAGGATACTTATACTATCAATGTTATTTTTTATCGATTATTTTAATTGATTTCTTTAATTTAATTAAAAAAAATTATTGTATTATTTAATTTAATTATTATGGCTATACAATTTCCCTGTATTACTCTGGAGGTACCCTGCAATGTGTAATTAGTTTGCCAGACTGTTCCTATGGAACGTCTAATTTTTAATGTTTAATTACACCCTTGTGTCTAAATCAATTTATTTTTTAGAGAAATTTCCTCTGTACGACTACATCCTTTACAACATATAGTGCCTGAAAAGTCCAATAACTTGCCCCTAGTTAATTTTTCTCTCATACTTAATAGGACGTGGCACCCACTATGCTATCCAGTATCCACATGCTCACTACATGTGAGGATACTGCTCCCTTTCCTTCTCCCCTTTCTTCTCATTAATCAATTATAGTAGATGGGTAATTATAGGTTCACTAGAATCTGTTACTTATAGCGCTGTTAGTGTTTCTTTTTAGAGACATATTTTTTTCATTTATCATTCAGATATCTTTTAAAGCCGGTGATTCCCTGCACGCAAGATCATACATAGTTCAGCCACTTGATCGCTCTTACAGGCAGCGGGAGGGGACATCCCCCCTCCTGTGCTTCTCCCGGCTTGCCCGTACGATCGGCAATAGGTAGAAGGAATCGGTCTATGCCGGAAGTTTACCATAGAGAATCCGGTGGGCCAGATGGCCAGACGTCTTTTTTCAGGCTCCCCAGCCTAGAGGCGAGAGGTGGAGACTTATTGACCCCAGATCTCGCTGAAAAGAGGACCTGTAACACACTATTCCTATTACAAGAAATGTTTACATTCCTTGTAATAGGAATAAAAGTGTTAAAAAAAACTAAACTACATTCAAACCACACATGTGAGGTATCGCTGCAAATGTTAAAAGAGAGCAATAATTCTAGAGCTAGACCTCCTCTAACTCTTTGCTTTCAATGGGTATTTTTAAGTATCGAAGTATCGACATGTTGGGAATCTACTACGTAACATTAACTTTAGTTTTTTGCGCACCACACACCCGGCATTACAGCAGGAGGGAGCGTTGAGTAAATGTCGGAAGAAAAGAAGAGGGAAGAAGGTGACGAGGAAGACCGGGCTGGCTGCCGCTAGTAAAAGAGCTTCAAAGAAGATAGTCACGACCAGCCACAAAGAATGCACCGGAGAGCGGGAGAAAAACCGGGGAGTGCGGAGAGCAGAAGAAGAGAGCGGAGAAGACAGAAGAAGAGAGCGGAGAAGACGAAAGAAGATCCCCAGAGAGCGGAGAAGTCGGAAGATGACCCCTGGAGCTGACTAATAAATGATTTTAAAAACCTGTGTAGTGTGTTTATTTTTTGATGCTTTTCCTCCAGGTGAATGGATAGGGGTATGATATACCCCATACTCATTCACCTAGGGTGGGAGGGTCGGGGTCTGGGGGCCCCCTTATTAAAGGGGGGTTCCAGATTCCGATAAGCCCCCCGCCCACAGACCCTGACAACCAACGGCCAGGGTTGTCGGGAAGGGGCCCTTGTGCTCATCAACATGGGGGCAAGGTGCCTGGTGCAGCTCAGGAGGGGGTGCTCGCTCATCTCCACCCCCTTTCCTGACTGGCCGGGTGCTCGGATAAGGGTCTGGTATAGATTGGGGGGGGGGGTGGGGGGGGGAACCCCACGCCGTTTTTTCGGCGTGGGGGGTTCCGCTTAAAATCCATACCAGACCAAAGGGCCCGGTATACTCATGAAGGGGGAACCCATGCCGGTTTTTTCCCCCAAAAAAAAATTGGTGTGGAGTTCCCCTTCATGCACAAGTCATGTACAAGTCGCATGCCAAAGTCGGATCTGTTAATACGGAATCCGACTTTGATCCGACTTCAGAAAAAAAGTAATGCAGGAACTTTGAAGTCGGCACAAATTAAAGTCGTGCCAGTATGAATGGTAGTCATTAAAAATCATGAAGAATGACTTGTCATACGATTTTGCCGTTGTTTAAGTGTGAAAGGGGACCAAGTCTAACTTGAATTTTCCCAAGACGTCTTTCAGGACAGCACCTTGAGAGGATAACAGAGACTTACCCCCTTAGGACGGGACAACAGCCTGTAGGACCTTTCTGCCAAATGCCTGGTCACTGGCAGATGTGAGGTCCAGTCTGTAATGCCGCACAAATGTGCGGAAGCTTGACCACGTTGCCTCTCTGCAAATTTGTTCAGGGGTGGCACCAGCTCTTTCTGCCCATGTGGCCACAAGTACACGCGTTGAATGTGCACAGATTCCTACTGGTGGCACCAAACCTGCGTGAGAGTAGGCTTCCAGAATGGATAACTTTAACTATCTAGCCAGGGTAACTTTTGAAGCTTTGCAACCTTTTTTGTTGCCTCCAAAAAGAACAAATAAAGACTGTGCGTCTATTGTTATTTTTAGGTAGCATAACAAAGTCCTTCTTACATCTAACATATGAAAAAAAGTTTATTTTCCCCTGAGGGGTCTGCACAGAAAGTAGGTAGCACAATATCCTTGGAACGATTAATTAGCTCACTGATCCTGCGCGCTGAAGTGAGAGGGACCAGGAACAGAGTTCTAAGGTGAGATCTCTGAGAGATGCGTACTCTAAAGGTTCGAATGGCTTTCCTGCCAGGGATTGCAGAACCACCAAGAGATTCCATTTCGGGAAACTTCTAATCTGAGCCGGTCTAGACCTTGTAAGGGCTTTGAAGAACCTAACTACTAGTGGTTCGGAGGCCACGGATCTTTCTAGAAACACTGTTAGTGCAGCCACCTTTAGCTTTAAAGTACTGATTGCCAGAACCTTATCTGCGCCCTCTTGTAAGAACTCCAAAATGGAACTAAGGTTGCCCGGATTTTGAGCAGATAATTCACACCAAGAGTTATAAACCTTCCATACCTTGGTGTATATGGCCCTTGTTACTTTCTTCCTGCTTTCCAGCAGTGTTGAAACTAAACGGTCTGAAAAACATTTCCTCTTTAAGAGTTGCCTTTCATATACCAGACAGAGAGAGAGACTGGACACATCTGGATGATTTATGGGACCCTGTATAAATAGATCCTGCCTGAGAGGTAGATGCCAACATGGTTTGGTCACCATTCCCAGGACAGTTGAGAACCAAGCTCTCTTGGGCCAGAATGGGATGATCAAGATGACCGGTACGTTTTCCCTTTTAATTTTCCTTAGCACTAAAGGGATTAACTGGAACGGGGGGGGGGGGGGGGGGGGGCGCAAAGCAAAGGCGAAACCTCCAGGGATGCGCCAGAGCGCATTCCTAGAGACCCGTCTAGTCCGTTTAGGGAAAATAATTGAGGTACTTGTGCATTTTCCCTTGAGGCAAACAGGTCTATCTCTGGTTGACCCCACCTGTTGGAAATGGATGCCTTCTTAAGTAATCCGCCACACGGTTTAGGAACCCCTTTAAGTGTATTGCTGACAGGAACCGTAAATTCTTTCCAGGATTTCTGCTTCAATAAGTTTGAGGATCTTTGTCACTTCTTTCAATCCCCTGGATGAAATCTTTTTCTAAGTGGGCTCCCCATTCCCACGCACTGGCATACCTGGTCAGTCTCCTTTCTACTGGAAAGGACCACTCTAGACCCCTTAAAAGGACCTCCTGATCTTTCCACCAATAAAGTGACCTCTTCACTCAAGATGGGATTTTTATCTGAGTGTCCAGGGATCTGAGACTGTGATCCCATGACCTCAGGAGAAAGGTTTGAAGGCATCTGAAATGGAATGACATTGAATGGACGGCATAATTGAAGTCAGTACTCCTAGTGACGACATTACTTGCCTTATTGTTATAGGCTGGTTGGACTGTAGCTTCGACACAGCGTCCTGTACCTTGTCCTTTTTTTCCTGGGGGAGAAACATTTTTTGGTTTACTGAATTGACTTGGTAACCCAAAAAACAGATCTCCTGAGATGGAACTAGGAGGACTTTTGTAGATTCAAAATCCAACCCAAAGATTCCAGGTGGCTTTGTGCCTTGGACAGCTTGTCAAGCAACCTTTCTCTTGAGGGGGCGAAGAATAACAGGTCGTCTAGATAGGGTATAACTGCAATTCCCTGTAGACGAAGCGGGGCTAGTGCTTCCGCCATCACCTTGGTAAAAATCCAAGGTGAGAATGACAGCCCGAATGGTAGGGCCCTGAATTGTAGATGATGCACTACTCCCTCCATCCTAACTGCCAAACCTCTGGGACTGAGGTGAAATTGAGATGTGCAGATATGCGTCCCTTAAATCTATCAATGCCATATAACACTCTGGCGTCAATAGATTTTAGACCGAAAAATATTAAGTCCATCTGACCCGGTGACCTGCTGTGCCATGCCAAAATGGTGGCGGTGCGCTAGCGACCGCCGTTCCTAGGACACCAGGCTGAGTGTTTTCAGCTCTCTCCAAGCACTAAGGGGAAAAAGAAGCCCGAATACTACCGCTGCCATATTGTTTAGAACGGGAGCACAGACGGAGGAGAAAAAGTAGGAGGGAAGCCAGTCTCCCAGGAACACCCGAGAGTTACGAACTCCTCCCACCGAAGATGTTCCCTCCAGGCTGGAGGAAACACAAACTGAGGTATGCTAGAGAGATACCTCCCTTTAAAGATCTGGAGAAAGAAGGTGTTTCCTATGGCTGGTGGGAGGAGTCTATCTCTCAAGGTGTTTTCCTGAAAGACATCTTGGGAAAAAGAACGTTTTTAATGAAGGATGTTTACTCTTCTTTTTTACCAGCAACAGAGTAGATTTTCCTTTGGTAATCTTTTGGATGTATTTATCAAAGTCATCTCCAAAGAGGCGTTCTCCCTTAAAGGGGAACGCTGCCAAGTATCTTTTGCAAGAAACCTCGGCTTCCCAATGTTTTAACCAAAGGGTCCTGTGCATGTGTACCTGCAGGAGATTCAAGCGGAATGCTTGCTGAACAAAGTCCATGATCGCATCAATCACAAAACACAAGGCCTTAGAAAGGTCCTTATTAACGTCAATCTCCTCTGTAGGGAGAAGGTTAACCATCTGCTTCATCTGTTCCTTGAGGAACTGACATACACCAATCGCTGCAACTGCAGGTTGTACTACAGCATCAGCCATAAAGGAGGAGGCTTTCAATAAAGATTGCAGCTTCTTATCAGTTGGATCCTTAAAGCCCTGAGCATTATCTATAGGACAGGTCAGGCTTTTGTTTTCACAAGAAATAGCTGCATCTATAGCAGGTACCCCCCATTTCTTAGTGAAACCTTCTTCCATAGGATAAAGGAAGGAAAACTGTTTATCTGGGTGAATCCAGTCATCATACATCAGTTTATCCAGCACGGGATGAACTGGAAAGGAGCACACAGCCTGTGGGAATTTCCGGGATCCCAAAGAAGAAGCAGACGATATAGAAGCTTCAACAGGAGGCAATTTGTAAGTTGCACGCACCATCTCTGCATAATATTGCACCTGCATCTTTAGCGACTGAGAGGTAGCAGGAATCCTCTCATCCTCTAAATCCTTAGACTGCACATGATCCTCATTTCCAGAAAGGGATTTTTCACCCTCAGAATGCTCATCTGATGAGAGAGCCAGAGCAGATGAGGGGGATATATCCCTTTTTCTGCCATCTTTCAAGGAGGTTGCGATTTTAGTAGCAATCCTTCCTTCTAAGCCATCCAAAGCAACTTTTAACACGTCCTCAGTGACATATACAGGAGCTGCCAAGCTGCAAAACGACACAAGGGCACATGATCATTCCGTGAGGCTGCTACCAGACTGACAGGGGGATGGTAAACTGCAGGCAAACTCAGAATCCTTAGCCATAAGCGGGGATTTCCTTGTTCCTCTTTTACTAGCCCTTGTACCTCTTCTGGGGGACATAGTACTTACTGCAAAGGTACTATCCACAAAATGCAATCACTGTTGTGCTATAGTCCTAAAATAAACAAATATCAGCTCACTGCACAACCTGATACTGAGTAGGAGTCTTAGGTTTGCCAGGTTCAATCCACAGGGATGCTTACAGCCCACAGCTCTGTGTCCATGCCGCTTTACAGAAGGCTTCTGGCGTGCTGGGCTTTAAATCAGCCTCTTGGCGCCTGCACACAGGTGCGCGATGCCTGCGCATAGGCACGAGCAACCATGCCCCTCCCCATCCATTTTAATTGGGTTTACCAGTGTCCAATCACCTGTGGGGACTACATAACCATTAAGTAATTAAAGGCTCTGTGTCCCGTGATGTAAGAGCAAGAAATATACATTGGGTTAATTGACCTACCAAATGACGGCAAAGTGGTGTACTTTATGGGACAATGTCACATGAAGGCGCACAGTTTAGCTGCGTGGCGATCGCTGGCGCACCATGTTCCTGGTACACGGCACAGGCACCACTCTTTGCCCATGTAATGAGCTCTGTCCAATCACAGTTGATCACATGTAAACAGGGAAGTGCCGTTTATCGGCTCTCCTCGCCTCACACTGACAGAGCATAAGGTGAGGAGAGCCAATCAATGGCATCTCCTCACAGGGGAGTGCACTGATCACAATGCAGCCAAAGCAATGTCCATTAGTGATGCCACTGTGTGCCCATTAGTGATGCCAATTTGTGCCAACAGTGACACCAGTCTGTGCCCATCAGTGACACCAGTCAGTGCTGCCTTTAAGTGCCACCCATTAGTGCTGCATATCAGTGCCCATCAGTGCAGCATATTAGTGACTCCCGATCAGTGCAACCTCATCAGCGCACATCAGTGAAGGAGAAAAATATAAAAAAAAACAGCAGTGATTAAATACCCCCAAAAGAAAGCGCTATTTGTGTGAAGAAAATTATAAAACATGTATTTGGGTACAGTATTGAATGACCACGCAATCGTTCTTCAAAATGCAACCTAGGCAGGAAGGGGGAGAAAGTGTCCTGTATTGAAGTGGTTAAATTAATATAAATTTATTGTTGGACATTATTGGCACCTTTAGAAAAAATATATTCTTTTAAATTATATGTATGTCTGCACACTGGTCCGTTTGGCTTCCATTTTTGGTCAGTTAAAAAAACCGCCCAAAAAATGCATCTTCCATTTCCAGTTCATGCATTGAAAACGCAGCAGAAACATATCATTAAAACGCATCCGTGTTAAAGCGGAGTTCCACCCAAAAATGGAACTTCCACTTTAAATGTAGTTGACCCCCTGACATGCCACGTTTGGTACGTAATTTTTTTTGTGGGGGGGGGGGGGGGTATACCCTCTTTTTAGAGGCATCCAGCTCCCATTTCCTCCTGGGGCTCTGCCGCACTGGAAGGAAGTTCACCTCTCCCCCCCTCCTTGCAATCTTCTGGGACATGTCACAGGTCCCAAAAGATTGCCTGGCAAATCACAGCGCAGCTTGCGCATTCGCAGTGCATGCCCGGCTTTGAAGCCACAGCAGGGTGCCTACAGGGTGAAGCCACGGTAGTGATGCCAGCGCCGTGGAGAGGAGCGGGCTTCGTACGCCCGCATCACTGGACCGTAGGACAGGTGAGTGTCCGATTATTAAAAGTCAGCAGCTACACTTTTTGTAGCTGCTGACTTAAAAAAAAAAATTTGGGCCGAACTCTGCTTTAAGTTTTTGATGCAGCTTTTGAGTGACATGACCTATGAAAAAGAAACCATAAGCACAGTAAAATCATCCCAAATACGTGGTAAAATAGTATGCGTTTTCAGTGCCATTATCGGCACCTTTATCTCTTATCAGCCGACTGCCGATAACACAATTTTCGGACAAAATGTTTCAGCAGCTGAAATTTCGGTGAATCTCTAATAGAAGGGATTAAGATAAAAAAAAAAAAAACTTCTGCCTTTACAACCCCCAGGACTCTTCCTAGAGCTGGCCTTCTGGGCAAACAGTGTTCGGGGAGAAGGGCCTAAGTCAGAAGGTAATCAAGAACCCGGTGGTCAGTCTGATAGAGCTCCAGCATTTCTCTGTGGAGAAAGGAGAACCTTCCAGAAAAACAACCATCTCTGCAGCACTCCACCAATCAGTCAGGCCTGTATGGTCGTTCCTCAGTAAAAGGCACATGACAGCCCATTTGGGGTTTGCCAAACAGCACCTGAAGGACTCTCAGACCATGAGAAACAACATTCTCTGGTCTGATGAAACAAAGATTGAACTCTTTGGCCTGAACGGGAAGCGTCATGTCTGGAGGAAACCAGGCCCATGCTCATCACCTGGCCAATACCATCCACTGAAGCACGGTGATGGCAGCATCATGTTGTGGGGAGATTTTTCAGCGGCAGGAAATGGGAGACTAGCCAGGATTGAGGGAAAGATGAATGCATCACCGTACAAAGTCATCATTGATAAGAAAACCGAAAAAAAAAAAAGATGCGCAAATAACATAAATATTGACCACACAGTGGACAATCATTAGTGTATAGAGTCATGTGAAAAGTCTCCAATGTGAAAGGATAGAACAATCTGTGCAGGAAATATTAGTCCTCCAACATACAAATGAGTCTCTATAACAGAAAATGTCCTAGTGATGAAAGTGATTCAAAGAGTGATCTTCTAGCTGAAGATATATTACTCCTCAATAGGAAACCATAACATCAAAACACCACGAAAAGATGACCGAATAGGAAAGAAGATCCTCCACCTTTACATGATTAGCAGTCTTTTACTAGATGGGAAGATACCAATTAGAGATCTTCTGTGGGCATATGGCTATAAACCCAGCCTAAAGGTTCGTCTGGCAAGACATCTTCACCCAAATTCTCTGCAATCCTCTACCGCTCAGGAAAGAGTAGGACAGAACCAAGCGCAATAAAAGAAAAAAGGGCGAACATAGCGTAATCCAGTATAAATTTAATAAAAAATAAAGAATAAAAACACACTCACATTTGAGTAGATATAAAATTGCATGTAAAAAGTTCTGTAGCTGGCCGGCTAACACAGCCTGTTCACTCCGGGGTACTGTGTAATGCAGTGACGTCAGCACGCCTCCTCACCCATGATAAGATAAGATACCTTGAGAAGAACCTGCTCCAGAGCACTATGGAACTCAGACTGAGGCAAAGGTTCACCTTTCAACAGAACAATGACCTCAAGCACACAGCCAAGATAACAAAGAAGTGGCTATGGGACAACTCTGTAAATATCCTTAAGTGGCCAGAGCCCAGACTTAAACCCGATAGAACATCTCTGAAAATGGCTGTGCATCGACACTCTCCGTCCAACCTGATAGGGCTTCAGCTGTACTGCAAAGAAGAGTGGCCAAAAAATAGGTGTACCAAGCTTGTAACATCATACTCAAAAACACTTAAGACTGTAATTGATGCCAAAGGTGCTTCAACAAAGTATTTATTTTTAATAAATTTGCAAAGATTTCAAAACAGACTTCTTTCATGTTGTCATTTTAGGGTATTGTTTGTAGGTTTTTGAGGAAAATAATGAATTCAATCAATTTTGAAATAAAGCTGTAACATGACAAAATGTGGAAAAAGGGAAACGCTGTGAAAACTTTTCGGAAGCACTGGGGATGAGAAATCTTCTTCAGTCTTCTTTAGCACCGACTTCAAGACCCTACCAATCTACTCTGTTACTTCGGCTTCTAAAGCAGATAGATTCACTTCCGATGGAGTAGTGATGGAGAAGGAATCTGGCGCTTTTAAGCTCTGGAAAGGGGTGGCTTAAATAAGGCTGTTAACTGTCCAAGACTGTCTGACATATTTGTGGAGAAATGTGCATTGGTCAGATGGGTCGCTCGTTATGTTGCCTGTGAGAACTAGAATCGGACCAATGTTAAAATAGGGCCCCCACTGCAGTTTAAGAGAAACAGTCACGCTGAGTGGTTCCAGTTTGTTGTAAACCTTTGGCAGAGCGAGAGCTTGGGTGAGCTTGTTCTATACTTACCTTGCACCTGGTTTCCACGATTGCCATCAGTAAGCGTATTCCCTTGAGGGGTACACCTGGAGTAGGATGCAGAAATGGAGAAAGCATGTCCGTAGGATACACAGTGACCCAGGGATCAACCATCTTGTATCAAAAGGGTGGAAAGACCTTTTAAGGGCTCTGAGTGAAAGTGTCTATCATTGCTAAGAGAGAATTCCTTGTGGGTTACTCACAAAATGGAATTGGAATGAGTGGGTATTAGTGTGTCCAGACACGACAACCCAAGATAACCCTGAAAGAGCAGGCAGCCAGGAGACAAGCAAAAGTGCTTCTTGTGCTCCTAGCGGAAATGTCAGGCACAACGTGCATCAGCCAGAGGGCATAGAACAACTGTGTCACTGTTTAGTGGGGAGAAAAAAAGTCAAATTTGAAAAGGTAACGGTTATAATAATGTTACCTACCTCCAACCAGGTAGAGCCATTTAGAAAGAGGGATAACGCAGTAAGTGATTAGCAAACTACATGTAAGAAAACATTCACAATACAGGTAAACCCTGTCTTACATTATCCACGCTGCAGGTTCCTGGAGGGGACCAAACTTCCCTGGTCATGGTGAGCATACTCCCAAAGGCGTCTTCTTGGCCTAGGTGCCATAGGAATGGACCATGTCCCTGGACCTATAAAGCACCCTGCATCCAACTACACTTGTTGCACTTCATACCAAGGTAAGCGCTAAACACAAGATCCAGTGCCTGAAGCAAAGATTTGTTTTCATTATGCACATGGAGGGTAACTGATAAAGAAACTGCTAGTCTGCTGTTCGATTGTTATGGAAGGGTCAGTCGAAGTGGTAAAGAAAAATAAAGAACTGTTTAGAAAATGAATCCATTGGAGAAGATGTCCATCACCTAAGGACACTACAGAAGATAAAAAAAAATGGAATCACACAGAGTGGGTGAGGTATATGAGAGTAAATGGGAAAAGTTCCAAGTTAAGCTTTTGCCAGAAATTAGTCACTTGAAGATAGTGGCAAATAATCAATGGTCTACTACTTTCTGTCCTGTACAATCAAAGTAGGCATATTTATTTTTGTCTTTTCATGTTGGAAATGGTCCCTAACTTCCTGTATGGTAAAGGTTGTCAACAGGACAAAGTCCTGAATAGTCAGTGGTATTAACCCAACAGGGATTCTTTTCTAATCCTTGCCACTCTATTCAAAGTTAGGAAACAAACTGTGTGGACATGCACTTAAAGGGGTTGTAAAGGTTCGTCTTTTATTCTCTAAATTGGTTCCTTTAAGCTAGTGCATTGTTGGTTCACTGACCTTTTCCTTTGATTTCCCTTCTAAATGCTTTTTTTCTTTGTTCGAATTTCTCACTTCCTGTTCCTCCTCAGTAAGCTTTCCACCATCATCCGAGCGGTGGAAAGTCATTTAGAACAGCTTACTGAACACCTTACTGAGGAGGAACAGGAAGTGAGAAATTCAGACAAAGAAAAAGAAAAAAAAAATTTGGAAGGGAAATCGAAGCAAAAGGTAAGTGAACCAACAACGCACTAGCTTAAAGTAACCTATTTAGAAAAAAAAACAAAAACCTTTACAACCCCTTTAAGATGTTTCAACTTTGGAACTATAATGGTCAGATAGAAAGCTTTAGTATTATTTCCACACTCTGAAAATATGTAAAAATATAAAAGTTTAAATTCCAGCTGGTAGATATGGCACTCAATAGAACTAGAATATATTTATTAACAGACAATTCAAACCAAAACCATTCAGTGTTGGGTAGTAGCAGCTTTTTACACCGGACCTTAGTTTGTCAAAATTTACAAAAAAAAGTGACAGACATGCAAGATTGAGCCTTATGAATGACAATCTTTCTCAGAAGGCAGTCTGAATAACCCAACCCGGAAGCAAGAACACTCAATCTTCCAGTCTCAAACGGTTTTATTTTCAAATTATTTTCTTGGGGCGAAAAATGGCTTTTGTGGCAAATTAATTTTTTATTTTTAAGCACCAAAAAGTAAAGTAAATACTTGGATAAGACATGTGTTTTTGTAAAGGACCCTTGCTGTATTGCATTCAGTAAAATTTAAGAGTATCTAGTATAGCTCAATTACCTGAAGTGCTGTGGATATTCTCAGAGGCACTGTAGGGCCAGGCACCAGGTGAAGGCAGCGAGGTGTTGAGGGAAGAATTGGACCCTTAAAAAAAAAAAAAAAAATCCATGAAACCCGAATGCTCTTTTGTTACTAGTGAGGTAATCTGTAACATTACTGAACTCAATACCACTGTACTGTTATTTAAAAAAAAAAAAAAAGAAACACTGGATTGTATTTTGTTTGCTAAAATTACAGAAAGTTTGTTGTGGTTGTAAAATGTTTAAAATAATTATTCCTAAATTGTTCATAAATTTAGCCTAAAAAGTATTCTGCTACATTTCTTTGGTAACAATAACCCAAATCAGTGTATATTATTTAGTCTGTCGCAAAGTTATAGAGTACCCAAACTATGGTACTTTATACAGTTGTGCTCAAAAGTTTGCATAACCTGTCGGAAATTGTGAAATTTTGGCATTATTACTGAAAATATGACCGATCATGGAAAAAATAAAGGATAGCAAATCACATGAAACCATTTATTATCACATAGTTTTAGTTTACATACCCTGGAATGTTTGGCCTTGGTACAGACAGAAGGTGGTATAAATAGTCAATGAGTTTGTTAGCCCTCACATTGATGCACTAAGCAGGCTAGACTCTGAGCCATTAGGTAGAAAAGAACAGTCAAAAGACCTGAATAACATTTTAATGAAACTTTACAAAAATGAAAAGGATATAAAAAGATATCCAAAGCCTTGAATATGGCAGTCAGTACTGTTCAATCACTTAAGAAGTGGAAAATGTGGCAATCTCTTGATACCAAACCAAGGTCAGGTAGATTAAGAAAGATTTCAGCTGCAACTGCCACAAGAACTGTTTGGGATACAAAGAAAAACACACAGATAACCTCAGGAGAAATGCAGGCTGCTCTGGAAAAAGATGATCGGAACCCTCCCCCCCTCCGGTGTCACATTTGACACCTTTCAGGGGGGAGGGGGGTGCAGATACCTGTCTAAAGACAGGTATCCGCACCCACTTCCGGCCCGCAGTCTCGGGCAAAAGACGGGCTTTTCCCGTTGTATGCTGGGAACTCTCGGCTCCCAGCACACAGCGGGAGCCAATCGCGGGCGCAGCGCGACTCGCGCATGTGCCGTAGGGAACCGGGCAGTGAAGCCGGAGCGCTTCACTTCCTGGTTCCCTCGCCGTGGATGGAGGGGGGAGCAGCAGGGTGACGAGCGATCGCTCATCCTCTGCTGCGGACGCCGCTGGACTCCAGGACAGGTAAGTGTCCTAATATTAAAAGTCAGCAGCTGCAGTATGTGTTGCTGCTGGCTTTTAATATTTGTTTTTGGTGAACCATCCGCTTTAAGGATCACAATACGATTATACTTGAACAAAAAAGAGGTGCATGGTGAAGTTGCGAGAAAGAAACCTTTACTGTACAAGTTCCACAAAAAAGCCTGGTTACAATATGCCCAACACCACCTTGACATGCCTCATTGGCTATTTTGTGGCATTGGCACAGTGAAGGCTTCTTTCTGGCAGCTCAACCATGCAGCTTTGTTTATTCAAGTATCCTTGAATTGTGCTCCTTAAAAATAACCACAGTCTTTTTGGAGGGCAGCCTGCATTTCTCATGCTGTTACCTGTGGGTTTTTCTTTGTATCCTGAGCAATTATTTTGCCAGTTGTGACTGCAATCTTTCTTGGTTTACCTTGGCTTGTTATCAAAAGAATCCCTAATTTAACACTTCTTAATAAGTGATTAAGCAGTACTGACTGGCATATTCAAGGCTTTGGATATCTTTTTATATCCATTACCATCTTTGTAAAGTTTCATTACCTTGTTATGCAGGTATTGACTGTTCTTTTCTACCTCCTCATGGCTCAGTGTCTAGCCTGCTTAGTGCATCCATGTGAGAGCTAACAAAATCATTGACTATTTATACATAGACACTAATTGTGATTTAAAAAGCCACAAATGTGGGAAATTAACCTTTAATTTCCATTTTACCTGTGAGTGCCACCTTCTGTGTCTGTACCAAGGCCAAACATTCCAGAGAATGTAAACTTTTTATCAGGCCCACTTGGGTGATTTCTGTTATCATTATGATATAAAAAGGACCCACAATTCTATGTGATAATAAATGGCTTCATGTGATCATGCTATGCTTAAATAAAAGGCAGCTTTTTGGCATTATCGTTATTTTCAATAACAATGCCAAAAATAATGTATCCATTCAGTGACATGCCTCACACAAAGTCCCATTCCTTTCTCTTTTCTGTTCATCAATACATATCAGGAATGGAGGCTTGCCACTGTTATAACTAGGCTGTGTCAGGTCGCATTATTATATTGCCTAACAGTAGAAAACACCCACTTTTCTATTGACCTGTCACACCTTAACATAAATAGTCAACTACTCATCCATAGCCACATTCCTTTTTGTACTGAGCCAGTTGTCTATAAAACGTTTTGACTCACCATATAGATCTATAGTCATACACCCTGGCCTTTGTTGCGGGAACGTAGGGGTATTATTTATTTTTTAAAAAAATGTAGGGGTATTAGACACAGTATATACGATGCAATATAGTGTACTTACTTCAGCCCTGGGTGAGCCCCCTTGTCAGGGAGATGGGGGGGTGATTGGAGGGATTTTCTGACTCCGGGGCTGTGATACATAGCAGTCTCTCCACTTCCCCCACTATCCCCTTAAACAGGCTTGGGGGCAGGGATTTGCCTCCTATGCATCGACATCATCATTGGATGCCCTGCTCAACGCATTAACAGGCCTGAGCATGGAGAAGATTCCCTTCTTCCATCTAGTTGGGGCTGAGACTTGCTGGGTTCTGCAATGGATTTGCACGCAGCGGACAGAGCCAAAGCTTGTCGCCATTTCCTGCCTCATTGGCGAAATCTCATGACATTGGTGGGGACCCACCCTCTACCGGGAATATAAGCTGCTCGGGCTGGCCTGATGACCATTTTACATGGGCCATTCACACAAGCAGGATCCCAGGCATGCCTACTGCCATATAATTATACACAAGGTAACCAAGTTTCACTCATACCTACACACGACACTTTTTGGGTTTATTTCACTTTACAGTTCACCACCACATCGTTGGGTTGGGTTTTGGATTCATCTATTGTGGGCATATGTATACACATTTTCCCTGACTGTAGTCCCCTTAACTAGTACACTCCATATCACTGCAGTAATCACACACCATTCATCACTTCCACTCACAGGTTCTTCCCATTAATAGTACATTAATTTCACATGGTTTCAGCTCCATATCCTTGCAGAGCAGTGTTGGTTAAAGGAGTTGTAAAGGAAAAAAATGTTTTGCCTAAAATTAATGTCTGCAAGGTAGACAGAATAGTGTAATGATTCTGTTAACAAATGAGTAAATACCTATTAAACTTTTTCATCTATATCACCTCCAGCGTTCTAGTTTCTGTTTTCTCATTCACTTCCTTGTTTGCATCACTTGTTCATGTAAGAACTACATTTCCCAGTATAAAGTGTGGCAAGCCCAGTAATTCACACCTCCTTGAAGTCTCTAACACGTAGATAGCATCCTGCCTCACAGATGTAGTTCCCAGGAGGGGGCGAGCACGTCACTGCAGTAAAGTCTCCCTTCATGGTGGTGAGTAACAATCAGACAAGCAGGAAGTGAACAGAACAGAGAAGAAATAGAGCAACTTCTGAGCAAAAACGAACAATGAGGAAGTGAAAAGAGGAATGTCTGTGGGTAAATGATGCTTATTATGAAAACAACCCCTTTAAGCATACACCAGATTGACATGGTTGTGACATGATTGCCTGGTCTTCACCTGGATGCTGCCTCTGGTCTGGATGGGATTCCTCACCTCACCCCTGGAGATCATCATCCCTGTCCCCCTGTCTTCCATTGGACACAGGTTGGGCATCACTACTGGGCTGCATTGTAAGTTATAGACTTTTTTTTTTACCTATATTTATAGATATTACTGATTTAATTTCAGAGCATTTTACTCCTGATGATTGGCATGAGCCATGAAATGAGCAGAGTATACATTGAAACTGATGCCCAGACAAGTTTGGCTTACCATGAGCAATTGCTTATATTTATTGAACTATTATGAATGGATGAGTGTTTTTATGCAACTGTACTGCTAGTCATGTTGTATTTTATATAATAACTGTATACTCGTACAAGTGTACTATAGTAAATTGTGTCCTTCACCACAGATTAAATCTTATTATAAAGTGATTTATAATTAATAAATAATTCAATGAATAATATGAAAAAGGTATCCATTCAGGGACATGCCTCACACACAGTCACATTCCTTTCTCTTTTCTGTTATTTATACACAGACACTAAATGAGATTTAAAAAGCTACAAATGTGGGAAAGTGACCTGTAATTGCCATTTTACCTGTGTGTGTCACCTTCTGTGTCTGTAACAAGGTCAAATATTCCAGGGAATGTAAACTTTTTATCTGGCCCATTTGGGTGATTTCTGTTATGATATATTTTTTCAAAAATAATGCCAAACTTTCCCAATTGCTGTCAGGGTATGCAAACTTTTGAGCACGGTTGTACATCTGAAATTTGATCAATCCTGATGTACCGATGGCTGATCTAACCTCTTGAGGGAGAAAATGCCAGGACAGTACTAATGACCCTTTTTTGGAAAGTAGACAGTCCAAGGTATTTAGTAAGTGGCATGGTGGATTTTTTTTGAAGTTGTAATTTATTGTAATAATTTTCTGGAAAATTAAGAAATTCCTGCACCATCACATAACTGGTGGTGGTAATCAGGGACACTGACTGGTGACAGTATTGTTAAAAAAAATTAAAATAATTATATATTATTATTTTTTTTTTTAACATGCTGTGACGAGAGCAATATTATGTTTTTTTGTTGTTGCTGCGAATTGGTCAAAGCTAATCATTAATACGGATGGGATGCGATTGGCCTGGTCTGTACCAATTGTACTCCACTGTGTACAACTGTCATGTGACCTGCTCTGATTGGTCATGTGGTCACAGGTACCAGAAGTGAGCCAGTACACTGATCAGTCACAGGTCATAGCCGGTGACAGATCGTGCCACTGCATGGCCATGTGAGCAGCGCTTTCTGACAGGACATCATACTGTATGAATCAGGATCTTAAAGCCACAACTTGGCCATCATTGTGCATCGTATACTAGCTCATTATGAAATACTTACCTTAGACATGTCTCCCGGAGTAATTTACGGTTTTGCAATGTGATTGGCTGGAGCCGCAATGATGTCACAGCACAGCTCCTGAAGAAACAGCATGAGCGAGCCGTTTCTTCGGTGCACATGTGTCGATGCAGCACATGCGGATACAGTAAATATATCCTAAAGGGTGCAAGTTCAGGAGATATTCACAGCACCTATAATAAGGCTTACCTGTAGGTTAAAGTGGTGTAACAGAATTTACAACCACCTTAAATACCACCAAAAATGGTCCTTTCTCAAAAGATGATAAACAATTTATTGTGTTACATCAGCCGGTATTTGTCAGTCAAGCTACTACAGCACTTAAACTGGCTTGGTAAGGAATGGGTACATAAACGCTAGTATTTCATTGGTTAAACCTGAACTGTAGGCAAAAATAGACATATATATTTTTTATAAAATAGCATAATGGATAGGAATAGACATGCCTCTTGTAATTAGACACTATTTGCTTATCCTGTAGTAATTCTCAGTAGCTTTGAATGTACATTCCTGTGTCCATCTTAAACAATCTAAATTGTGCATCTCTGAAATATAGCTATGTGTTATATTTCCCTCTAGCACATATTTATGTAAATAATGTATGTGAGCTTTAATCATGTTAGAAAGCAGAGAGTTTAAAAACAATTGTCACATGATATCTTTAAAGGAGAATGTGCCTTTGTTTGAAAAAATAAAATATATAATATTGTTTTTTTTTCTTTCAATAGATTTTTATTGGATTTTAGAAAATTACACATATCTAGTATACATATGCAGTAAGATACATCATGAAATA
This sequence comes from Rana kukunoris, assembly GCA_029574335.1. Lineage (NCBI taxonomy): Eukaryota > Metazoa > Chordata > Amphibia > Anura > Ranidae > Rana > Rana kukunoris. Next base: position 70,717,654 of record CM056055.1, read on the forward strand.
CAGTAGCAATACACAGCAATACAGAGGTCGCAAATAAACAATCTAATACACAGGAATATTCTCATAAGCATAGAATCTAGTTTTAAATGAAGACAATCAAAAGTATCTACAATACAAACTTCAAGTACCATCAAGGAACAATACATGCAGTAAAAGGAAACAGTCAGAATATAGAACACAGTGTCTCCCACAATAAACAAAAAAATGTTCACAGCAGGCATAGGTGCTGCTGCAACCAGAGAACCTCAGAAAAAATAAATAAAAGGGCATTCAAACATATAGACGTTTATCATTTTGGTCGTTCCATATTACCCAAGGATGCCATAATGTATCATGTTTATGCAAAGTATTCATAGAAGTGGCTAACATGCGTTCATACGTCATATGTAAATTGGTCAGATCTATAGCTTCAATAACAGATGGGGGATGAGAGTCTTTCCATTTTCTAGTGATGGATAACCTGGCAGCAAGAAGAAAGTGGGTGACAGAACTGCGTACATGAGTTGGAAAATCATTGATCCCCAGGGTTAGTAAAGCCAAAGCTGGGTCAGGTTTTATCGGGGAGCCAATCAAAGCAGATATGATGTTAAATATGGCTTTCCAATAATTTGCAAGTAGGGGACAACTCCATAAGACATGTAGTAGATCACCCTTAATGTCACAAAGTCTCCAACATTTATCAGAGTTTTGGCTGCTGAACTTGGACAGTACAGCCGGTGTATAGTACCATCGTAAGGTTATCTTAACTGACAATTCCCACAGGGACGTACACTTGGATACTGATTGATTGATTTTACATGCAGTAAGCCATTCATCACAGGAAAATGACTGTCCTAGGTCCTCCTCCCATTGTATATGGGAGGGAGATTTCACAAAGGTTCTCTTAAGTTGGAATAAATTATAAAAATGGGAAATCCCTCCCTTCTTTGTATCACAAGAATTTAAGAAGGACCATGCTGATGTGTGGAGGTAAATAGGGGCAGTATTCAATTTTTGTAAGCAGCGTGTAATTTGAGTATAATGAGAACAGTATGTTGAAGGCAAGTCAAATTCCGATTGCAATGTAAGGAATGATTTGATTCCGTTTTTGTCGTATAAGTCTTGTATATACACAATGCCTTTCTCACTCCAAAGGTCAAAGGGAACTTGGTTCACAATTAAACGCAGCACTCGAAGTGGTATTTTCACGTCAATTTTAGAGTCTAGAATTTCAGCAGACTGAAGAATTTTCAGCCATGTCGTGATAGACACCTTTATCGTCGGGGACAAATGCGTAGGGATTTTGATGCCCATATGTGCTCCAAACAGCCATAAATAAGTCTGACCCTCTTTGACATAAGTGGATTCGATCATTCCCCACATTGTTGTTGGAGAAGAACGAAACCATTCTTTAGCTTGTGTCATAATGGATGCATAAAAGTAATCCTGGAAGTCGATATAGCCCACTCCACCCCACATCCTATGTTTGATAAGTTTATGGTGGGCACACCTGGATTTTTTGCCATTCCATATGTATCTAGACAATAAAGATTGAAGAGATTTAAAAAATTTAATAGGGACTGGGATGGGCACACTTCTAAATACATATAAAATTTGCGGCAGATGGATCATTTTAAACGCAGAGAGTCTACCCCACCAAGAGAATTCATTCCTTCCTAGTTTGAGCAAATCCAATTGTAATTTATTTTTTAGGGGAACATAGTTATGTACAAATAGGGATTTAGTTGTTCTCGTAAGGTTTATACCAAGGTATGAAATGTTGTTCTCCGCCCATACATAGGGGAATGTGTTTTGGAGAATGTTGTTTGATATAGCGTCAATTCCAATGTCTAGCACATAGGATTTTGTGGTATTTACTTTATAATAGGAGATCCTTCCAAACCATGACAGTATATTTTGTACTTCCACTAGAGATGTACATGGGTCAGTCAACATTAATATAATATCATCAGCAAATAGACTGATCTTATGGACTTGAGGACCAATAGTAATGCCCGAAATTTTAGGATGAGACCTGATATGTTCCGCCAAAGGTTCTATCATTAAGTTAAAAATCAGGGGCGACAGAGGGCAACCCTGACGAGTTCCATTAGTGATATCAAAAGGTCGGGATAGTAGATTAGAAGTAAAAACTCTTGCATTTGGGAATGAATATAAGGCAAGTATAGCTTTAAGAATAAGTCCCTGGAATCCAAATTTCTGTAGAGCTAATGATAAATAGGACCAGTTCACTCTATCGAACGCCTTCTCTGCGTCCAATGATAGGAGCAGAGAAGGCGTTCCAGTCATATTAATATTGTGAATAACATTAATTAGTCTTCTAGTCGCATCAGATGTTTGACGTCCCTTGATGAATCCAGTTTGGTCTATATTTATAAGGTTAGGGAGAATATCAATCAGTCTATTAGCAATTATTTTAGCATATATCTTAAGATCAATGTTGAGTAGAGAAATGGGTCGAAAATTTGGGGGGGAGGTAGGATCTTTGCCAGGTTTGGGAAGCGTGATAATCAATGCGGAGAGCATTTCCTTCGGAAATGACGACGAGGATGCAACATGGTTATAAAGGTCTCTCATATGGGGTACCAACAATTCCTTAAACAGTTTAATATATTCTCCAGAGAAACCATCAGGGCCTGGTGCCTTGGCGCTGGGCATAGAGTTAATGGAATGTATAATTTCAATGTCGGTGAAAGGGGTATTCAGTAGGTCAAGTTGATCATCTGATAATTTAGGCAATTTTAAAGGAGAGAGGAAGGAATGAATCTCGTCAATGGAAGGCTGTTGAATAGTGCCGTCATTGTTAAGGTTATACAAATCACTATAGTATGAGCTAAATAAATCAGCCATTTTTTGCGGATTTATAATTTTTTCTCGAGTGACGGGGTCAATAAGGTGCGAGATTTTAGTCTTTTGTCTGTGTCCTTTAATACGAGATGCCATAACTTTACCTGCCTTATTATTGGTGACGTAGGAGCGCGCCTTTAACTTCCTAAGTTTGAGGTCATAAGATTGCAGGAGCATAGAGCGTAATTCGTGTCTTAAGTCATAAAGTTGGGATTGGAGAGTCGGAGAGGGGTTAGCCCTATTTTTTGAATCAATGTCATTCAATTCCTTCGTTAGTTTATCTAGTTTTGCAGTCCGTTTCTTTTTGTATTGCGATCCAAGTTGGATCAAAAGACCACGTACATAGGACTTATGTGCATTCCACAATACCGTCGGGTCGGATACAGAGCCCACATTGTTAGAGAAAAATTCAACTAATTTTTCAGAAATATATCGAATATTATCCGGTAGTTGTAGAAGGTAGTTATTTATACGCCATAAGTGTGATTTTTGATGAGAATTTGCATTTTTCAATTTTATGCTGATGGGTGCATGATCCGACCAGGTGATATCATGGATGCGGGTGTCAATTACATTTTGTAGCAGCCATTTATCAGAGATAAACAGATCAATCCGAGAGTAAGTGTTATGACGCGGGGAATGGAACGTGTAGTCCCTTTCAGCCGCGTGATAACACCTCCATACATCATAAAGATCATTATCCATAAGAAAGGACGCAAGGGGAGAAGCAAATCTTTTGGCACTGGAAGAAGAGTCCATAATAATATCTGGGACCAAATTAAAGTCCCCACATATTAAGAGATGACCTTGCTGAATTTCATTAATTTTCTTCAGAACAGCTTTGTGGAATTTCATCTGTCGAATGTTGGGTGCATATACATTCACAAGCGTGTAGATAACATTATCCAGGGAACAGACCAAAATGATAAACCTGCCCTCAGGATCCAAGGTGCAACCTAACTCTTGGAAGGACAAAGAATCTCGTATAGCTATCATAACTCCCCTCTGTTTACGGGAGTAACTAGCCTTAAATATATAAGGGAAAGATTTATGTAAGCATACAGGCGAATTTTCTAAAGAAAAATGGGTTTCCTGTACACATAAAACATCACAACTATTAGTCAATGCCGTTTTCCACATGGATGCTCTTTTGGCTGGATGGTTTAAGCCATTGGCATTGACTGATAGAAAATTAATGGACATTCTAGCGTGATGTGAGTTGGTTAAGCTATTTGAATACACTCACAAATCTAGATGTCTTGTGGGAAATATGATTTTTTTTTTGTTTTTTCTCTTTTGTCCTTACTTCCCAGAAGATATAGGGGAGTGCAATATCAGACAAGGCCGATAAAAGCGTCCCAATCAGGTACTTGACAAACAACTAAGCCAAACAACAAATAAACAAACAAAAAAAAAAAAAAAAAAAAAAAACTTAAAGCAAAATCAAGACAAATAAATAATTACAAATATTCAGGGATTGTAGGGACAGTCCCTAGTTGTGTAGAACAGAATATTTGTATGAGTAAAACAACTAAAAGAAAACAAATAGCAAGAGTCGGGTACAATATTAAACCGACTGTGTAGGGGTATTAGTTCAAAAATATTCAAATATTAGATCACTACAGAACAGAACACCAGGGGAATTTGTTGACACGTAAACAAGAAAGGAATTTGCAAAAACAAGGGAAAAGTTTCAAGACATTCATTTCCCTTTAGGAGGGTGGTAACCTTCGCGTGAGTTGCGCCCGAAGCGTGATTTTTCCATAGCTTTCCTTTCTCCAGCGGAGACATCCGGATTTATACCCCAGGAGTTCAGAAGTTGCAGTCCTTCCTGAGGCCTTGAAACTGTGACAGTCATACCGTTGTTGGTGATAAGCAATGTAGCAGGGTGTTTCCATTTATATGGTATTTTATGATCGATCAAGGCTTTTGTGATTGATCTCAGTTGCCTCCTCAGGTTTAATGTATATTGTGACAAGTCAGCGTATAGATGAATATCGTTATACGGGTCAGGCAGCGTTGATAGTATTCTAGCCTGTGTCAGAAGCTTTTCTTTGGTAGGGAAGAAATGAACCCTCATAAGAACATCCCTTGGGATAGATGCATCCATATATTTCGGTTTGGGTATACGGTGTATGCGATCAATCATGCGCTCTATTTGAGAAGTCTCGGGCATAAGTTCAACTATCAAGTCATCCACATATTTAAGCAGATCACTCGGAGACACAGACTCAGGTATCCCCCTCAGCTTAATATTATTTCTTCTCGAACGGTCCTCGAGGTCCGCGAGCTTGGCTTTGACCCACAAAGTATCATCAGCCTGGTCCTTGTACGCACCAACAAGATCATCAATGGTACCAGATTGATCCTCCATTTTGTTTTCAACAGTAAGGACTCTGTCTCCCAGACCTTTCAGTTCAATTGATATGTTATTCATCATTACTGAAAAGCTTGTCATGAGGGATGTTTGCAGTGTCAAGAGCATATCTTTCATTGTGGTATCTAGTACTGGCATCCCTGAGGTAGGATAGTTAGCTATAGATGCAGCGTTATGACCCATTTGGACATGAGGTAAAACAGCCATATTGGGAAGGGATATCTGCAATGCGTCATCAATTCTCCTCTTAGATTTAGCCGGGCTAATCGATGATGGACTATGTGGAGGGGAATTCAAATCCTGAGTGTCCGGTTGTACAGAGCCCCATAGATCAGGGTTGTCATCAGGAAGGTCTGTGTATGAGGAAGGCTGTGACGCAGTTGTGTTGCCATTCCTGTCATGAGGCAGTTTCCCCACAGAGGCTGACATGGCGCAGGGATTTATAAGCTTTTCAGCTGATTTTTTGTCCTTACGTTTTCGAGTCAGCATCGGATGTGTTCCGCCACGGGAATTCGATACTTTATATCCGATCTTGTATCGAAAATCGATCGTTTCGCCGCTGTTTTCCCCGGTGTTCTGTCGGAGCTCCGTGCTCAAGCGGCCATTCAGATCGCGTGCAAGCCACGCCCCTAAATATATAATATTGTAATGAGCCTAGTGTGCTTATTAAATCAGTGTTCAGTGAAAAGTGACATTTAATCAAAATGGTGGCCATTTACATCAACTGACCATCTAGTACAGGGGAGTACTTTTATGACCCAGCATATAATTCATGTGTAATGTCCATGCTCTTTCCCCCCCTTTTTTTTCTGCCCACCTCTTAGCAGATTTGTGGACATGCCAAGGAGATTAAACAGAATTTACACACTTGCCATTCTGCCTCAGAGGTGCTTGGTTGGTCCCATCATTGACATTACACATAAACAGTCGGCTCCACCTCTGTTTATCTTGCCCACCTGTTAGCCAATTGGTTGGCAAAAAGTCCCTTAGGGTGCATTAAATGCTAGACTTAAAGAGCATAGGATATAACATCCAGTGTACTTGTTCCTCCACAGGAGCCAAGATGGTCGCTTAGTGATGATGGATGCAAATGGCCAATATTGCATTTAGCAACAGAGTAAAGTTAGGCAGGCCACGCAAAAGCTTTTATTTAAGGTTTATATTGAAAACAGGTAAAACTTTTTTTCTGATTTAATAAGTGTGCTATTAAACCAGATCCAACACCTTAATCTCCTCAAATGTGCAGGCATGCATTGGAGCTACACAAAATTACTTCCAAAAACATTTCCTGCTGAGCCCCCTGCATCTTGCACATGTATGCTGTGGGTCCATTCATTTTTTTTTGGGGCAGTCAATTCGTTGGAGGCTGCCAAAAGAATGAACTGGTCTTAGGTGCACATGTGCAGTATGAAGAGATCCCAGAGGGGAGGCTTTCGTAAGAAAGGTTGTGTGGCTGAATAGTGAAATCTTCTTGAATGGGGTTGGAAGACAAGTATTGGGACAGACGGGCTGAATTCAAAGGTGGAGGGGAGGGGGGGGGGGGTTCTGGGAGGGAACACATGCTCTAAAGGACAACTTGTTTAGCTGTTCTTTAAAGCAACTCTAATATTTATCTCAGAATACTTAATTGAAAACGTATTTTTTTGTTTTGTCAATTACATAAATGACATGTATAAAAATGAAGCATGACCAAAATGACAAACCTGTAGGGGTGTCCTGCAGTAGCTGGTGGTCAGTATCTACGATGGGAGATGGGGCTGGACCCCCCAGCACGCTACCGGGGGTAACATAAGGGTCTGATTCTGGGTCAATATTCGGAATTCCTTTCCATGGCACACCAGGCTGAAACTCTGCCAAGGAAACGTTGGATAGGTGAACAAAAATATATATGGAGAAAAGGATCAATGTGCAACCTGCAATTGTTTTGTTTTACCTACATCATTTGCCATAGGTTATGAAGTGAAAACATTTTACCCTTTTGGTATGTTATGTGTGGCCCTCGAAGCTCTACAGTCACTAGTGGGATATTGATTAGGTCAATAACATTGATCTCTACTAGCCTCGTGTAAAATGTTCTCAGGTTTTGTATTTTCTTCCGCAGCATATCCCCAGCCATAAATGTAGTATGTCCACACACTCTGACACTTATGTCCTTTATTAAAGTGCATTTTTGACAGTCCTCTCAAGCATTAAATATACTGAACACTATCTGCGGCCCTTTGGTGATGTCAGGGGCAGTATTTGGAGGCCCCTTTTAGATTATAAGTTGACAACCACTGTTTAAGACCATGCTAAACTAGAGCTTGTTCCGATTTTCTTGTTTATAGCTAGTTGCCAATTAATGTCTCTGTCTCTGCTTGGGCATAACAGCTGTTATAATTTCCATACTTGAAATTCCCAATAAAATCATTGAACCAGAAAATAATAAATTGTATAAAACACTCAAAACTAATAAAAAATAAAATGTGATTGTAGTAAAACATTGGATTTTATGTAGTATTAAGGAAGATACCAGCTGCTGGATTCTTTGGCAAAATGCATTTGTAGAAAAGCCCAGCCACCACAGCATTACTATTGACTAATTTGACATGAAAGGTATCCATAAAGTAACAGAATCACTCTGAATCACTAAAGGAAAAAAATAAGTTTGCCAATTTACTGTAACCGTATCCTTTTTTTGTATGCCATTTTTTTTTTTAAATAAACCACCCTTTAGGATGCTGATGACATCATAAGCAATACTAAGATACGCCATTTTGCAGCTGATCAATTCGTTTCAGGTAATAGTGCCGGTTCTCCTCAGGAAAGCAGGTGATCTTTTGGCTTTTGGTGAAGCTTTTTTTATGAAAGTTTATCTGGATTATTGGTTCCCTATTACATTCATTTATATGGAACTCACTTTAAAATTTATTGGGTTTTTTATATTTCATGTAGAAGGTACATTTCCTTAAAATAGGGGACCTCAAGTGCGGTCCCAGAAGGCCACACAACATTTAAATAAAATGAATGCTACAGAAACCTCTCAGACTGCAGACATGCAACAGGAGATGGTCAAAGATTGTGAATATCCTATAGATGAAGACAAGGGACGTATTTCTTGAACCAGCAAATGAGACTGTCAATGCTTCTCTCAGGTTTCTATGGTAGCGAGTCATTGTAGAAAGCCAACTCTGGATTCCCCAGGGTATGGAGTCTAAGGCCCAGCCTGCTACTTTACCAGGGCCTCTGGTGGTGGGGATGGAATTGCAGCAAACTGGAACCAGGTTGGGGCCCTTAAAGCGGGGGTTCACCCTAAAAAAAAAATGTTCTTCGTCTACCATGCCATCCAGCATACTAGCGTCAGCTACAGTATGCCTTTTTTTTTTTTTCCGCTGTACTCACAGTTTAATCCATTAGTTTTGTTTCCGACTCCGGCGGGGAAATAGGCGTTCCTATGAAGAGGGGAACATGATTGACGGCCGGTTATGGCACGTCACGCGTTCTGAAAAAAGCCGAAATAGGACTAGGATCTATACGGCGCCTGCGCAGTCAGCTCCTAGTCTGTGCGCAGGCGACGTATAGCGCCGGGAAGAGCCGAGTCCTACTCCGGCTATTTTCGGAACGCGTGACGCGCCATAGCCGGCTGTCAATCATGTTCTCTTCATAGGAACGCCTATTCCCCGCGGTAGTCTGAAACGAAAGTAATGGATTAAACTAAGTACAGCGCAAAAAAATAAAAATAAAGGCATACTGTAGCCGACGCTAGTATGCTGGATGGCATGGTAGAAAGTTGTTTTTTAGGGTGAACCTCCGCTGTCTGACAATGTGGAGACCATTTGCATGTGCAGAGTACAGATGGCAAGAGACAGAAGAGATTCTAGGAAACAAGGCAGGATGAAGCTGGGGTCGGTAAATGGATCGTCAGGCACAGAATTCCAGTAATACAAGGCAAACCAGGAGCACAGAGAAACATGCTCAGGGAACCCGGGCTGCACTGAGCATGTCTATATACAGTATCTCACAAAAGTGAGTACACCCCTCACATTTGTGTAAATATTTTATTATATCTTTTCATATGACAACACTGAAGAAATTACACTTAGCTACAATGTAAAGTAGTAAGTGTACAGCTTGTATAAAAGTATAAATTTGCTGTCCCTTCAAAATAACTCAACACAGCCATATCTAAACCGCTGGCAACAAAAGAGTACACTCCTTAGTGAAAATGTCCAAATTGAACTCGGTTAGCTATTTTCCCTCTCTGGTGTCACGTGACTCAGTGTTACAAGGTCTCAGGTGTTAATGGGGAGCAGGTGTGTTAAATTTGGTGTTACCACTCTCACCTCAATGAAAAGAACTCTCTAATGATCTGAAAATAATAATAATTGTTTTTCTACGTAAAGATGGCCTAGGCTATAAGAAGATTGCCTAGACCCTGAAACTGAGCTGCAGCATGGTGGCCAAGACCATACAGTGGTTTAACAGGGCAGGTTCCACTCAGAACGGGCCTAGCTATGGTTGACCAAAGTTGTTGAGTGCACGTGCTTAGCGTCATATCCAGAAGTTGTCTTTAGGAAATAGACAAATGAGTGCTGCCAACATTGCTGCAGAGGTTGAAGGGGTGGGAGGTCAGCCTGTCAGTGCTCAGACCATATGCCGCACACTACATCAAATTGACACAAAGATTGAAGGGCATATCATGGACTTTGGAGGCACAGTGGTCTGGTATCGATACAATGAGAGAGAGACAGTCTCTTTAGTTAAAAAAAGAGGTATTTTAATACAGCATAAACATTATACATTGACAAGAATTATTCCAGTTCCATAGGAACTGTGAATACAAACAGCAGACTCATCTGCATTAAATCGAAGTCCCACATACTACACAATTGGTAAATACAAATAAGATAAACCATAGTAAAGATACAAATCTTAGTTGAGGATTAAAGATCCATTGTAAAGTAGATATATTCAGAAGAGTATGGACGGGACAAAAAGCTTGATGTTACGACGACTGATGATGTAATGCTACGGCTCGACCGGTTTCGCGTTAGTGACAACGCTTCTTCAAAGAGCTCCCTATATTAGATTGGCTGAAGAACACGGTACTAAAGTTATACAGCAGAAAAAGTTCAAAAGAACATAAACATCAAATTAACAATTTTAATAAATATTATTACATATATCTAGTGGTTACACGGCAGACTGCAGGAGGGACAACTAGGCACCGTAGAAAGCTCCAAGAAGGGGAGAAAACATCCTGTAGGGGTGCCCCCCAATAAAAGGGCAAAGACATACAACACATCCACTGACCACACATCTCATAAACATACAGTGGGGACAGGGAATAGATGGTAAGCTAATAAGCATAAGGTATAGTGGAGGAGGGTGAGTAAGGAGGACATAAGCGTTGTAAAACTTACATATATTAAAATTTTTAAAAAGTTCATTGTCCAGAAGAAGATATAAATCGACAGAACAGTTAACGTCCATACGCTTAGTGTTGTCGGCTTCAATGGGTACAATGTCCCCAAGGGGCAGAGCTCCAAAGAAAGGAGAGAGAAAAAATAGTACTATATGGACAAAGAGCAATAAAGAAAATTGTAGTAGGCAATAAAGGGGTTAAGTTCTATATGCGTCAATAAGAGAATCAAATGTCCATAGTATAAACCTTACCTCCCAAGAACCAATAAATGTAAGGATGTCACTAAAATAAATCGTTAGCAACCCAAGGGTATATAGAGGCACAGATAAGGCACTCAATATATGCTGACACAGCGTCACAGCAGGAGTAACCTAAGGGGCAAGTAAATGCAGGATAAAAGATAAGCTGTCTGTCTAGAAAGACAGAAACGTCCATAAAGTATTGCTAGTATCGATTAGTGTATATCCATCTTACCCAGAGTGGCGGTCGCGGCTGGTATGGATGTCCACAAGCCTCCTGGGGGGCTGCAACAGTCTGTGCCTTTAAATAGTCCCCTGTCCCATCCAGACGAACGTGCGGCGCGGCCCTGTGATGTCATCGGGACTGGCCGCACGCTTAACCCCCTGTGAAGCCAAGAGCAGGCGTCACATGGGGAAACAGAACGCCACAGAGGGGGACAGGCCCCATCTTGTGGTGAATCTTGATATCGCAGCATTAGCTGCGATATCCTGTGCGGCCACACTGTATGTAAAAGAAACGAGACAGTAATCAGAGGAGATGTGTGTTGAAGATTGCCTAGCTGGAAATATTGGAGCCGAATCAGGGCCCAGAAATACCACCGCAATTCGATCGTGCATACCACACATTATCCACATAAAAATAGAGAATTATTGTTAGAATAAACAGAATAATTGCTGTCAATAGCAGCATTGGTAGAAATAAGTGCATAAACTTATACTATCCCTTAAAGGAACTATTGCATATGGGGAGAGGGGAGGGAAAAAGAGGACAAAAGGAAAACGGAAAAAGGGAATATAAAAATAACAAGGGGCTAGATATTATCAGCATTATATCTGAGAGATACTTAAATTACACCCAGTTAGTAAAATGGATTGTATAGGGAATCTACAAAGTATCAAAATACCTGTCTTTGGTCCGATCAGTATAGTACAGAGAACAGATGATATACAACCTGAATATATATAAATGTATGTAAGGTAAAAATGATAAGGTAAAAAAATAATCAATATGAAAATATCCAGTAAACCCATATACAGACCATAATATATCTAACAAGCAAGCCAGGTAGATATTTTGCCGAGATTCACAAAAAGGGTTTTTATGATTGTACCTGGGGTACATAAAGCGTCAAGTCTCTCTATCCAGAGAGTTTCTTTCTGCAGTATGTACTTGTCCCAGTTTCCCCCTCGTATGTCCTTGGGGACTATAGCGAGAGCTATAAACGAGACCATAGTGTTGTCAAATCTATGGTATAAATCAAGATGGCGGCTGACCGAGGTGACCATTTTTCCTTCTGCAGATAGATATACATGGTCTCTGATTCTACATTTAAATTTGCGGATTGTTTTGCCTACATAAAAGGCTTGACATTTGCAGGTCATAAGGTATATAACCCCCTGTGTGTTGCAATCAGCGTGTAATTTGGGGGTAAACACCTCGCCATTAGGAAGGGTGAAAGATGTACCCTCATTGATCAAAGGACAAAAGGTACAGTGGCCGCAACGGCTCATACCATTAGGTGGTGATTGTTGAGTTTGATGAGGGGTATAGTGGCTCGAGGTTAACTGATCTCGCAGAGACCTAGATCTCCGGAAGGTAATATCGGGTCTTACGTTAATGTATTTACCGAGGATTGGATCTTTGCTTAATAACGACCAATGTTTTATCAAAATGTTCCGTACTTCGTTGTGGTGGCAGGAGAAACGTTTATTTTCTAAACAGTAAAGTGGTTAGACGGCCTTCATTATCCTTGCGGATAGTTAAGTCTAAAAATGTTGTTTGATCTGGTGCATTGGTAAAAGTACATTTTAAATTATAATTGTTAATATTGAGTTTGTCGATGAATTCGTGGAGTAATTCTTCAGGTCCTGACCAAATTATAAAGATATTGTCAATGTATCTTAACCATGTGATGATATGGTTAGTATAGAGTATTAATTGGTCACCAGATAAAATGTCTCGTTCCCACCCCCCCAGGTACAGGTTTGCGTAGGTAGGGGCACAGCAAGTGCCCATTGCCACGCCCTGTAGCTGGAGGAAGTGGGACTCGTTAAACATAAAATAATTGCGAGTCAGGATAAACCGTAGTAGATCAATGGTGAATTGAACATGGTTCCATTGATGATGATCTTGTTTACGTAGGAAGGTATGTGCTGTCGAGATGCCCTGCTCGTGAGGGATGCGGGAATACAAAGCTTTCACATCCAATTAATACTCTATACTAACCATGTTCAATTCGCCATTGATCTACTACGGTTTATCCTGACTCGCAAATATTTTATGTTTAACGAGTCCCACTTTCTCCAGGTACAGGGCGTGGCAATGGGCACTTGCTGTGCCCCTCCCTACGCAAACCTGTACCTGGGGGGGGTGGGAACAAGACATTTTTTCAGGTGACTAATTAATACTCTATACTAACCATATCATCACATGGTTAAGATACATTGACGATATCTTTATAATTTGGTCAGGACCTGAAGAATTACCCCACAAATTCATTGACAAACTCAATATTAACAATTATAATTTAAAATTTACTTTTACCAATGCACCAGATCAAACAACATTTTTAGACTTAACTATCCGCAAGGATAATGAAGGCCGTCTAACCACTTTACTGTTTTGAAAAGAAACTGCAGGCAATACGCTTTTACATGCGGATAGTGTTCACCCATCAAGCCTATTATGCAGTATACCTTACGCCCAATACTTGGGTTTACGCATGAACTGTACCCTGACTACTGATTTCATCAATCAGGCTAAACTTCTGAGACAGCGATTGCTGAACAGAGGATACAGTAAATGTTTGTTACGCAAGGCATACAATAAAACTTTTCGCCAGCCACGAAATAACCTTCTCTATAAACAGAAAACAACCCCTGCATTACAACCAGTGAGGTTTATTACACGTTTCTCCTGCCACCACAATGAAGTACGGAACATTTTAATGAAACATTGGTCGTTATTAAGCAAAGATCCAATCCTCAGTAAATACATTAACGTAAGACCCGATATTACCTTCCGGAGATCTAGGTCTCTGCGAGATCAGTTAACCTCGAGCCACTATACCCCTCATCAAACTCAACAATCACCACCTAATGATATAATCCGTTGTGGCCACTGTACCTTTTGTCCTTGGATCAATGAGGGTACATCTTTCACCCTTCCTGATGGCGAGGTATTTATCCCCAAATTCCACGCTGATTGCAACACACAGGGGGTTATATACCTTATGACCTGCAAATGTCAAGCCTTTTATGTAGGCAAAACAATCCACAAATTTAAATGTAGAATCAGAGACCATGTATATCTATCTGCAGAAGGAAAAATGGTCACCTCAGTCAGCCGCCATCTTGATTTATACCATAGATTTGACAACACTATGGTCTCGTTTATAGCTCTCGCTATAGTCCCCAAGGACATACGAGGGGGAAACTGGGACAAGTACATACTGCAGAAAGAAACTCTCTGGATAGAGACTTGACGCTCTATGTACCCCAGGCCTCAACGAGGCCCAATCATACAAACCCTTTTTGTGAATCTCAGCAAAATATCTACCTGGCTTGCTTGTTAGATATATTATGGTCTGTATATGGGTTTACTTGATATTTTTATATTGATTATTTTTTTTACCTTATCATTTTTACCTTACTACATTTATTCTATGTATACTTTTTGTGCATATATAATTCTTTACTATATACTACCTCTATTTATATATATATTCAGGTTGTATATCATCTGTTCTCTGTACTATACTGATCGGACCAAAGACAGGTATTTTGATACTTTGTAGATTCCCTATACAATCCATTTTCTAACTGGGTGTAATTTAAGTATCTCTCAGATATAATGCTGATAATATCTAGCCCCTTGTTATTTTTATATTCCCTTTTTCCGTTTTCCTTTTGTCCTCTTTTCCCTCCCCTCTCCCCATATGCAATAGTTCCTTTAAGGGATAGCATAAGTTTATGCAATTATTTCTACCAATTCTGCTATTGACAGCAATTATTCTAACAATAATTCTCTATTTTTATGTGGATAATGTGTGGTATGCACGATCAAATTGCGGTGGTATTTCTGGACCCTGATTAGGCTCCAATATTTCCAGCTAGGCAATCTTCAACACACATCTCCTCTGATTACTGTCTCGTTTCTTTTACATACAGTGTGGCCGCACAGGATATCGCAGCTAATGCTGCGATATCAAGATTCACCACAATATGGGGCCTGTCCACAGAGTGCGGCCGGTCCCGATGACGTCACGCGGGCGCGTCATGTTGTACGTTCGTCTGGATGGGACAGGGGACTATTTAAAACCCGGGGATTAGGAGGCACAGACAGTTGCAGCCCCCCAGGAGGCTTGTGGACATCCATACCAGCCGCGACTGCCACTCTGGGTAAGACGGATATACACTAATAGATACTAGCAATACTTTATGGATGTTTCTGTCTTTCTAGACATACAGATTATCTTTATCCTGCATTTACATGCCCCTTAGGTTACTCCTGCTGTGACGCTGTGTCAGCATATATTAAGTGCCCTATCTGTGCCTCTATATACCCTTGGGTTGCTAACGATTTATTTTAGTGACATCCTTACATTTATTGGTTCTTGGGAGGTAAGGTTTATACTATGGACATTTGATTCTCTTATTGACGCATATAGGACTTAACCCCTTTATTGCCTACTACAATTTTCTTTATTGCTCTTTGTCCATATAGTACTATTTTTGCTCTCTCCTTTCTTTGGAGCTCTGCCCCTTGGGGACATCTTACCCATTGAAGCCGACAACATTAAGCGTATGGACGTCAACTGTCCTGTCGATTTATATCTTCTTCTGGACAATTAACTTTTTTTTTTTTTGAAAATCTTTTTATTGAAGACAATGAACTTTTTAAACGATTTTAATATATGTAAGTTTTACAACGCTTATGTCCTCCTTACTCACCCTCCTCCACTATACCTTATGCTTATTAGCTTACCATCTATTCCCTGTCCCCACTGTATGTCTATGAGATGTGTGGTCAGTGGATGTGTTGTATGTCTTTGCCCCTTTATTGGGGGGCACCCCTACAGGATGTTTTCCCCCCTTATTGGAACTTTCTATGGTGCCTAGTTGTCCCTCCTGCAGTCTGCCGTGTAACCACTAGATATATGTAATAATATTTAT